>CM038468.1:24061573-24598369 GCA_021464415.1 Lonicera japonica
CAACATGCAGATAATATGCATTCCCTCCATTAAAACTAAGAATCCACTATTCCATTTTTGCACAATCCAAAATTAAGAATCAAAGTTTTCTATTTAGAATTAAAGAATCAACGGACAAAATCTTACAATTGTAAACAAGTTTTGTTGATGACGTTTGATTATGTTGAAATTAGTGAATCTTAAAAAAGGCTCAAAGTCAAACTCAACTCTTACTTTGGGGCAGAGGAAGGGGACTTAAAACCGATTTCCCAGCACATAAATGGCATCCGAGAGGGGAATTCTCTTTTCCCTTCTGTTATTCCTGCAGAAGGAAGAAATTGAAGCAATTACTTACTGACGTAGCGGAAAGCTATGAAATGGGATATAATCTCACAATATAGAGAAAAACACTCAAATTTTATTAAAGATTAAATTGCCTAAACGATTACAAAGCGATTCCCTTATAAAAGATTACAAAACATAAGAAAGGAAACAAATTTGAAACAATTCGAAAAAACTGCCAAAAATAGGAAATTGCAGAAATTAGAGGATTCTGCAGTGCTGATGACGAGGATCGTGCGGGATTTGACGGAAGTCAAATCTGACTTTCCAAACTCAACTTATTGCGTTATTAATACCTGCCTTAAATAGTAAATACGCGGATTCGGAGGCCTAAATGAAGGAATTTGGCCGAAAAACGACGTGCATCACCGCCAGAGGCGGTGACTTGATTTCTCTGGGCCGTTTCGGGTCAAACTAGCCAGGCCCCACGCAATTCTGGTCTCGTCACTTTTTGGGCCAGGCGGGCTTACGACGATCCAGTGTGGCTAAATACAGGTCCGCTACCTGTTCTACATCAGTGCTACCTGTTCTACATCACTTAATCACCAGCATAAGGAAATTCACACAGAAAATAACTATTGGCCGTATTTTAGACAATAGCCTAACAAAGCTCTTCTATCTGCTCTGAGTGAACTTAAAAGTGAAAACGCAAAGTTAATAAAAAAATTATATTGTAAAATGAGAATTTTTTTTTAGATGGCATATGCACATGTTCCTGAATTATCTAATATTCCTCCAAAGCCTTAAAAATGCACCTAGATCAGAAATGTCTGCACAAACATGCGTGCAGAAAACCATCTGGGTAATTTTAGAAATCGTTTGTGGCCTTAAATTGAAGGTGCTATATCTTAAATTACCCTATTTGTTGTATTGAAGAAAAATGTATGTCTCTAATAGTATCGTCGAACAATTTAAGAAGTGATGCTGTAGGATAAACAGAAATTGCGGGTTTTAATAAATGGATTAATGAATTTAGAAATGTTTGTAAACTGATATCGGAAGGGGAGAATGAACTTAAATTAGGAACAAACACAACAATGCAGCCAAAAACAACCCGAATAGGTAAACCATATATAGAACTAATAAACAGAAGGGAAATAAATGAGTGAAACAGCAGCCTATAAGTAAAGGGGACAGAAGGAAATGAATGGTGGACTCAAAACGGAGAATGAAGAAACATGGAGAAAATGTAGAATTTTGTACGATGTATCACACACGTAATAAAATGGTGTGTCTACTTAGCAAATCATACATAAAATTACGCTAAGTGCGTGTAGAGACATCGTTATTAACTGCACATTCTGATTAAAACTGAATTTTCTAAACAAAAACAGGTTGATCCATGCAAGTGTTTGAGCAGATTCAACTTGGACTTGTGAAGACGAAACAACAGAAGCTACCAACAGGTCTCGATCTGCATTGTCTTTTCGAATAATTTATTATATCCACTCTTCTCTCCATAGCAATGGTTTAACTAAGACTTTTGTATTTCCAAAAGGAAATTATTAAACCAAAAGCCATCATTATTTTCACCTAATATATGATGATCACTAACATTATTTCCCAGGGACACAAGAAACACACACTTATTTATTGTTTTGCATCCCATGGAGGAAACTATGATTTGGAATAGCGTAGATATGTTCCACAAGCCAATGTCTAATATATATAGGACCAGGATCTGGTACGGATAGGCCCTTCAGTGACAAATTTTTATCGCCAAAAAATTGGGAGATGTTTCAGCAATGAAAATTTGTATCTGAAGGTGTGGTCTGTATAGGGATGGTTCGCACCAAATCTAGCAGTATATATATGTGTATTTATAATATCTATGATTATGTACTTAAACACAAGACAATATGCAAAAGAAAATACCATGCATCAATATCTTTGGAAAAGATCAAATATTTAGACGGAATCCAACTTTTGCCAATTTATTTGTCCCCCGAGCTTACTGCGTCGTATCGGATCCCAATGATAATCAGCAGGTGAGACTAGACTTTCCACTAACGGTGTCCCATGAAACACATTATTAGGTAACGGGATTTCAAGAATACTCCTACATGCGTTTGTTCTAGGATTGTAGGCCAAAACTTTCCTTGGGTTTATGATATGTTCTCTCAGTAGCATAAGCAAAGGTTCACCTTCCTTTGTAATAAGGTATGGAATCAAGTCTCCATAATATTAAGGATTCACCCTTAAATTCGGCAACACAAACATTGCAGTCCAAGATTCCACCACCCCATATTTCCTTCATTGTCAGTATCTCAACATCCCCTTCTTCAGTTTGAAAATTGTATCTATTATCTTCACGCGCTATAAAAAGGCGTCCACCTAGAGAGACCAACTATCATGTTTACACCCCCCAAACTTTGATAGAGGGGATGGAACAGAGTCGGTTCTGACCAATTTAGACTCTGGGCAAAATTTTCATAGATACATTCTTATACATAAATATATTAATTTTTTTACATTAAGAAATTATTTTTATTTCATAATAAGAGTTTGCATGCAATAAAAAACACATTAAAATTGCAAAGAACCTTGCAAAAAAATACAATTAAATATCTAATTTTCTCTTATTGTCTTGAAATCATATGAATGAAAGAAAAAATACTGGTGCCCCCCTCTAATTTCACTGATAGCAAGAAAAAATTAAGACCGAATATGGGAGGAAATAATTGGAGAAGAACTGACTATGCTGTTTCCCTACCCATCTTAATTTTTAGACCTTGGCCGGTCGCCTTGCCAGCCCTCCCCTAGGGCCAGCTTTATGATGGAAAATCATGGAACTTATTTGTCTATGGATCGAACCTTATGGTCTTTTTCTCTACGGAAGCGTTATCATTGGCTGACTCCAACATTGTCCAATGCATTAGTCTGTTCACCATAGGACCTTCCATTACGATACCAACATCAAAAGCAAAACTGATCCTTAGCTATAGTTTGCTATTCAATCTAGCAATGACAAATGCAATTCTGAGTTCGGGCAATTCATCGTCCATACATACTACAACCTTTTAATCATCAGCGTACCCAAAGACACATAATAGCATAGTCTTGGAAGCGATCAAGTGTCAAAACTTTGGTTGAATAATGAGTGGATGGATTGAACAAGAACATAGAGAGCTGTGATCAAAGAGATGCAAGATGTTATTAATGATGGTGTTCAATCCATCCACTCTTTATTCAATCCACCTCTTCTATCTTAGCTCCTGTTCACAAATAACACAATCAGGCTTCTATAATGTCTGGTACACCTCAAACTCCTCCGATATGGTTGGCCACATACGAACCTTTAAGATAATATCTAAAAAGGTTTTGCGATTTTGAATTTTTAATATGTCAAACAATCAATTGGCATATGACTTTGATAAAATCCTATGAGACGCCCCATACCCCGATATGAGGCTAAACACCTCCGAGGACGATTTATCACAGTGCTATACACAGACAGTGGGTGCAAAGTTACGTTAAGTTGGGACATTATTAAAAACATGTCATGTGTTAAAGTCTCATTAAAAAATTTCGGCATGTGGAATTCGTAAAATTAGCATTTATAACGTTTAAACCATGGAACCGTGTTATCATACAAATCATCTCGACATCATAAAACATTTTCCAGTTAACTAAGTCTCATGTTCGATCTACTATCAAAAGTATCTTTACACAATTACATAATTATACAACTTAATCCTTAGCTTAAAGAACAACAAAATTGCTCAGAGTCATCAGAGGATTCTAAAAGGCACCACCCATGAGGTCTAACATGCAAGATTGTTAGAAAATGGTTGTGTTAGCCAAAACCAGGTGCAGTAGGGACTAATATGAGTTTTATAAAAGAAAATGTGGACATCCCAATTGGCAATTCTCGTAAGATTACAATTTTTTTTTTCAAATGTAAGCACTTTTCATTTGTGGGAATCTGAATCTTTCTTGGAGTCCCGAGAGATGCACTTTTTGTTTTTGTAGGAAAACATGTCTTTTAGAGTAGCCAGTTTGTTTTGTAAGAAAACAAACAAAAGATTGTATAAAAAATAATCCAAAATCACACTGTCTTTTATACATGAGAAACTAGGGATTACTTGTTTTACTAAGGTTTGGGAACTACGTTACGAATTAGGAAGGTGTTGGGCACCCAATCCACCCATTCGATCTCTTAATGGATCATGTATTTGATTCATATTTTAGATATCTTGCAAGTAGTTTGAAGGTTTTCAAAATAGTCCATTTGAATAAATTTATTTTAAAACAATATTTATGAAATCAAACTCGAGCTTTTTAAGTGTTTACATATTCATTCGTTGAATAAAATCAGAGTCTCGTAGTTTCACTTGTTTGAAAACTGTTTTTGTGGGGTTTTATTTTGAAAACTTGCCAAAGAAGATTTTAGTTTTCTTGTAAAACTTAGAAAGGATTTGTTTTAAAAGCACTAAACTTATTTGTAAATTATCTACTTTTTAGTATTGAAATTTGTATTTAAAACTTGTAATGGATTCAGATGAGTTGTAGAGTTGCACCTGATATGCTTGAAAAGAAAATAAATGCTTTGCCTTCTTGCGGAAGAGTTCTTCCTTCTTCGCCAAACTTTCTTCCCCGCCAAGCTTTCTTTCTCTAAAGGCTACTTTCTCTCTCTAAGATTTTCTCTATCTAAAAATATATTTTCCTCTCCCTAAAATAAACCTAGCCTAAAACACAGCCCAATGACTCCTAAAAAATACCCATAGTCACCCCAAAGAGCCTCTAGTTGAACTCCCCTAAAAAATGACCCCCTAGGTTCCTATTTATAGACTCAAACTCATGCTCCAGGGACCATGCAGCAAGAGGGTGTGGAAGGGGATGAGGCATAGGCGTGCGGCATTGGCAATGCCGCATGGCATTGGGCATAAGGTAGACCAATCCGATTAACCGAATGACCGATCCGTGCATTAATAAGACCGATCGGTCTTATGAAAGTTGATCTGTTTTCTCGATGACCGATCTAATTGCATTGAAGACCAATTGACATTCATTGAAAACTTATTGGGGAATGTGGAAAGACCGATTGTGAGGGAAGACTGATCGGTCTTTTTAGCATTAAGCTTTTCTAGTTCATTAAGGTTCCCGACATCCACTATCCTAATGGACTTTATATGCATGAATTAGTCTTTCATTCTTTCTAGTGTTCTAGTAAGTCTAAGACTCAATGCGGATGCTCATTTTTTGAGAAAAAAATATATTAATACGAGAGTTATGAATTGGGGTGTTCACAGACCCTCTCATCTTGGGACTCTTGTCCGCAAGGATCCTGGGACGATAGTGAAGAAGACAACAATTCATGACTCTCGCGTGAATCTCAACTTGTTGATTTATTCATGAAAATCTTCAAATCAGAGTATACCCTCTCAGTAGGTGAATTTTGTTGTGCCTTAGGCAATATGATACAAGATTGACCTTCCTCTTGGCCAGACTATCTCTGATACATCAATCTATTCTTTTGTCTACCTTCAGGGGATCTATCCGAGTCCACCCTCGGGTTTTTTTAGAATACCAATGTTTACCGTTGATTTCTGGGATATAACAAATCTTCCCATTTACCCTTTGAATGACATATCCTCAAGAACACTTCTCACTCTTTAAAGGTTTTCATAATAAGACTTCATACATGCTAACAGAGCCAAAAGAGGTGATGTTAAGACTGCCAAGAGCGGCGGAGTAAGCACCTATCGCACCATCTTGTTGTCATAGTCTAGGGTTAGGATTGACTCTTTCAATATGGTTTTCCTCAGAATCCTATTATTCCATCAACTTTATATCATATAGCATAATTCGAGACGTGTTCTCGAGGATATTTACTTGGTACCATACTTCTCTCATGTCGTCTATACTTTTGGCTTCTTAATTTTTCTTACGTCATCTTATGGCAAGAAATGTATGCTAAAGAGAGTTAGATTTGTTTTAGAAAGTTCAATAGTCATTTTTTGAAAAGTTTTTATTACCCTTGGTTTGACTTTTCTTTTATTGGGAAGAAATTTAGTTGGTTTCATTTGACTCACAGACCTTCATGCATAGTGGTGGACTCGACTTTCAACTCTACCTACTGGCTTTCTTTCTTCAACTATTGGAATAAAGCTTTTCTGGAAAATATTAGTCCCTTCTTCAATTACCCTTTGGCTTATCAGAGGAAGGTGTTGGTCCGGCATCGTTTTTTATTTTTTGATGCCCTTATTTTCCCCTCAATTGCATTTTTTTTCTTTTTATTATCGAACATGAACCTTACTCACCTAAGACTAGGCCCATCTACCTTTTTGGCACAATTGTCACTCTTAGTATGGCTCTCGATCCCTGTTGATTTTATTTTTTGTTTTTTCACGCTTCTCACTTAGACCAATGGGATGTTCCACTTTTCTACATTTTCAATTTTTTATTGTACCCGATTTCTCTTTTACACATTCTTCTTTTGCCAAATTTGAACTGTGTCAAGGACTGATCATTCCTCATGTGATGCTCCAAATCCCATTCCGAGATTTTCACCTCCGGGACCAGGTTAATCACGGATTGCCATGTGCGACGATGGGTTTAAAATATAAAAACCACAACCTTTTAAAAGTCTTTTTCTTGGATAAAACTTGATCCGTTTGAAAAACATGTGTTATAAAATTTTGGCATGAGGAGTTCATTTGAACAACAATATGCCCTATAAATTTTAAGACCATTTTCATACAAATGAAAATTCAAATCACAAATCCTCCAATGAGGTCTCAATCCAAGTTAAAATACTATAACCATTTCCAATAATTATACATATAATCAAATTAAAATTCAATTATACAAACGATCTTTAAAACTAGTAAACGATAAGTCGTTTACGAACGACTATAAATGTCTAAGGTAATAAGAGGTCTTAGACTTCACAATCGTGGCATCCCCCGAGATGTACGTGTAAAACTGGGTTGAAAAATGGGAGTGAGCCAAACACGGGCTCAGTGGAAACCATATAGGTTGTATATATAAAAATATACGTTGCTCAAAGAATGCATGTGAGGTGTAGTAATGAAAGTAATTTCATTTCTAATAAAAATCATATTGTGACATGCCTGCCAATGCTTTCCTATCCCCGAAATATCATAAGATATACACTAAATTAAAAATTCAATTGAAAGATAGCTAAAAACATAAAATAGTTATAAGTCTCACACATACGGTGAAAGAAGTATCGGTCAGATACAAATAGCCTTTAGTAAGAAATATATATATATAAGAATCTGGTGGCTAGTTTATACAGCATGGCATCTTAATTGTATCATCTAAAAACTTCTCGCTCTCTCTCGGCAATCATCTCAACAACTCGCAACTATCCAAACGTCCGCCAGGTCTACATTTCGTGGCCATTCACCCACGCGATAATAGGGCCTCTTGTTCGTTTTCGTGCACGATTTCGGGTCTTTCACCCACGGGCACTAGGTCCCAACTTACGGCCCCAACCTTTAGAGACCAACCTGGGACCTACCATGGACTAGTGCAATAACACATATATCTATATATGCAACTGTGTATCAGCTCAACCGATAAACCACTGTGTCAAATAACTAATATAACAGTTCATATCGAACCCATCAACTAGCCAACAAGAATAAAAGTGATGAAAAGCTATCTTTAGTTCAAACATATACTTAATATACCCAAACTTGTATAAAGATTCTAATTATCACTTACGAAAGCACGAAATATCATAAATCTATATGTTTGGCTCAAAGATACGTTAAACATGTATATACGTCTAGAATACATACATAGATATATATATCAAATTACTTTCCAAATATCACATAGGTTATGTCCCCAAGGACAATTCATAACTCACGTAGCCACCAAGGCTATACGCTACGGTAATAACCAAATGGTATGTTATGGTGCCCAAATCCATGTAAATATTTATATATGAAACCTCAAACAATGCATAAGAAATCTCATTCATCTGTAAACAATAAACTTGCATAAACCATGAAAACATATATGTCCCAACATATAAGGGTATGTCCCATATGCATACATATATTTTTAGTGTATACATACATATATATACATATACCATAGATCAATCGGTAGTATTATTGTTGTACTTAAACTCACGTCGCCAAGTCTGTAACTAGTGGCTTATTTAAGAATATCATTCGTATGGGGAGTTTCATAGATTTCTATCACATAAGCTCCAAGCCAAGCCAAGTATAATATATAATTGATAAGTTTAAATTTTAATATAAACTTTTTCATATGGTTTTTGTACTTAATTTACTCAAAATAATCTTATAAATCTGCCCAGCATAGTTACGGACTAGCAAGTAGTTAGCAAAACTCATAAAAAAGAAAATAATAACCAAAGTATAACAATAACATCACAAACACAAGTAATTATACCCAAATCATACTTTTAATGCTATATATATAACCTCATAAATATGTATATCAAAGTGGTTGTTCGCTATCATATCCGTACAGGGGCGGAGCCACGCCCACCTGGCCCCACCTGGACTTTTTAGAAATATTAAGAGAGTATAGGGGTTTATGTGTGGGAAGAGCAAGTTCAGGGGCTATGGTTGTAATATTAATTAAAGAAGCAGCGTTTGGTGAGGGCGGGCCTTGATTTTTGTGCTGGGGACGGCTTTGTGTAATTATTATATATATATATATATAAGTTGAACGTGTAAATGTGTAATATATATTAAGTTTTCATTTTTTTCTAATTTTTCTTCAGACAGTCGGTCTTCACTACTGTATATTTTTATTTATTTATTTTGAAACATAGCCTTCATTTTTTTTATTATATATCAAAAGATATTTCAAGATATATAATTAATTTTAGTATATCATTTTTAACTTTTCCGAAATATCGAAACAGAATGGAGAAGTATTTTAGTAAAAATTTGGTTTGTAAACATAATTATTGAGTTTAGTTTGGCTAAAAATTTTTTTGGGCCCCCCCTGAAAAATTTTCTTGGCTCCGCCACTGTATCCGTATATTAGGGTCCTATGCAAACCATGCTTAAAACTCATTTGTAATTGGGGCTTTAGGTATAAAAGTCATAATCAAGTTATAAGTGATGCAAATCAGCCAAATAATCCAAACAAAATAGCCCGAATCCCCATGAACACGAAAATTTCAAAACTGAGTACAAAACCCCAAGTTTGGTTTGATTCAAAGCAATTTATGAGTAATCTCTTGAAAAGAAGTTTGTATACTAGTGTTCCCACCTATTGAGGGTTGATCCCTCGAAGAATCACAGTCGAGACGAGCCGGGTCGAGCGAATCGCAAGCTATCCCCATTTTCCAGCTATGAAAGGAGGTGAAGATGATGAAGATGACGATAAATAGTGCTCGGTGATTGCGAAGAAGGAAAAGTTAGTGTCGTGATCTCAAATCATGCTCAAAACTCCCAAAATCGCCTCTTCTATCTCTCTCTAAGAGCCCTCGTGAGTTTTTGAAGAAATGAGGAAGGAATACAGAAGCTACATATATATACACTGTTGGTATAATTTTTGGGTACTATTCACGCGCGTGGGCTTGGAGCACTGAACTTTGAATGTCCATAACTTCTTGCTCGGAAGTCCAATTAAGGTGATTTTTATGTCCACAGAAAGATTATTTGAAGCTCTACAACTTCCTAGAAGGAATATTTTCCAAATTCCTAACAAATTATTTCCAGAAATGCGTCAAAGTCAGCGCGTTGATGTTACCGAATGAACATCTGTTAGCGATTCGCCTATTTCGTGCTTAATTTCGACCTAAAGAAAAAAGTTGTAGATTGCGTAAAAATCTAGAGTCCAACACAAACTAAAACTCAATTTGATGAGGAACGAAGGATTTACGCTTCCTCCAAGTTAACAAAAAATTATGAAGTCGGGTAAATTGAAAACTTGCAATCTACATCCCGATTTCGACTCTAACCACCCGAAATGACTTACGGCTATTCTAGCATGCTTAAATATATTAATGTAACTCGTTGGAAGTCATCTAGATATTCAGATTCTTTTGGAGCAAAATATGGCTATCCGAAGTCCACTTCTGCCTTACACGCGACTTGCATTGTAATTCCGAGAAATAGAAATACGGGGTGTTAGACCTCCAAGCTGAACTCCACTACATATATTAGAATTCATATTTTGGGCTTTGTATCTTCCATCATCGTGCTTGTGTAAGTGATTCTTGGTCTGTTCACCTCAGAAAACTAACCAGAAACTCTTCCAGTCGTTAAAAGGGTCAATTTTGCAAACATTTTTATTTTGGTTTGTCATTTAGGATTACCACCCACTTATTGTTTGCCAAGGAACTTGTTATACAACAAGTTCCTAAACGACAAAGCTATATTCTTTTGAACTTTCAAACTTCTCATTCTCTTCTTAGCATATATTTTCTTGTTCACACACTTACTTTCTGGCGATTCTATTGGTCATGTGTTCTGTGATGATCAGCCATGATTGTTTCTGTACAATGGAATCTTCATTATGATGAATGGGTATGTGTGGATTTTGGGGGATCCTCTGGGGTTGAACGGATCTGATGGAGATTGATGTATCATCAAATAGCACCCTGGCCTTTATTGGAAGATCATTCTTGGCTGATAATAGAGCCTTTGGCGCACAAGATTCACCGATGTATATAGGTACCCTTCAATTCGCATTTGTCATTTTAAAAAATTATAATAAATATGTTGTTTATGCTAGAAAACATGAACTATGCATGCAATGTGGTGGATTCGGTGGCTTCTTGCACAATTTGATTATGAAAATTCCTTTGTAAAGTGTTATGATTTTAATACCACCCCCAGTTTAAAACATCCCAAATTTTTATAAGAAATTAAAACAATTCAATGGCCTTCTCCAAATCACCATTGAATTGTGGGTTGTACGCCTACCCTCGGTGAGAGGCTTCATCCATGCCACATCTTTTGATTTGATCAAATTAGTTCTCCTTTTGGCGATTATGACTCATTCATTTTGTTGAACTGATGAGAGATAATGACACCGACACATAACTTTGCATGACCGATCTTCGTTCTGCTTCAACACGAGTTATTTGTTGTAGTTTAGTCATTAGAGTCTATCATGGCCACAACTTCATTTAATGTACCAATCTGTCGAAGTGTCCTCGTACGGATCTTCCACCACAAACTTAGAGTTGTCCTGACCCCTTGTCGCAATTCTACTCGAAGTTTTAACCTCATTTGGAACCCCATAACTCAAGTATCTTCAGCAAGTTCTACCACCTCAGAAGTAATTCCCATTCCCTCGTACCCATTAGGTGTTGGGTTTTTTTTTTTTTTTGAAAAATCTTTGGAGTTATTATACTTATGTTATAAATGCTTTAAAGCTCATACCCATATATTATTCCATAAAAAAATTAGCATTTAATGTATGTGTGTTTTATTTATGAAAGTCTTGGTTATTTATAGCATGCTTTATGCGCAATTCACCCCCAGATCCATGCAAATGCAAATGCAAATGCAAAGATTGTTCTTTCCGAAAATCTGGCAATTATAAAGAGTAATTCACATTTTGTTTTGTTTCAGACGTGACAAATCCTAAGACAAAAATTTTTGAAACTTTTGTCAAGATTTGTCCTTTTCCCCACATTTTACCATAGTTTCTTCTCTTTACAAATCCCTCATCGTTCCTCAAACCCTTATAAAAAAATTGACTTGTGCATTTGAATGAATTGTTCTTCCACTTCTTCACTATCTTATTGCGAATGAACGAAATTGTTTTATTAGGATAGACTGGGCTTGATGTTACTTCTCAGGTTGTCTACGTTCCCCCATGTTCTAACATTCCAAAAAATCTAATGTGGGGCTTAGGTCTTCGTTTTTCATGTTTACAAATGACAAATCTTCAATAACTATTTTCAAATTCTCAATGTTTTTTTATTATCAAAATTTCAAATTCTCAATCACTGGTTGCAAATCTTTAATTCTTGGTTATAAATCTTCAATCACCGATGGTTTAAAGGAGACGGGTTTGGTATATTTCCTGCTTCAATAAGGTCCTGAATAGTATGCCAAAGAGCCATGCAATTATATGTCGCGTGCCCCCACATTCTGGTAGTATTCACATCTTTAATTGAGGTTCTAATTAGTGGGGATTATATTCAGTATCGGTTGCGAGTTTAGTGGATAGATCATCTTTACATCCTTCAGTTGCTTGTATACCTTGCTTAACGGCCCTGGTAGTTGTGAGAAGTTCCTTTCCCTGAGTCTAACTCGATTAGCCCCCTATTGTTGCTAGAACCCTGGTATCCCATAGAAGAAATGTTTGTGACTGTGGTGAAAGGATTGGCGGAATAGTCAATGTTTCTCTGAACAAAAAGGTTATATGTCGAAATTTGGTTTGTATCTGGGGTTGAAGCCTTTTTGCATTATGCACTTGACTTCTTTACTTCAGCTTGTTTTGCCAATTCTTCTTCTATCTCATTTCCCACATGCAACAAGGCTTTAAAGCGGCCAAAAAATTGGTGACCCATCTTATTCCGAATTTTTTTTATTCTTAACGATTATTCCCAACTTATCCTCTTCATTTATCCGTTCCACCATTTGTGTGGCGAGTGCCCTCAACCTTGTGACAAATTCACTCAAACTTTCATCATCTTTTTATTTTGTCATTTCTAGATGTTTTCGAGTAATCTTTATTTCCTCGTCCGTCTTGTATTGGACAATAAACTCGTTCACAATATCTGTCCATGACTGCACCCGATGTTTCTCCAATCCTAGAACCAACTTTGGGCTGGACCGATTAGAGTTAAATGAAAAATGTTAACTACCTCAGCCTTACTTATATCGTAGATCTTAATCACCCGTACATAAGACTTTAAGTGCAACTCTGGTGGCTTTGTCCATGTAAACTTCTCTATCCTGGGCATCTTAAACCCAACCGAATATGAGCCTCTGGGTATATATTATAGTTCTGGAGCTGTGTCAGGTCATTTCACCCCTCAACCACCCTCTGGGTAAGGGCCTTCAATTGTTCTTTAAGATCGTATAAAGCGTTATTCCCTTTTAGAATCACCTCTTGCGGAAGAATGAAATCACCCTTCACACTATTCGGATGCTAAATAGGTTCGTAATATGGATCACGATAAGGCTGATTTGGTGGTTGCCATTATTGAGGTTGATATTGGGCTATTTTGAGTTGGACGTACCAATTCTTAATTGGATTAAGTCATCTATGCGAAGTATTTTCTTTAATAAGAGTTGGAATATCATAGTGAACAGATAGTGGTGCGGGTGGCTCATATGGGTCCTCTCTTATTGGCTCGTTCACAACTAGTTGATTATGAATAGATGGCGGTGCAGGGGGTGTGGGTGGTGTCTCTCTTGTTGGCTCATTCATAAACTATCGACCTCTGTTTATCTTATCTAGACGAGCTTTGGTGGCTTCTTGATAAGGTACTAGCAATATTAGGCTTTTACTAATGTCCATAGGCATTCGACACATATCTTCTCAGGTTAGTATGACCCTAATATAGTGTTTGTTGGATCCACAATAGTAGGCCTTGGCCGCATTCCCTGGTTAATATTCTGCTGAAACACTTCTTGATTTTGGTAGGAAGGACCCGGTGGCGGATCCGCTGCAGTGAGAGAATTTCCAGTGGCCATATTCAAAGTTTGTAGCTATTGGTGTTCCATATCAGCTAGTTTATCCAATTGAATCAATCTACCAACGCTATTTCTTCCAGCCCAAATGGATGCCAGATCAAATATAAGTCTTTCGAAGGAGAAAAGGACAAATCTTGATATGTATAGAATATTCCCCAAAAACAAAAGAAATATTGATTATTAATACTTGTCAGATTCCCAAAAATACGTCGATCGAATAGATTCTTAACCACACGAAAACATATTTCTTTAGGTGAGATGAAAAACAGACCAACAGTGGCAACTTAAGAGCCCCGTTCAGTGGCAATTAATCTTTCAGACATGAAGGACAGATTTCCAAGAAGAGGACACAATCAATGGTGGAGCCAGGAATCTGGCTAAGTGGGGGCGAAATTCAAAATACACAAAAATATATTTAATTCCATAAAATTTGAACATAAATATAATAGTATTAATAATAATACTTCATACAGCTCAATTAGAGAATGTAAACAATTATGAGAAATAACATTAATATAATGCAAATATAATAGTATTAATAATATTATGCAATTAATGAAGAATCACAACTAATATTATATAAGTAATTAAGAAATTTAATTACACCTAATATTAAAAAGTAGATATAAGAAAGGATTTATCTTGGTAGTGTTAGAAAAATAGGTAAAATATCATTTTAAAGCCATTTTGAGTGGAGGACATTCGATCAGTTGTGAAATATTATTATAGATTTGTATTCTCTTCCATGAGGACATCGAAATTGTATATTTGTTTGCTCAAAATTATTATGGGGTGAATGAAAAATTGTTACTAAAACTGAGTTACTTGAGATAGAAAAATGTAATGAAAATGAGTTACTCCCACATGGGAACTTTGTGAAAAAATTGATGGGTTTATAAGAGATCGCCTCTTGTAAAATTGATAAGCATTTAAGAAAAATAAGATTCCTATATATAATTTTGTTCTCTTAAATTTTGATTACCTTCAAGTACAATAACGTAGTGAAGGACCACAAAATTGCAATAAATGTGAAATGAATTATTCATAGTATTTATTATCATCAACCAGCCTTTATTTTTGATGCTGACTTAGCTCCCGCTCCAGCTCCATATCCTCCACCATATTCCCATAATAACCTTCCTCTTTTTCCACTCCTTTTAAATTTTGATCCCAGACTGGGAAGGCCCAATCTTATCAACATGAAGTGAAAAGACAAGACAACCCTTCATTGTGTGGTCTAAAATTGCCTAGAGGAGGAATAATATTGTCATTGCAATATACGTCAGCTTAGACTCAGCAATAGGTCGTGTTAGAGTCGTGTCATAGATGTTTCGTTTCAACAATTTCTCAATTTTTTTCATACGGGATATTTTAAGAGCATTGGGTTTTTACGAATTTTGTTGCATATTGAATTTGAAGTGCATATTTGTTATTTTAATTAGTTCATGCTATTCATTATTATTTCCCTGCCAGGTGTTGTTCTATTATTGTGTCATGATATATTAACATATTATGTCTATAAATTATTAATATTCTTTTTTAGAATATTTATATTTTTAAAGTAATTTTTTTATAAAAGTATATTATTACTTTGAGAAATTGTACAATATATTTATAAAAAAAAATTACAAAGAAATTAGGAAATAATATTTTTTTAAATTAAAGGCATATATTTGACCAAATTCTGAAAGAATTGCAAAGTTAACTTTGCAATAAATTTTTAAATTGTATTTTCTTTTATGAAATCATACAAAATAAATTTTACGTTACATATTTTTTAGCATATTATTATAAATAAATATTTAATTAATACTGTTTTAGAATAATTTATCCTACCGCGTTAATCACAATTAATCTTTCAGACATGAAGGACAGATTTCCAAGAAGAGGACACCATATTGGACCATGCAGCGGAGGACCACAAAATTGCAATAAATGTGAAATGAATTATTTTTAGTATTTATTATCATCAACCGGCCTTTATTTTTGGGTGGTGATATTGGCACCCCCAATATCCATTGGTAACACTCCCACCCAAAAAAAGATAAATTGTTATTTCCACCCCATTTTCACCCACTTGTTTTAATTTAAAACAAAAGTTAATGAATCTCCCTCTAAAGTTAATCAAACATTTATCCCCAAATTAAATTTCCCTCCAAAATTTCTCTCTTCTACCAAAATAGGCAACAAAACTTTGATCTCCACCATTGATACAAAAGGGTAAGCTTGAGAAGAATGGAAGGAAAAAACGAAACTTTGGAACAAGATAAGAAAACCAACAAACAAAACCTCCATTAATGCAAAACTCTAAATTTGAAGAGAATGGTATAAACAAAACCTCCATTGATGCAAAACTCAAAAGTTAAGAATAATGGTAGAAAAAAAAGAGAAACTTTAAAATAAGGAAAGGAAAAAAGTAAGAAAAAGTTAATGAAAGAAAACACGAAGAAGGTTTACTCGGTTCTCCGTAACCGAGTTGCAGGCTTGTATACTCGGTTGCTCTCAACCGAGTATGAAATCCCATAAAATGTAATGCTCTCGGGACCTTCATTCGGTTGAGAGCAACCGAGTGTGATTAATGTCACTCGGCTGCTCACAGCCGAGCATAATATAACAACACTCGACTGCTCTCAACCGAATGAAGGTCCCGAGAGCATGACATTTTATGGGATTTCATACTCGGTTAAGAGCAGCCGAGTGTACAAACCTGCGACTCGGTTACAGAGAACCGAGTAAGCCTTTTTCGTGTTTTAAACAGAAAATTTTATTTTTTGTTTATATATTTGATGTGTATGCTATAAAAATCATATAAACAATAAAACAAAACAAAAACATGTAAGTCTCTCTTTCATTAACTCTTTCTTACTTGTTTTCCTTCCTTTATTACAAAGTTTCTCTTTTTTCTACCATTATTTGCAAATTTTGAGTTTTGCATCAATGGAGGTTTTGTTTTGTTTTGTTTATACCATTCTTCCCAAACTTAGAGTTTTGCATTAATGGAGGTTTTATTTGTTGTTTTGGTGCTACCAAAATTTGTTTCTAGATAGAGAAGATGGTAGAGATGGTAATTTTGCTTGTTTGAGAAAATGGTAGAGATGGTGGAGAAATTTTGGGGTTAGTTTGGGGTAATTTTTTTTATGTTATTATATAGTTAATTACTTAATCATGTTATTAATTAATTAAGTATGAGATTAATTCGTAAAAATAAGTGGGAGTGGTGGGAGTCGTAGGTATAACATGAGAGTGTTATTAAGATAAAAGTGTAAAAGTGGGAGTGTTAGTAAGAGTGGGAGTGTTAGCAAGAGATTTGTGGAGTGCCAATATCACCACCCTTATTTTTGATGCTGACTTAGCTCCAGCTCCATATCCTAAACCATATTCCCATAATAACTTTCCTCTTTTTCCACTCCTTTTAAATTTTGATGCGACCATCCTTTATTTTTTTCCTAGATTGGGAAGGCCCAATCTTATCAACACGAAGTGAAAAGACAAAACTACCCTTCATTGTGTGGTCCAAAATTGCCTTGGGGGGATACTATTGTCATTGCAATATAGGTCTCGGCAGTAGGTCATGTTCGAGTCGTGTTTCGTTTCAACCAGAGCCGGCCCTGGGGCAAAGCTGGCAATGCGACCGCCCAGGGCCCAAAATTTTAGAGTGGTACAAATATTTGTTTATATATATATTAAAAAATAATTTTTTTTAATTAATAACGAAACTTCCTAAGAAAAAACTTAGGCTTCCAATGTTTTAATTGCGAGTAGGAGAACAGTTCTTTAACTCTTCTCCGATCCTTCTTCCCATATTCAATCTCAATTTTTTCATGTTTCTAGATGAAATTAGAGGGGCACTAATATTTTTTCTTTCATTCATATTGATTTTAAAGTAAAAAGAGAGAATTTGATATATCTTATCTTCTATATAGATTGCGATATATCTGATACACCCTCCTTAAGAATTCAATTCTATATCAAATCAATTCTGATAAGATCCGATCTTTTCTCAATATAACCAAAACAAAGATAAAATCGACATTGTTATATGAGGAAACAATATCGGAATATCCTTCTAAACTTATAAACCTTGTAATTTGTATTTTGATTTAAACAAAACCAAAACATCGGATCACGGAATACAAGAAAAATAAGATTCCTATATATAATTTTGTTCTCTTAAATTTTGATTACCTTCAAGTATAATAACGTAGTGAAGGACCACAAAATTGCAATAAATGTGAAATGAATTATTCATAGTATTTATTATCATCAACTAGCCTTTATTTTTTATGCTGACTCAGCTCCCGCTCCAGCTCCATATCCTCCACCATATTCCCATAATAACCTTCCTCTTTTTCCACTCCTTTTAAATTTTGATGCGACCATCCTTTATTTTTGTCCCAAACTGGGAAGGCCCAATCTTATCAACACGAAGTGAAAAGACAAAACTACCCTTCATTGTGGGTCCAAAATTGCCTAGAGGAGGGATACTATTGTCATTGCTATGTAGGTCTCGGCAATAGGTCATGTTGGAGTCGTGTCGTATACGTTTCATTTCAACAATTTCTCATTTTTTTCATACCGGATATTTTAAGTGCATTGGGTTTTTACGAATTTTGTTGCATATTGAGTTTGAAGTGTGTATTTGTTATTTTAGTTAGTTTGTGCTATTCATTATCATTTTCTTGTCAGTTGTTGTTCTATTATTGTGTCTTGATATATCAACATATTATGACTTTAAATTATTAATATTCTTTTTTAGAATGTTTATATTGTTAAAATAATTTTATTTTTATAAGAGTATATTATTATTTGGAGAAATTATACAATATATTTATAATATTGTATATTACTTTTATAATAATGCGAATCTTTTTTATTTGATTAATAATTTAATGTCTATTCGTATTTCATGCAGGTCAGAAAGAGAAAGGGAAAAGACAAAGATCAGTGACCCATCTGGTTAATGAAAGTAGGTATTATATGAGGTCTCTAGATTGATTATCACATGCATTGTTTCCACGCATTATGTACTGAGTGGAAGACAGTTTATGTTGGAATTGGGAAAAATCAGAGAATGATATTGAGAAGAAAAACGGGTTTATTTCTCTCTAGAAAATAAACAACAAGAATTCTTTACAAAAAAAGAACTTCTCACAAAACTCTCTCTTGGAGTCTCTCTATCTCTCTCTAAATATATGAACTCTTCTGATTTTTCTGATCCTTCTTCTTGCTAACTAATGGAATGGGCAGGGGTATTTATAGCAAGCTTCCCCAATGCCATTCCTTCTCCACCATTGACAAAGTTGCCAACTTTGTCAATATTTCAACCAAGCTAGTAGCAAAAGAAAACTAGCCTAGTAACCTTCTAGATGGAGCTTCTAAATGAAGCTGGACTTTTCTTTCAATTCTCCCCCTCCAGTTGCATTTAGAAGTATATGTCATCTGCAATCCATCCCAATTATGTTTTTGCATAATTCTTGCTTCTCTTGAGGAACCGTTTTTGTTAACATATCTGCTGGATTGTCCCTTGTGTGGATCTTCACAAGTCTTAGTAGCTGTCTGTCCATAACTTCCCGTATCCAATGATACCGAGTGTCGATGTGCTTTGTACGGGAATGATACATTGGGTTCTTGCTCAAGTCCAGAGCACTCTGACTGTCACAATGTATCTTGTATTCCTTCTGTTTGATTCCCAGTTCTTCTAGAAACCGCTTTAGCCACAACATTTCTTTACCGTCTTCAGTTATTGCAATGTACTTAGCTTCTGTTGTAGATAAACCAACGCACTTCTGCAATCTTGACTGCCATGACACAACTCCCCCTGCATAAGTGTAAAGGAATCCTGATGTAGATTTTCTACCATCAAGATCTCCAGCCATATCTGAATTTGTATAGCTTTCTAAGACTGGGTCACCTCCCCCATAGCACAAACACATTTTTGATGTACCCTTGAGGTACCTGAGAATCCACTTGACTGCCTCCCAATGTTCTTTCCCGGGATTGGAAAGGAATCTGCTCACCACTCCTACTGTGTGGGCGATATCTGGCCTGGTACAGACCATAACATACATCAAGCTTCCTACCACTGAGGAATATGGTACTTTTGACATCTCCTCTATCTCTTTCTTGGATGAGGGGCATGATCTTCTACTCAGCTTGAAATGATTTCCCAATGGAATGCTAACTGGTTTGGCTTTGTCCATGTTGAACCTTTCAAGCACTCGTTCAACATACTTCTCCTGAGATAGCCATAACCTTCGATTCTTCCTATCTCGAATTATATGCATCCCAAATATATGTTGAGCTGGTCCCAAGTCTTTCATATCGAAGTACTTGGAGAGCTCCTTCTTCAGCTGGCTTATTTTAGTTGCATCATGTCCAACGATCAACATGTCGTCTACATATAGCAGCAGTGTAACGAAATTTCCATCTCGAAATCTATGGATGTAAACGCACTGATCTGCGTTGGTTCTCTTATAGCCTTGACTCCTCATGAATGAGTCAAACTTCTTGTACCATGCCTGGGTGCTTGCTTGAGACCGTACAGACTCTTCTTCAGCTTGCAAATGAGGTTCTCTTTCCCTGAAACCTCAAAACCTTCTGGGTGGTTCATGTAGATTTCTTCATGTAAGTCACCATGAAGAAATGATGTTTTTGCATCCATCTGCTCAAGCTCCAAATCCATGTTGGCTACCAATCCAAGAATGATACGGATTGAAGCCATCTTCACAACAGGTGAAAATATCTCGTCAAAGTCAATTCCTTTCTTCTGAAGAAATCCTTTGACCACCAACCGGGCTTTGTGCTTCACCACCTTTCCGCTGCCATCCTTTTTGAGCTTGAACACCCATTTGTTCTTTAATGCCTTCTTTCCTTTTGGAAGCTCAACCAACTCGTATGTGTGGTTTTTCTTCAAAGAATCCATCTCATCTTCCATTGCCTCCTTCCATTCACTGTTGTCTTGATGAGATATAGCTTCCTGGAAATTTTCTGGCTCCCCATCTTCCGTAAGCAGAATATACTCTGAATCTGGATATCTGGTTGATGGAATCCTTCCACGTTTAGATCTTCGAACCTGTGGACTTTGAATTTCAGGAGGAGTATCACCATCTAACTCTTGTGATGGTCCTGCAACTTCTGGTGGAGAGGATTGAGTCTCCCCCTGCTCAATGTCCTCTTCTTCTTCCTCCTGTTCTTCTTCTAGTATTTCCTCTTGCACCTCATCATCCTCTGTCACTGGTTGTGCAGGTGTTGGATCAGGAACAATATCCTGGGCAATGGACTTTGATTGAGTAGACACAGTGGGCTCTTCAATGTCTTTAATCGTCTGGTTTTCATGGAACACTACATCCCGGATCCTAATAACCTTCTTCGCCTTTGGATCCCACAGCCTGTATCCGAATTCTTCATCTCCATAGGCAATGAAGATGCATGGAGTAGTCCTTGCATCGAGCTTCTGCCTGAGCTCCTTGGATACATGTACAAAGGTTAAACATCCAAACACTTTCAAATGTGAATAAGAAGGATTCTTACTTGACCATACTTTCTCCGGGATCTCAAAATTCAACGGCACTGATGGGGATCTATTGATCAGGCAGTAGGCAGCACGAACAGCTTCTCCCCAGAATGGCTTTGGCAATTTAGCCATGCTCATCATACTTCGGACCTTATCCATGATAGTCCTATTCATCCTTTCGGCTACGCCATTGTGTTGTGGGGTGCGAGGAACCGTTTTCTGATGTCGAATACCATGTCTCCTGCAATAGGCTTTGAACTTTCTGGATCTGTACTCACCTCCATTATCTGAGCGAAGGCATTTTAGCTTCTTTCCAGTTTCACGCTCTACCATGGCATGAAACTCTTTGAAGTAATCCAGAACCTGGTCCTTCGATTTTAAGAAATAAACCCACACCTTTCGTGAAGCAACATCAATAAAGGTTAGAAAATACCTGTTGGCACCAAGTGATTCCACCTCCAAGGGACCACAAACATCAGAGTGTACCAGACTCAACATCTCTGATTTCCTCACTGATGATGAACGGAATGAGACTCGGTGTTGCTTACCGAACAAGCAGTGGTTGCAAGGATCTGGTGTAGCATCCTTTGCAATTGTGATTAGCTCATGTTTTGTCAAGGTAGACAAACCCTTCTCACTCATATGTCCGAGTCTCTGGTGCCATAGATTTTGGGACTTTTCATGCTCTACAACATTCAGACTGCTTTCACATATTTTCATGTGTTTTGTATAGAGTACCACATGTGTGTCTTTGGGCGACAACCAAGGAACCTCTTGACATCTTCCATGTGCCATTGCTGAACATATTTGCATAACCTTGTTTGTCAAATGACAACCCTGAAAGTAGATTGAGTCGGAGGTCTGGAACATGCCGCACATCCTTCAATGTGATTGAACATCCGACATTCGTTTTTACTTGAATGTCACCAATCCCTTTGATCTCAGTAGAACTCTTATTCCCCATCTTCACCGTACCAAAGTCTCCAGCTTTGTACGTGGTATAGAAGTCTTTGTGCGGAGTGACGTGATAGGATGCCGCAGTATCAACAATCCACTCGACATCTTGGCTTCCTGTATGAAGACATGTCTCCTCCTCACTTGAGCATAAGACCACTTCTCCTGTGACCGTAACTAGTGTATCTCCGTTTCTGTCCTTCGATTGCTTGCTATTCTGTCTCTGCTCTCGTAATAGTTTCTTGCAATTCTTCTTCATATGGCCTTCTAGGCCACAGTGATAACAACTATATGTGGCCCTTTTACCTTCTACTGATTTGCCTCTGCTCTTGCTCCGGCCTCTCCATCTGCCTTGATTTCTTCCTTGTGATCTCACTCGGTGTTCAGTGACTAAAGCTTCTGTCTGATCTGAGCTTGCATCACTCCTCCTTGCCTCTTCGTTGAACAAGGCTTCTTGTACCATTGCCATGGTCAGTATACCATTCGGAGCTGAATTTCTGAGGGTGATTACAAGTGTTTCCCAGCTGTCGGGTAGTGAACTGAAAAGTAGGAGAGCCTGCACTTCATCTCCAAGGTTGAAGTCAACTGATGTTAATTGGTTTACCAAGCTTTGAAATTCACTCGCATGCTCGGCAACTGACTTCCCACTCCGTAACTTCAGATTTACTAATCGTCTCATTAGTAAAGCTTTATTCCGAGCTATCTTGGGCTGATACATATCCTTCAACTTCTTCCAGAGTGTGTATGCATCAGTTTCCTCAGAAACATGATAGAAGACACTGTGATCGATCCATTGACGAATTGAACCAATCGTCTTTCGATTCATTTTCTTCCATTCATTTTCTTTTGCGGGCTCAGGATTCTTACCTTCAAACTCGATTGGATTGTACAAATCTTTACAACTAAGGAGATCTTCCATCCGAGGTCTCCAAAGTGTATAGTTTGTAGCTGTGAGTTTGAGCATAGCTCCAGATGACGAGTCTTCTGCCGTCATTCTGATTTGATTCGTACTTTGTCAAATTTAGAAGTAGAATTTGATAAAACGGAGTGCACCGTTGCGTCCGGAACGGTCGAAAATGATAGGATAGACCTCTCCGGGGTCAAAAATGATTACGTGTCAAGGAGTGACATGTGGCAGACTTCAAGGGTTGTTTGCTGATGTGGCAATGACGTGGCCGCCAAGTGGCAGTGATGTGGCAGACAGGTGGCGATGATGTGGCCGACATTTGGCAGCTGACTGGGTGCTGGCGTGGAATGACAGGTGGTCAGTGACTCAATAAGGTCGTTGACGTGTCGCTGATGTGTCGCTGACTGGGCGGTGATGTGGCGCTGACTGGGTTGTCTTCAACCTCCAGAAACGCTAGTTTTTTCGGCAACTTTGACCAGACTTTGACCGCCGATTTGAGGACCTTCCCGTGCTCGAAAAATTCTGAAAAAATTATTTTCGGAATCCTCGAAACAAGATCTTTCCAGTGGTGTGCCCAGAAATCGATTCGGAGACAAAAATTTTTTGACCCGAAACAGAAAAATCCGGAAAAAAATTCCTCTGTGCACTAACTCAGGCTCTGATACCACTTGTTGGAATTGGGAAAAATCAGAGAATGATATTGAGAAGAAAAACGGGTTTATTTCTCTCCAGAAAATAAACAACAAGAATTCTTTACAAAAAAAAAAACTTCTCACAAAACTCTCTCTTGGAGTCTCTCTATCTCTCTCTAAATATATGAACTCTTCTGATTTTTCTGATCCTTCTTCTTGCTAACTAATGAAATGGGAAGGGGTATTTATAGCAAGCTTCCCCAATGCCATTCCTTCTCCACCATTGACAAAGTTGCCAACTTTGCCAATATTTCAACCAAGCTAGTAGGAAAAGAAAACTAGCCTAGTAACCTTCTAGATGGAGCTTCTAGATGAAGCTGAACTTTTGTTTCAGTTTAATCATTGTAGACCCAATTCTCTACGTAATACATGAAAATTTTAACTATTGATTAATCAAAAAGGCGACTCTTAAATAACTAGTTAAATGCAAGCTTGGGTCAATAAGCATGAAAATGAAAGGCTAAAGTAGATTTTGAAATGTGCACAGGCCATATTTCGTAAGTTATGTAAATTAAATATTCAAAACCTATTTATTAATAAAATGCATATAATAATTTTTTTGAAATTATGCAAAATTAAATTTTTATTTTTTTTTAAATATTACTACGTATTTGTATTTATTTGACGTTATTTTAAAGTTTTATGAGTGAAACATAAGAATATACTTGTTAAAAAATATAAACACATCATGTATAACAAATTAGTGCAAAGTAAAGTTTACACTTGGTTAAAGTCCTTATTTTAAAAGACAATTGATAAACAAGTCCTTATTTTAAAATCATATTGTTATCTAGGCCCTTATTTATAAAAAATAGTATTTATTAAATTTTTTTTATGAAAATATTATCATACAAACTTTTTTTACTTTATTTCCGGTTAATTTAATTCCAAAAAGTACTTTGAAAAATAATCAATAAGTTAGTAGGTAAATTAATCAATTAAGCCTAACATAATTTGACCTGAAGAATTAAACAACTATTAAATAAAACTCAGAAAAAGTTGTGCAATAAAAAAATTCCCCCTCTCCAGTTTCCAACACGGGTCAATGGGTTTTAAAAGTAGTCGTCGCTAGGGTGGGTGGCAAAGTTTAATATTTTAGTGTTTACCTTTAACTTTTTGAAAATTTTAGAAAGAGTGACAATGATGATGACATGGAAATGGTTCTGGTTAGTTGGATCAAACTTGTTGTGATGGAAGAATTTATCAGTCTTGTGTTCAATATATATAGGTTGAATTTTCTTTAGTCATTTCTAATTATGATTATTACTGTGGTTCCATATGTCGATTCAATTCATGAATTTAAATTTTTTTTATGCAATATAAAGATATTCTTTTTTGAAATATGCAATCTTTGAGTTTTGTAATCTACCTTTGACAAGTATTCAAGACCTAAGATATTATTCATGGATACTAATTTTTCAGTGATAGATACTAATTTTTACAGAAGATAATGTAATGCTTTGTGAGAGATACTTTTTTAAATACCGTATTTTTTAAAAAAAGAGTAGCTTTGGACTGCATTTTAAAATAAATTCAAATTTAGGGATCAGTTCCTAAATTTTCAAGATTTTATTATGATAATTTGTTGAAAATTATGTAAGCGGATAATATTGTGAAAGATATGTGTCGTATAAATACGTAAATTTGTTGAAAAATATGTACAGTTGGTCTACCTTTTTGTAGTGGTTGTAGATTTGTGTTAAAAAAATAGTTGTATTATTGTACGAAGAAAGGTGTACCGTAAAGTTATCGCTTTGTATTAAAATAGATATATAGATTGAGGTGTATGAGTGATTATTTGTTGGTGATTTCTAAATAGACTTAGTAAATCATGCTTTCTCCCCCTAATTTGTGAGAACTTTTTTCTCACCTTACTAATTTTTTGAAAAAACTTTCAACCTATCCCGTAAGTAGGGCGAGATTACTAAAACCTATATGAATAATTAAAAGGAACATCTAGTGACCGAAATTTCATTGTTATTTGAAATAGTCGCAGAAAATTATTTGTTCACAATAATAATTCATCATAATATAATCCATAATCGATCAGAAATTTCATAATAAAATATAATCCATAGTCAATAGAATCTCAATTATAACTCATACTTTTAATAGTTTTGTCATTGAATTATATATTGTCAAAAAGAGATATATAAGCTTGTACATTCCGTTTGTTATCGTGAAGAATTATTTTCACCATTGGCTGTCTTACAAACAAATTTACCAATTAATTTGTCACAAATTTAAAAACCCACTTCGACTTTAGCATGTTTTAAAACACTGATCTCAATATAAAATAAGTCAACAAGACTAAACCTTATTTTGTAATGAGATTTAGTTTATTAATTATATCTTAAAACAATTAAGACTTTTAATTGAGACGTCCTATTAATAAGAATAGAGAAGAATAAAAAAAAAAAAGTAAATCACAAATTGTATTCTAAATCTTCAAAGCGTGTAACGTTCTAAATCAAAATTACTATCACTGAGGGGTTAATTAATGGCCTATTTATTTAGAGAAGTAAATGTGAGGAAAAAAGGGAGCAAGAGACTGACAAAGGAGAAACGTGGGGAGCTAAAAGCCAACAGCGATAGATTACAAGGATGGGTAGGATTTTTAGAGTTAAAATTACTACAGTTAAATTTTTAAAGTTGGGGTGAAAAGATAAATTATATGAGTGCATTTAAAATTACCTTTTTAGACTTGGATAAATGTTTTCTTTATTGCTGAATTTTACCTTTAGTACGAAAATCTTAGACAATCAAAGCAAACGTTTGTAAGTCTAAATTCATAACATATTGTATAACTCCAATTTCAAAAATGGGTTATTAAAGTTAAACCACCCGTAATTTAAATGAATGCTATTGTCCAAATATTTCTATTTTTTTAAAACAATTATTGAATATATATTTCGGATAGTTAGATCTATTGTGATTAATTAAGGTACATATGTAAAATGTACCGCGTCTAATATTATATAACTCATTAAAAACTAGAGTAAATACCATCAATGCTCACTAAACTGTTGTCAAGTTCTACCAATGGCCACTGAACTTCATTTTGTTCCAATTGGACCATTAAACTTTTTAAAAGTACCACCGGTGGCCACTCCGTCAAATTCCACCGTTAATTTTTTGCGGGAACCATGTCACGTGATTGTCATGTGCGATAGAAGGGGCATTTAAGTCTTTTTCCTTTTCTTTTCTCTTTTTCCTTTTCTTTTCTTTCTTTCTTCTTCTTCTTCCGCCATTTCTGCAAATGTCTGGGAAATATATATCTAAGATCTGCTTGCTATTGTCAAATATTTAGGTCTCAGTTAATTTGAGACAGATGCATGGTACTAAATTAATTAACCTTTTATCAACTAAATACCAGCCAAATTTCTCCTGGTCATTCTCTTATCCCCCTCTTCTTCTCCGTTCTTCTTCTTCTTCCCTTCTTCGTTCTTCTTCTTCCTTAAAATTTCCTTCACAAAAACCTTAACCCTAATCCCCAAAGCACCTTCAATTTAAAGCCAAATTCTTTAACAAAACAACAAAATCCACCAAATCAATACACAAATTAATCATTAAAATACTCTATGATTGTTGAGATACTAAATAAAGCTTTGGAGGGGAAGGATTTTCATATTCCGAATTCGAGTGGAAGGGCAAGAATTTAGCTCCATGAGAGAGTTATTTACTCAGAGAAGAAGAAGAATCGAAAGAAGAAGAAGAAGAATGCAGCAGCAGCAGAAGAAGAAGAAGAAGAACGAAGAAAAACAAAAAGAATGTAGAAGAAGAAGAAGAAGACGGGAAGAAGAAGAAGAATAATCGGAAGAAGAAAGGGAAAGGGAAAGAAGAAAGAGAAGGCAAAAATAGGAGCAATTTAACTAAAATACCCTTAATTAGGTCAGGTGATTGTCACATGATTTAACTGCCGTTAGACTTTAACGGTGGAATTTGACGGAGTAGCCACAGGTGGTACTTTTAAAAAGTTTAATGGTCCGATTGGAACAAAATGAAGTTCAGTGGCCATTAGTAGAATTTGACAATAGTTCAATGGCCATTGATGGTATTTACTCTAAAAACTATAATTTTCCTCCCACTGCGTGACTTAAAATTTGCGGTAGAAAAGTCAAACAAGAATATGCAACTTTTTTAATTAATGCATACTAAAAACATATAATATTATAACACTTATAAAAGTTTTATTAAAAAGACTCGCATTTTAAAGAAGCAAATGTATATCAGTTCATGGTCAACTGAAATAAATATATATGCGGAAATTAAGTAATGGTGAGTCTTCAATGATTTGATTTGTTGGTAACAAATTGAATAATTCATTTGTGAGGCTTAGTTTTGAATTGCAATACTCGCAGTTTTTTTTTTTGATAAAATTTATAATAATTAATGTAAACATTCATTGAGCCTTGTGGTATCTCTTGTCCAGGTCTAGAGTAGCTTTTGCTAATGTAACAGTTAGAATCATGTTGGGCAAAAATCCATTAACTATTAGGCTTTATTTCGATAACAATATAAAAAATGATACTTGAAACGTTTTGAGAAAAGCTGAAAATTGATTTCAGTGACATGGTGAAATGCATTACATCTTCTACTTATTTTAATTGGCAGATGTTCTTATCACATCTATCAACTTATTTTTCAACTTCTCACATAAATCAATTCATTTTCGTATCATTTTTCATCTTGTTATTAGACGGAACTTAAGATCTAGAATATCTCATCACATCACTTAACTCATTTTGCTTATAACTCTTCAAAAAAATATATTGTTTTTACTATCATTTTCCATCTTCTTAGAAGCATAATATGCTTCTAATCTTGATAGTGTTTTTAAATAATTTTTTTTTCCAAATAAAAGATTGGGATTTCTAAAAGAAAAGGATGTGTTGCAAATACAACTGATTGTGTTCGTTCGATGCCCCCAATTTAATTAGAAGACTTTTTAATTTTATTTTTGAAGAAAACTTAACACTCATAGTTTTATTTTAAGAAAAATAACAGCACTTAATTAATTTAACATTCTGAAAAATAGCCTAAATTAAGGTAAGCAAAATAAATGCTAATATTCCATCAAGTGAACTTGTGACGAGTGGTTGCTGGCATTCAAATTGGAAAACGTTATCTACTTGTGGGACATAAAGCTGGAAGGCATTTCAGTGGTTACAAAATTGTCAAGTTTCTGATTTACCTATTTTGTCCTTTCGGCCTTTTATTTCATAAAAAAATATTTTTATATAGTGCAAAGTAACATGATTGAAACCCCCACTACGAGTGAGAGTACTCTAGCTATAAACTAGTATGCTACATATTAATTTTTAAATTATTTTTTCTTTAAATTAATTATACCTTAATCGCACGCATTGTTTGTGCACCGAACTCTAGTTATATATAAAGAGAGATCAATGCCTACCCTCTGAGATACAAAATAAAAGGTCTGAAAGAAAATTGCAGATAATCAAGGTTCATTCTACAATAATGTTTCCATTGAAGAGGGAAATTATGGCTGGAGAGGTACTGGCGAGACTTGGTTATTTGCTGGTTGAAGTAGGAGAACAACGCTCACAAGGATGTGAGATCCTGGCTGAGCCTTTTCATAATCGGTTAAGGTCGATCATGATTGATTTGGAATTTGTCCGCCTGGAAGGAATTGAAGACTTGATTGGTAAGGCAAGAAGTATTTCGTATGATGCTGGACAGCTCTTTGGGAGTAGTAGCTACTCGAAGAAAAGAGAAGTTGTCCGTGACGTGATCCGAAGATATTACGGAATGCTGGTTTATTATCCACTTACCTACGGGAATAATATTTTAGAGTTGGACAGTAATTTAGAGTTGGACCTTATTGTATACCGTATGAAGAAACTTGTTTGTTATGAATCTTATGATGAAGCCTTGAGTACTATTGCCAGTGGAGGGCAAGTAGTTGGGATTGCTGAAGATGAAGATTGTTTCATTGGGTTGGATGAACAAGTAGACTTGTTATTACCGTACTTGGTCAATGAAGGGGGAGCTGGTGGTGCCTACAGATTCGTTTCTCTATGGGGGATGGGCGGTTTGGGGAAGACTGCATTTGCGAAAGCCATCTACAATCACCCCGACGTCAGGGGGCATTTTTGTCATTTCTCATGGGCCTCTGCGCCCAATTGTAAGTCAGATGGGGACATCTTGAATGGAATCCTTGATGATTTGTTGTCTGGATGGCAAAACTATGCAGAACATCGATACTATATGTCCAAGAAGAAATCAGCGGAAAAAGACAAGGGAAAGGACGTGCAGCTGTTTTTGCGGCCATTTGCAGATTTATTGCAAAATGAAAAATGTCTGATAGTTCTTGATGACATTATGTCACCGGGTGTTTTGGGTGTCCTACACAAAGCTTTGTCCTGGGGAAAGAGGACTAGCAGCCGAATAGTACTTACTACTCGAAACCTGAACATATCCCCTAGCCACCAAAGTCCTCAATGTTTGATCTATGTGCCGCGGTTTTTGAATGATGATCAAAGTTGGGAACTGCTTCAAAAGACAGCAATTAGAAAACAAGGTACATGAAATTACAATACTATATAATATATATGCATTTTTTAAGGGTGTTCTTAAATATATTCACAAAATCAGTTTTCTCACCTTAATATGAAAATGTTTTTTTCTCACCCTATCAAATCTTTAAAAATCTTGCATTTCACCCTAGCAGTGGGGTGAATTTGCTGAAACAATATAGAGACGATAAAATTTTTTTTGCTAAAAGCAAAAACAATAGATAATATTAAATTTTTCATTAATATAAAACATAATAAATAAAATTTACTTCGTTCATAATAAATTTTATTAAAACTTTCATCTAAATAGTACCTTCAAGATACAAAATGATAGTTTTCATAAATGGTTATCAAATTTATTTACAAATTTTATTTTTATCTTTATCAAATAAGTAAATATAAGACTTAATTCAATACACCAAAAATGTTAAAATATCAATTTATTGTATGTAAATATATGTTATCTTTTGTGAAAATGGGAAAATTGAATTGGAAAAATAAAATAATTTTTGATGGTGTCAAAATCTAGAAGTAGATAATTAACCAATCAATAAGCGAATATCGGTGAATAAAAAATAAATGCGGCGCAATGATGAACACATGACTTTTTTTTTAAGGTAGGTTCCCCCGGTAGCGCTTATGCTATTCCAGTGGTACGTCCTCCTTTTGTGTGTGCTTGCTTTGTATTAGCTCAAAGGCGATCAATTTGGAAGAAAATACAAGCTACCAACTTCTCTCTCTCTCTCTCTCTATAATTTCCTTAATTCTATTTATAAGTATAGAATTATGATTACAAATATTTCAACAGAATAAATAATAAACTGTGTGGGAGAGAGAGTGTATAAGGGTTGTTGGTATTTTTTGGAGTATGAAAATAGAGAGTATAAGACCCTTCTATTTTTTGGGGTATGAAAAGAGAGAGTATATGACTCTTCTATTTTTTCTCGAATTGACTTGTATTTATATTGCCAATGGCTTTATATCTCTTTGATGAGATGGATGAATTTTAGATAAGAAGAATTGTGTGTTTTTTGGTGTGTTTAGATTGTAGAAAGATGATTTGGTGTGTTTTGAATGAATGAATGAAGGGGGTATTTATAGGTAAAATCTACAATGGTAAAAAAGTAAATTTGATGAAGATGAGGGGTAAAAAGGTAATTTTACAAAGGGGAGTGGATGTAAGTGGAATTTGAGTGGAAGTTAATGGAGGTGAGCGGAAGTTAATGGAGATTAGTGGAATTTGAGTGGAGTTGAGTGGGATTTTAGTGGAGGTAAAAATGAGATTTTACCGGGGGTAAAAATGGGATTTTACTGAAGGTAAAAAATGTTGAATTACCTTTGCAGGCCAATGGTAAAATTAGTATTTAACCCCATCAATTGCCCCCTATACTTTATTTTTATGCTGAAAGCTGAATGTGAAGGATAAATATTTTTGTCAGTCAAGTGGTCCGGCTCAAAGCTAAGGTGTGAGAGCGGGTATTTGTCAAGGAAGATAATCATGAAGAGAGCTCGAGTAATCGACGTGTAAGGTTTCGTTAACCTTTGACCATAAGTTTGTGGAGCTCAGAACATTAATGTGTAAAGCTAGCTAGACTTTGATCATTAGTCTTTAGAGTTTCAGAACATCATTGTGTAAGGCTGGCTAGACGTTGATCTCGAGTCTTAGTTCAAGGACGTTAGATCTCGGATGCTAGTCATTGAGCTCAAAACATCAATGTGTAGAGCTTTTAGAGCTTCAGAACATCATTGTGTAAGGCTGGCTAGACGTTGATCTCGAGTCGTAGTCCAAGGATGCTAGATATCGGATGCTAGTCGTTGAGCTCGAAACATCAATGTGTAGAACTCGTTAGACATTGGATGCAAGTCGTAGAGCTTGGAACATTAATATGTAAAGCTCGCTATACTTTTGGTCATAAATAGTTTGATTATATTTGGGCCTTTTTCAACTGCCATCAAATTCTCGAATTTCTTTCTTTCTTCTTCTTCTTCTTCTTCTTTTTTTTTTTTTTTTGGCATCTCCTTTTTTTTTAGGCTTGCCTTTGTTGTCGGCCAACTTTCAGCAAGATCTCTTTGGGCTGGAGTGGTCCAGCGGTTGTCTGACGGACTTCAAAATCACATTTAGCTTTGTGGAAGTTTGATATCCGCTGAAAATTTCTTTAATTTCTTTCTTGTGGTTTGTTGGATGAACTTGATGAAAATTACATTCAATTGTAATTTTTTGGAAGCTCGTCAATTTTACCTACAATAAAGATTATTGATCGTAAGAAAATAATGCAACTTTAGATATATTAAAATAAAGAGAAAAATCATATATGAGTTATTAAAAAATAACTTATCTCTTCTTTTGGGTTTTATTCCCTTGGGTAACCGGATTTTTGAATGATTATGTGCCCGTAAATATTGAGCTAACGTAGGCCTGCAGGATTTTCGCATTTTTTATTGCAACAACTTTGTATCCCGGTTTTGGACCTCGAGATGGCCAAATTTGAAAAAATCTTAAACTGAAAAGTTGTAGCTCTTGAAATTTTCTCCAAAATGGACTCCAGAATCGAATAATTTGGAGTTCTGAGCAAAAAGTTATGCCCCCGAGAATATTGAGCTACATAAGCCCGCGGGATTTAGAATTTTTCACTGAAAATTCACTTGTAATTTCTAAAGAACGAGAGCTTTAGAGAGCTTATCGTTCCCACAGACGGAGCCAACTGATGGTGTCAAAATCTAGAAGTAGATAATTAACCAATCAATAAGCGAATATCGGTGAATAAAAAATAAATGCGGCGCAATGATGAACACATGACTTTTTTTTTAAGGTAGGTTCCCCCGGTAGCGCTTATGCTACTCCAGTTGTACGTCCTCCTTTTGTGTGTGCTTGCTTTGTATTATCTCAAAGGCGATCAATTTGGAAGAAAATACAAGCTACCAACTTCTCTCTCTCTCTCTTTCTATAATTTCCTTAATTCTATTTATAAGTATAGAATTATGATTACAAATATTTCAACAGAATAAATAATAAACTGTGTGGGAGAGAGAGTGTATAAGGGTTGTTGGTATTTTTTGGAGTATGAAAATAGAGAGTATAAGACCCTTCTATTTTTTGGGGTATGAAAAGAGAGAGTATATGACTCTTCTATTTTTTCTCGAATTGACTTGTATTTATATTGCCAATGGCTTTATATCTCTTTGATGAGATGGATGAATTTTAGATAAGAAGAATTGTGTGTTTTTTGGTGTGTTTAGATTGTAGAAAGATGATTTGGTGTGTTTTGAATGAATGAATGAAGGGGGTATTTATAGGTAAAATCTACAATGGTAAAAAAGTAAATTTGATGAAGATGAGGGGTAAAAAGGTAATTTTACAAAGGGGAGTGGATGTAAGTGGAATTTGAGTGGAAGTTAATGGAGGTGAGCGGAAGTTAATGGAGATTAGTGGAATTTGAGTGGAGTTGAGTGGGATTTTAGTGGAGGTAAAAATGAGATTTTACCAGAGGTAAAAAATGTTGAATTACTTTTGCAGGCCAATGGTAAAATTAGTATTTAACCCCATCAATTTTAATCAAAATAAATTATTTATTAAAATATTTTCCTACTTTCAATTTCTATGATATTTAATTTTTTGGAGACTCAAGAAAATGATTTCCTTACAAAATATTAAAATGATATAGATTTTCTCACCAAATTATTTCCTTTTTCAATATTTTTTATGAGTAATTTATAGATATTAAATATTGTAACAATAAAAGTACAACATACAATACATATATATATATATATATATGACATATTAGGTACATGTTAACGCTACCTTTCTTTCACTCTGACATTGGATAACTTTACATGACTTTTATTCAAATTTGCATGAATGCACAACTAAAAAGATTGAATAAATTAAGAAAAACATCATTGAAAATGTTATCGTACCGGTGCAAGTGAAAATAAACTCTGGTACTCTATTTAAAATTATGATGATACTTATTAAAAGGTTACATTTATGAGATGTATGTAATTAAGTGGGTTTGTTGGAAAGAATGAAAATTAGTTAATTTTTAATTTTTAAAAATTTAAGTGGGTGAGAAGATAAATTAGTAGCAATTTTTTCAAAGTATAAAAAGTGGGCTGAGAATAAAGTGTTTTCCGACATTTTTTAGGTTAAGATTAGTGTAACTTTGACTTTTAGTGAGGTGAAAAGACGGATTATGTAGTTGCATTTAAGAACCCATTTTTTAGTTATAGTTTTATGTAAAATCTTGTTTTTTTGTAATTTCTCAATACTGGAAATATTTCAAAAGTTTGGTACTATTATTTTTATTGGTGTTTTTGTACACATATATAAGATACAAAATTTATCTCATATACAATCCATTAGAAACTGCCGAAAATATAACACGAAATATGGTGTAACTAAATGAGTTAATTTTTTTTAATTCTTTTTGTAAAGGTGTAGAATACTTGTTTGGAATGTTAGGATGCAAGCATGCACAGATAAACCCACTATTACACTGCCACTAGAATTTATTTTGTTGGAATAAAAAAGAATGAAAGTCAATTGCACTGCTTTTTATTTAGGAACATAAAAAACAATAAAGGGAGAGAAGCAAAGTGGAAGTTCTTAATCATTATCCCTTTGCTTGATACAAGCATTCAAAATAAAAGGGCTAATTTACTAGTACTAATCTTCTCATTGACAGGTTCTATGGGGTTAGTCTAGTGGTCCACTAGATTCTTATGACGGACCATCTATTTAGTCGGAGAATCCTTCCATGTGCAATTGTTAATATATATATATATATATATTCTCATTGACATATAATGTTGCATCTTCTCATTGAAGTTCGATTCTTACATCATTTAATTAATTTCCTAAACTAGGCACAACACAATAGGAATGATCACACAAGCTTAAAGGATTACCCGATAACAAGAAATTAAATAAAATCGCACAAGATAATGTTTTATTGTGGTGTCCGTGTACATGCCACTAATCCACATAGATGATAGCATATATTGATTATATGAACAAAGAGTTGATTCCAAGCAAAAAAAATAAAATTGTAAAAATCTCTCAATTTTAACTCTTAAGGTTTTTTAAGCCTTCCACAAGTCTACCTCACAAATGAGCCAAAAATTGCACTTAAAGGAAAACATTGCCTGGGACATAAGATCAATGATGGTGGACCATGATCGATCTAGCTAAGCCGCCAAAAGTCTGCTACCACACCATGATCGATCATGGTATCACTTAATGAGAGCTAAACTTACAAATCTCCACTTGGTGAATCATTCAACTATCCCATCCAGCAAATCACAAATCTAACTTGATCACTTTCTTCTATCAATATTGCTATAGTATCACACTTGGCCCCGAAGAGCCATCACCTCCAAATGGGGCCTCAACATCGAAGAATTTTGAGCAACGTTGACCAATGCTCAAACTTGGTCATAGGTATCACTTTCGTCATCATATTTGCGGGATTATCCTTATTGCCAATTTTCTTCAAAATTTGTTTAGCACTCTCGATAATCTCTTGTATGAAATAAAAACGGACATTAATGTGCGTTGTTAATCCATAATGAAGTTGGTTCTTAGACAAACGAATAGTGCTTTGCCTATCACAATTTACATCAACATTCTCCTGAACCATCCCTAAATCACATGTTAAACCCTGGAGCTACAATACTTCCTTAACTACCTCTATTGCTGCAATGTACTCTGCTTCCATAGTACACAATGCCATTACAAATTAAACATCGGCCTTTAGCTAATCGGACCACCACTTAATGTAAAAATATATCCCTTAGTTGACTGCTGCTTGTCAAGATCCTTAGTATAGTCCAAATCAACATATCCTTAAATAATAGACCCCTCGGATCTCTGGTGCCGTAGCTCCTTATTCTTCGTCCCTTGTAGGTACCGCAAAATCCACTTAATGGCAATCGAATGGTTTGTACTCGGATTTGCCATGAATCTACTAACAATGATCATTGGCTAAGTAATATCTGGTTGATGACACACCATGGCATATATCAAGCTTCCTACTGCATCACATACAAAACTTGCATCATATACTTCACATCTTCCCCTGTTTCTGTAGTCATAGTTGCCAAGAGTTTGAAGTGTAAAGCCAATGGGACACTCATGGGCTTTGAGTTGGCATCCCAAAATGAACTAGCACTTTCTCTAAAAACTAACTCTGAGTAAGGCACAATTTTTCCTTCTTCCTCTCCCTTAGTATCTTCATTTTCATAATCTTCTTAGCTCCACCCAAGTGTTTTAACTCAAACTCGAGACTCAACTAAGCCTTCCCCTGTTGATATCAAACATATTTATTGAACAAAAAAAGCATATCATCAACATTTAAGAGTAAGTAGATAAACAAATACCCTTTCAGTTTCTTGAGGTAAAGGCAATGATCAAAATCAATCCGCTTGAATTCCTGAGCTAACATGAATGTGTCAAACTTCTTGTATAATTGTCTAGGTGATCGCTTCAACATATACAAGGACTTTTTCAGTTTATAGACATAATCCTCTTTGCGAACAACTTGAACTCTTCTGGTTGAGATATATAAATCTTATCCTCTAGATCCTTATACAAAAGTGCCATCTTGACGTCTAGTTGTTCAAGGTCTAAGACAAACTACGATATTATAGCTAATTACACTCTAATGAAAGGTGTGTTTTACTAACGGAGAGAAATCTTCATTATAATCAACCCTTTCCCGTTGTGCAAATCCCTTAACCACCAATCTTGCTTTATACCTAACATCAGAATCTAGAATCCCATTTTTCCTGGCAAACACCCATTTGTACCCAATTGAATTATTCCTATTTGGCAAGTTGCAAAGATCCCAAGTTCATCGTCCTAAACTAGCAATGCATATACCACACTATCTTCATTGCTGTGCTTGTCAAGCTCTCGGCACCCTTCCAATCACCAAAGATGGTACCTCTAGCTATTGTTGATTAGACCTCGCAATAGGAATAACCACAGTCTCTGAATCACTATCGAAAGAATTAATAAGAGCAATCACTTTTGATTGCATCGGAATACTCACCATCGGAGTAGTCACTTTTGTTTGCACCACTTCACTCTCATCAAAAGACTTCACATTTTCTCCTGTAAGCACTTCAGCAAAGATGTATCATCAAATGTAACATCTCTGCTAACTATCATTTTCTTGTCTTATAGACACGACAACTTGTATACATTGACTCTAGTTATTAAACCCATAAAGATCGCTCTCTGGACTCTTAGATCAATCTTATATTCACATATATGATAATAATCTGGACACCCAAAGATGTATAATGAATCGTAATTCGCATTAAATCTTATCTAAACCTCCATAGGAGTTATGTAATGGACCCTTGAAGATGGCAATATGTTCATAATGAAGGTAGTATAGGATAAGGCCTTTGCCCAATACTGTTTCTCTAAATTTGCATTTGATAGTATACACCTCACTTTTTCAAGTAAAATACGGTTCAATGTTTCAGCTACTACATTCTACTATGGTGTACCTCTAATAGTGAAATGGCAAACAATTCCCTCATCCAGACTACATTACTTAAATGATGATTAGTGTACTCTCCATTGCTATTGGATCTAAGAACCATGATCGTCCTACCATTATGATTTTCGACCATCTTCTTCCACTTTAGAAGCACCCTAAAAACCTTGTCTTTGTGCTTCATGAGATATAGCCAAATCTACCTAGAGAAATCATCTACAAATCTAACAAAATAATGATTACCTCACCCCAGACATATGTGTGTATGTAGTCAAGCAACCCCTTCGTGTAGTGAATACTTGTTCCAAACTTTACTCGTACATGTTTTTCGAGCACACAATGCTCATAAAACTCTAGCTTGCAGCTCTTCACACTCTTGAGCAAACCTTGCTTACACGGTACTGTTATCATCTTTTCATCAACATGTCCAAATATCATGTACCATAGTTTTATCGTATCCGAACTTATAATTGCTCCACCTACTTCTATAACACCCTGCCTTAATTAACGAGGTAACATCCGTAATTAGGACCTTAAGTGTTAATAACCAATCTTAAATTGGCTAAAATGGGTCTTTATATAGATACAAAATCCATACTATACATAGCACGTGTCAACCAAGCATGATGTACAAAATGGTAATATAATACCTACATATGCATTTACAGTTATAAAAAAAACCCAGTTAAGTAAACTCAAGATAATATACAATACTTCGGGGTAGCCGTGGCTTCCCATGAAAACATATACATCACAAAAATTATAGTTGTATCAGACCCTCTACTTCATCCCCGATACCGTCGCATCCTTATCCTCATTGGACTCTTGGGTATCTATGTTATTTTAGAAAAATGGGGTGAGCTATTTGCTCAATAGGGGGAAATAAATAAGGGACGTTGTCAATTAAAACATCGTTCATAATCATACCATCCTTTACTTGGTAATTCAATTTAAAATCATCATTATATAATATAATAATGCATGCACGTGCTATGCAGGCTACCTCTGTTGTGTCAACCATTTTCAAACCACATACTATATAGAGTTCAAACAAAGGATATACGGCATCACCGATTTGCCTATAAAAGTATATAATGGAGCCGCCAATATAGAATGGGACCATTCATCCCCAAATCCTTACAACTCATATATAAATGAGAATCATAGTGCCTTTCCAATTGCCTAGGTTCTCCGATTCATCACCGGTGTCTTATAGGCGGCCAAACATTACTCCCCTAGGGGTTTAAGGATTTTTAACCCAAGGGCACCGAGCCCTACCTATTTTTTGTCCCGGCAAGCACTAATGGATCTAAAATTCCATCCTCTGAAGGCCACCAGGCGCATCACAAGCCCTTCACATTATAGACAAGATAGATATAAACTCTTCAACAAATAACATTCAATCAATGTGCCATAAGGATATCTCGAGACTCGCCGAGAGAATAGCCAAGATGTCGGTTGATACAATAATAATGCATAATATGCTAATGAATGAACCTTTGAAACAACTTATGCCATATACACTTAGGATTCCCAATCCATATTCCTTAGTGTACATAATTCTTCAACCAAATCAACATCCAAGTATATCAAGTGTAAATGACATATCTTGCTTTAAACCACATATTTATACCTTTGTAAATCATAAAGCATCATTTCATAGATCATGCCATAGTTTTATAAAAGCAAATAATATCAAAACAGGATGATATCCGTGAAACAAAACTATATTTTAAGTTTTGAAAATATATAAACCCCTACCTCGAATATTCAAGCCAAAGGGAAGAAAAGGAGGATGATATTCAGAACCCTATTCGATAAAATCTTAAAATAACTAAGTCACCTTGATCCTCGCGACGCGTAGAATGAATTTCCCTAAAGCCTGGTTCAATTCTGAAATTCAGATTTCAATGAAAATCTAAAGAGAAGTTTGTAGAGAAAGACGAGCTCTGAATTTTGGTGGAAGAAGAGTTGAAATTGTAAAGGGAATCGTGTGGAATCCTTTTAAACTTTTTAAACTGACATAGCTATAGGCACCTATTTTATGCAAAACAGGTGCCTGTTGGACATCAACAGGCTCTTGTCTAACAGCGAATGTAAAATGCCTCCAAGGCCAACCCCAACAGTCGCCTTTTCTACAATGAACAAGCGCTTATTGGCTCAAATTTCATAAAACTCAAATTTTCATACATTATCACCATTTACAAAAATTTCTACATTAAACAAGTTGATTAAAACATAATTAATTAATATAAACGCAGGGTGTTACAGCTTCCATAAAAACAGAAACACTTCCTGCCACCATAATATCTTAAGGGTGCGTTTGGCGTGCCGGATAAGGAGGTAGGATATGATAGGATAAAGGTCGGAATCAGTTGGATAGGAATTATGTGAGATATGATATGAAAAGAATTACTCATATAAGGATTAAGCGGGATCGGACAAGATAAGGACTAGTCGGATAAAGATTTGGTAAATTTTGCATTTGATGGAGTTCCGGATTACAAGTTCAGAACTTGCTTTTCTTTTTACAATATATGCAATTTTAATTGTCGTCCACATTTTTTTTAACTAATGCAATTCTCCTATTTATAAATAAGTTTCGTAAACCTCTTTCGGGAGAAAAGTTATATATTATATACAATATTTACGAACTAGGCATTAATTACAGTTTCAAATTCTAATGTTACCCATTTTTCTAAACTTAAAGTTTCTTATAAATACCTTCATTAAATAAAAAAAAAACCTTATTATACAAGAAATGAATTTTATTAGTTAAGTTACTGTGATTGTGGGTGGTTGAAAATTTTTATTAATAAATTTGAATATTTAAAAGGTATAAAGAAAAAGATCAAAATAAAAGAAATTATATTCATTTTGTTATCTGACAACCATGGAATAAAATAATACCACCTATAGGGGTGGTATATATTTATCCGGTTCTAAAGGAATAACATGATAAGTAATCCTGAGTGCATTACAATCTTGTGTTGCACCAAACGCGAGATAGGATTAAAATATCCTATCCACCCTTGCGCCAAACACATGATAAGATTTATTTATCTTATCCTTTACAACAACAAACACTGAATAGGATTATTTAATCCAATCCTACATATAATCCCGCGCGACAAACACACCCTAAAAGAAATAGAAATTACCCTTTTTTTCCCTTTATCAATTCCAAGGCACTAGACATAACCTTTAGCATTCCACCCTCGAGCACAATCTTGCACCCGTTAAAATCTATTGAACCCAAAGAAATCAAATTCTTATTTAGATCCAGGATGTATTTGACGTCACTTAGAGTTCTGACTACTCTGTCATACAACTTCAACTTGGCTATTCTAATACCCTTCGTCCTACAAGCATGATCATTGCCTATCAAAACCATACTTCCACTCACCTTCATCAAGGTATAAAAAAGGTCCTTGTTTGGGCACATATGGTACAAACAATCCGAGTCTAAAATTCACTCGTTCGTTGAGCTTTCCTTACGAGTAACTAGTAACATACTGTCAAAGTCACTTTCCCATGAAGTATCAGAATTCGCGGTATCATATGCTTTCTTCTTCTTCCGCTTATCTACCCAAGCGTTAGGATAACTCTTTCCATATGCCCTTTCTTTTTGAACTTATAACATGCCATGTTATGTAAGTACTTAGTACGTGAATGGGATTGAAAGTTGATGTGCTTTACTTGATTATGATAATATGTCCTTCCTCGCGTAACCAACGCATTGGACAATGTACCAGTTTTCTCCTTTTATCGTTGCCCATTAACTAATAGTGCCGAAAAAACGTCCTCATACTTCACTAAATTCTTACCATATAACAAAGTGGTGTTTAAATGATCATAGGATTCTGGAAGTTAATTAAGAAGAAAAATAGTTTTTATCCTCATCTTTCTTGTCATCATCTAAAGTTCAACAAATCATAAATAATTTTATTAAACTCATTGACATGCTCACTCATTGATGAATCTCTAGCATATTCAAATTGGAACTTCTTCTTCTTGAGATAGAGATAATTATATATGCTCTTAATCATGTACTTTTCTTTCGGTATGTTCCATATGTTAGTTGCAGATTTCTCATGCATAACATAGTACATCATATTTTGAGCTAGATGCAATTGGATATTGTTACAAGCTTTCAAATCTTACTCCTCCCATTCAACATCTTCATCATCATGGGTTTAGTTGCCACATCTAATAATGCTTTATGAAAATCATGTTGGATCAAGACATCTCGCATTTAGAATTGCCACATGCCAAAATTTATCAACCTGCCATCGAATTTCTCTAAGTTAAACTTTATCACTGACACCTTGGAGATCTTAGAAGTAGACATCTTCAATCACCAGTGAACATAACAAACCAATAATGAGACAATGATTGAAAAATATCACCTAAGAATTTTATCAAGCACTTGGCGTGCAACACAAATCCCACCTTTCTCATTTTAGCCTCTAATACCAACTTGTTGCACTAAAACCTTCAAAACCGATCATGACGCAACATGGAATGATTACAGAAGGTCAAAGGATTAACCGATTGAAGCAACTACCACAAGAAGCACCAATAGAGAAATAAGAAGGAAAAAAACAATCGGACAAGACAAGCTAGGTTTTGTCGTGGTGTCGGCGTAAACGCCAGTAATCCAAACATATGATAGTTTCTATTTATTATAAGAACAAAGAGTTTATTATAAGCACACAAGAAAAATTCTCTCAATTTTAGCTCTCAATGCATTTTAAGCTGATGCAAGTCTACCTCACAAATGAGCCAAAAATTGCACTTGCCTAGGACTTAGATCGATCATGGTGGACCATGATCGATCTAGCTAAGCTACCAAAAGTCCACTGCCACACCATGATCAATCATGATCTGACTTAAGGAGCGCCAAACCTTACATGATGTTCTCAGATTGAGTATCCTTAATAGAGTTGCACTTTCAATTAATGATAAATTCTCAATTAATAGATAGATTGAGTGCTGAAAGTTGTAAAGGGAAATTTTGCCCAAAAGAAAAAAGCACTTGCTCTATCGCATTTGCACAAACTCGCAAATCTCGGACCCACAAGGGTCTGCACCTTCTACCAAGCTCTTATCTTTTTCTTCATCCATTTCAAGTTGATAGTCATACTTTCTTCGAGCTCTTCTTTTTAATTTTTTCATTTATATGGGAATTTTGTAGAAACATGAAGTTGATTTACTATGGAAATTTAATTACTCCTACATTCTAAAAATGAATAATTCTTTCATGAAAGTTTTAATTAATTTTGAAACTTACACTTCACCCGCTATTGGCAGTGATGACATTTGTAATTATTTGGGTCCCGGGGGTTCAAACCCTATAACTAGATTCTGGGGGTCACATTTATTCTTGGCTGATAATTAAGATGACACAATTATTTCCTCAAAATAACAAAATGGGATTATCATTATGAGGTGGCAGAAATAAAATGCAAAGATTGTACCATAAATGCTTGCAGGATTAATTCTACGAAGATGATATATATGAAGAGAAAGATATTGAGATGGAAAAGCAAATAATAATGTTCATTTTGTATTACAAGTTTGGAAGGATTGATGTACACTTTTTTGAATTTTCTAAAAATTACCTATCGCCCATCACATGTTATGCTCTTAATGTGCTTCATATTAATTTGGATTATAGAAATTACTCCATGCTTGTAGTTTAATATTGTGTGCAATTTACTTGGTGCGTTAAAGCTAAATAAATATAATCATCTATGAAGAAAAAACACACGAAATAGATATAAACTATAATCGTGAGCACACGCGAAAAAATCGGTTATGATATCGCACACGCAGTATCATAACTGAATTTTTGAAACAAATTAATAACATGTTATTATATTTGGAAAAGTGGTTAAGTGATTTCCTTATTATGTGGGAGTATTTTCAATAAAATGTTGCCTTAAAAACTAGGATGTAAGAATGGTGAGAGCAGTTCCTCCTCCTTGATATTTTTTACATAAGTTTTTAACTTAGAAACGTGACTGATTGTACTTTTTGCAGGTCAAATGAATATTCATTTAAACAGGGAAACATGTAAGGAATTGGTTAGGAGGTGTGGGGGTCTTCCATTAGCTATTGTGCAGCCTGGAGAACTTATGCAAACAAAAGAATGGTGCTTGACGGATGCATTGGCAGAGCCCGAAAAAATATTCAAGTCAGCTCCAATGAAGGGGAGAGTGTTAGAGGTTTTAGCTACGAGTTACGATGAGTTTCCATATGAGTTGAGATCATGTTTCCTCTACTTGGGGAACATTCAAGCCGATGTGGAGATTGAAGTTAACAAACTGCTCCAATTGTGGATTGCTGAAAGTTTGATACTATCCCATGACTCACCAGAGGGAGAGTCTACGTTTCATCTCGCCTGTTACTATTTGTATGTTTTAGCAACAAGGAGCATGGTGCAGCTTCAAGTCGACGAGGCTACTGGCCTTTTCAAATACTGCCGTGTTCACACACTTCTTCGAGAAGTATGCTTTTTGAAAAGCAACGAGAGAGATCTCCAAGTCACGGATCTTCGATTAGGGGAAAGAGTAGTATTAGAAGACAAGGAGGTGATTACAACGATGCCTTCCTCTTCTTCGATTCCTAGGATGAACAAACTTGCTGTTTATTTACGTGATCTCAAGGACTTAGATAATTATGTTCCCCCCAAACGTGGAGTAGCTGGTGAGCTTCATTCGGTATTATTCTTCCTTGAAAAGTATTTCCCCAGATCGAGAATATCACATCTTGTGGAATCCCATCTTGGAGACTTCAAAAAGGTTCAAGTTTTAGACCTTGGAGGATTGGTATTCTCTAACTTGGACAAGTCAATAGGAAAGCTGAAGCACTTAAAGTACCTGGGTTTAAGGTATACTGTATTCCACAGGTTGCCGCCTACTATTGCAAACATGACTGACTTGCAAACGCTTGATTTATGGGACAATGGCACTCAATATGCGTGCTCTTCGATACCGAATGTGCTAGAAAAGTTAAAGGAGTTGAGACATTTATATCTTCGCAGTCTTCCATTGTCAGGTGAGCTACAAAGTCGTAAAATGAAATTGGCTAAGTTAAGGAACTTGGAGACGCTTGAAAATTTCGATTTGAGAGTTTTCAATGTTGAAGACCTATGGCAGTTGAAAAATCTCAAGAAACTAGGAGCAATCGTGAGAAGCAAAGATGACTTGAAGAAAATAGTCGAGTACCTTGCAAATGAAGCCTTAAAACACCTCTTACACGTGGCCATTTCCATGAAGTACTGTGATCTTTGCTCTGAAGATGGTCAAACTTTTTTGGAAAAATTGCTATGATGTTCCATACTTTATGAATTAAGTATAGACGGGCGTACAGGTATGTTACCTGATTGCGACAAAAACTTTTGTGGATGCTTGACCACACTGACATTGGAGAGTTGTCAACTAAAGGAAGATCCCATGGGGAAAGTACTAGAAAAGCTTCCTGTGAGTTTGGCTCACATTTGGTGTATTTGGCAAAATTGTGGTAGTGGGCTGATTTTTTGGTCCAAGGCAAATTTTCCTTTAAGTGTTGTTTTTGGCTCATTTGTTCATAAGTTAGTTTTTTGCTTAGAGTGAGTTGAGAGCTAAATTTTGGTGAGAAATTTATGTGTGTGCTTGTAATCACTCTTTGTTCCCAATTATCAATAGAAGCTATCATCTGTGTGGATTAGTGGCGTTTACGCCGACACCACGGTAAAACCTTGTCTTGCGCAATTATTTCTTTATTTCCTATTTCTCTATTGTGGGTGTACTTTTTTGTGTCGGTTCTTCTTTCGGGTAAACCATTTGGGCTTGTGAGATCCTCGACGTTGCGTCGTGCTCGGTTGTGAGCGGTTTGGCGCAACAAATTGGTATCAAAGGCTAAAACGAGAAAGGTGGATTTTTTGTGTCGCACGCCAAGTGTTTGATAAAATTCCTAAGTAAGATTTTTTTAATCTTTGTCTCGTTGTTGGTTTGTCAAGTCCATTGGTGATTGAAGATGACTACTTCTAAGACCTCAAAGGTGTCAGCGATAAAGTTTGACGTTGAGAAATTCGATGGAAAGTTGGTAAATTTCGGCATGTGGCAATGCCAAATGCGAGATGTCTTGATCCAACAGGAGTTGTACAGGGCATTGTTGGGTGTGGAAGCTAAGCCCACGACGATGACAGATGTTGAATGGGAAGAGTATGATTTGAAGGCTTGTAGCACTATCCGGTTGCATCTAGCTCAAAATGTGATATACTACGTTATGCGTGAGAAATCCGCGGCTAGCATATGGAGGATAATGGAAGAGAATTACATGATGAAGAGTATAGAGAATCGTCTCTATCATAAGAAGAAGCTGTTCCGGTTTGAATATGCTAGAGGTACATCAATGAGTGAGCATGTCGATGAGTTTAACAAGATGATTTCTGATTTGTTAAACTTGAACGAGGACATGAAAGATGAGGATAAGGCTATCTTGTTCCTCAATTCACTTCCGGAATCCTATGACTATTTGAGCACCACTTTGTTATATGGTAAGGATTCAGTGAAATATGAGGACGTTTCTTCGGCACTGCTTGGTAATGAGCAGAGACAGAGGGAGAAATGTAGTACATTGTCTGATGCGTTGGTGACGCGGGGAAGGACAAATGATCGGAAACAAGTAAAGCACAACTCTCGGTCCAAGTCACGTACTAAGTACTTGGATAACATGGAATGTTACAAGTGCAAAAGGAAAGGGCATATGAAGAAGAATTGTCCTAACGCTTGGGTAGACAAAGGGAAGAAGAAGAATGCGGATGACACTGCGAATTCTGTTACTTCAGGGGATGATGATTTCGAGAGTATCTTAGTGGTTACTCCTAGGGAAAGCTCAACGGACGAGTGGATTTTAGACTCGGGTTGTTCGTACCACATGTGTCCAAATAAGGACCTTTTCCATACCTTGATGAAGGTGAATGGAGGAACGGTTTTGATGGGCAATGATCACGTTTGTAGGACGGAGGGTATTGGAACGGTCAAGTTGAAGCTACATGATGGAGCAGTCAGAACTCTGAATGAAGTCAGGTACATCCCGGATTTGAAGAAGAATTTGATTTCTTTGGGTTCTTTAGATTCCAACGGGTGCAAGATTGTACTCGAGAATGGAATGCTAAAGGTTACTTCCGGTGCCTTAGTGTTGATGAAGGGAAAGAAAGAGGGTAATCTCTATTTCCTTCAAGGTAGTACAGTGACGGGTAGCGTTTCAGTTTCTACGGAAGCTGGTGGAGCAAGTACAAGTTCGGATTCGACAAGATTATGGCATATGAGATTGGGACATGCCGGGGAGAAGGCGATGACGGTGTTATGTAAGCAATGTTTGCTCAAGGGTGCGAAGAGCTGCAAGCTGGAGTTTTGCGAGCATTGTGTGCTCGGGAAGCAAACACGAGTAAAGTTTGGGACGGCTATTCATTGCACGAAGGGGTTGCTTGACTACATACATATGGATGTCTGGGGACCTTCCAAGACGAAATCCTTAGGAGGTAATCATTACTTTGTTACATTTGTAGATGATTTCTCTAGGAGGATTTGGGTATATCTCATGAAGCACAAAGACGAGGTCTTTAGGGTGTTTCTAAGGTGGAAGAAAATAGTCGAAAATCAGCTTGGCAGGAAGATCAAGGTGCTTATATCCGATAACGGCGGAGAGTACACTAGTGATCTGTTTAAGGAGTATTGCCAAGATGAGGGAATTGTTCGCCATTTCACGGTTAGAGGTACACCACAGCAAAACAGAGTAGCTGAGAGGATGAACCGTACCTTACTTGAAAAAGTGAGGTGTATACTGTCAAATGCAAATTTGGGGAAACAGTATTGGGCGGAGGCCTTATCCTATGCAAGCTACATTGTTAACATGTTGCCATCTTCAGGGGTCGATTACAAAACTCCTATAGAGGTTTGGACAGGATTTCATGCGAGTTACGATTCATTACACATATTTGGGTGTTCGGCTTATTATCAAGTCCGTGAAGATAAGATTGATCCAAGAGCCTGGAAGGCAATCTTTATGGGTTCAAGATTTGGAGTCAAGGGATACAAGTTGTGGTGTCTACAAGACCGGAAAATGATCGTTAGCAGAGATGTTACATTTGACGAGGCGTCCTTGCTCAAGATGCCTACGGGAGAAAATGTAAAGGCTCTCGATGAGAGTGAGAAAAGCGGAGTGGTGCAAACGGATGTTACTACGCCGGTGGTGACTATTCTGGTGCAATCGGAAGTGACTAATCCGGTTGATTCTTCCAATAGAGATTCGGAGAATGTGGAGATTCCTATTGTGGGGTCTAGTGAACAACAACGAGAGGTACCGTCTTTGGTGAGCGGAAGGGAGCCGAGAGCTCGACGAGCACCGCAACGATTTGGCTATGAAGATAGTGTGGCATATGCATTGGTGGTTTATGGCGATGAACCGACTTCTTATCGGGAGGCAGTGGCGGATAGTCATTGTGATGAATGGAAGGCGGCCATGGGTGAGGAGATGAATTCTCTTCACAAGAATGAAACCTGGGATCTTTGCAAGTTGCCAAAGGGGAAAAAGTCAATTGGGTGCAAATGGGTGTTTGCCAAGAAAGACGGGGTTCTAGATTCGGATGTTCGATATAAAGCAAGATTGGTAGCTAAGGGATTTGCACAGCGGGAAGGGGTGGATTATAATGAAGTTTTCTCTCCGGTAGTAAAACACACTTCCATTAGAGTGCTATTAGCTATGGTTTCGCAGTTTGACTTAGAGCTTGAACAACTCGACGTCAAGGCGGTGTTCTTGCATGGGGATCTAGAGGAGGAGATTTATATATCTCAACCGGAGGGGTTCAGGGTTGTTGGCAAAGAAGATTGTGTTTGTAAACTGAAGAAGTCCTTGTATGGGTTGAAGCAATCGCCTAGACAATGGTATAAGAAGTTTGACACTTTCATGATGGCTCAGAAATTCAAGCGGAGTGATTTTGATCACTGCGTTTATTTCAAGAAACTCAAGGGGGATTCGTTTATCTACTTACTCTTATATGTTGATGATATGCTTATTTGTTCATCGAGTATGTCTGATATCAACATGGTGAAGGCTCAGCTGAGTCTCGAGTTTGAGATGAAGGACTTGGGTGGAGCTAAAAAGATTCTGGGAATGGAGATAGTAAGGGAGAGAAAGAAGGGAAGATTGTGCCTCACTCAGAGGCAATATCTAGAGAAAGTGGTAGTCCGGTTTGGGATGCAGGACTCAAAGCCTGTGAGTGTCCCATTGGCTCCCACTTCAAGCTCTCGGCAACTATGGCTCCAGAAACAGATGAAGAGGTGGAGTATATGGCTCAAGTTTCGTATGCTAGTGTGGTAGGAAGCTTGATGTATGCCATGGTGTGTACTCGACCGGATATTGCTCAGGCAGTGAGCATTATGAGTAGATTCATGGCCAATCCGGGGAAACAACATTGGAATGCTTTTAAGTGGATTTTGCGGTATCTACAAGGGACGAAGAATAAAGGGTTGGTGTACCAGAGGACCGAGGGGTCTATTATTTGCGGTTATGTTGATTCGGACTATGCTGGGGATCTTGACAAGCGACGGTCAACCACGGGGTATGTTTTCACATTTAGTGGTGGTCCGATTAGCTGGAGGTCGATGTTGCAAGGTGTAGTGGCGTTGTCTACTACGGAAGCAGAGTATATTGCAGCAACAGAGGCAGTCAAGGAAGCATTGTGGCTTCGGGGTTTGATAGGTGATTTGGGGATGGAGGCTCTTCGGGGGCCAGGTGTGATGCTATAGCGGTATTGATGGAGGAACAAGGGGAGTGAGGTGTGAAATTTGCTGGACGGGATAGCTGCATGGTTCGCCAAGGTGGAGATTTGTGAGTTTGGCTCACATTTGGTGTATTTGGCAAAATTGTGGTAGTGGGCTGATTTTTTGGTCCAAGGCAAATTTTCCTTTAAGTGTTGTTTTTGGCTCATTTGTTCATAAGTTAGTTTTTTGCTTAGAGTCAGTTGAGAGCTAAATTTTGGTGAGAAATTTATGTGTGTGCTTGTAATCACTCTTTATTCCCAATTATCAATAAAAGCTATCATATGTGTGGATTAGTGGCGTTTACGCCGACACCACGGTAAAACCTTGTCTTGCGCAATTATTTCTTTATTTCCTATTTCTCTATTGTGGGTGTACTTTTTTGTGTCGGTTCTTCTTTCGGGTAAACCATTTGGGCTTGTGAGATCCTCGACGTTGCGTCGTGCTCGGTTGTGAGCGGTTTGGCGCAACACTTCCTAACTTACGAAGCCTCTTTTTGAAGTGGAATTCATATGCAGGGCGTGAAATGGCTTGTTCTGAATCAGGTTTCCCTCAACTCAGAGTTCTTCAAATACATCGCATCCGATACTTAGAAAATCGGAGGGTGGATGAAGGAGCAATGCCCAATCTGTTTTCTTTAGAGATTATATCTTGTCCAAATTTGAAGGTGGTCCCTTATGGACTACAATTCATCACTACCCTCCAGAAGTTGAAGATCAGATGGATGCCTGAAGAATTCACCAACAGGATTCGATGGGAACAGGATAAAACAGGAGAAGATTTTTATAAAGTTAGGCATGTGCCATCCATCAACATAATCAATTATGATGGAACAGAAGCAGGTACTTTTTACATTTATGTTCAACACTTGTATATTTATATATCTAACTTCTTTCTTTTTTTTTTCTTTTTTTTTTTTGTGGCAACTCGTTAGGCAATATTAATCCCCAAAAAGAAACCCATTTTGCATGAATGGTCGAATATTACTAAATTTTATGTTCTTCCCCTTCTTTTCATAGTACGCGACGAGCTGGACCCAACTACAAAAGTAGGGGTGTTCATCATAGGAGGTTCATCTGGTGTAGAGGCATGGCCGGGAAAGGTGAATCCGAAGATCCCAACGACATTAGTCCAACACCGATGATGATAAATATGTGCCTGATGATGAAATGGACTGTGTTTGGCAATTTGGGTTAGCTCAATCTGCATTATTGAAGTGAAGTAGGGACTTGGGCATGGAGATTGCATTGTTTTCAATCTGGAACATCTATGTTCAGTGCGGACAATTGACCCTTCTGTTTTTTTGTTTGATTGTTTTAATTAATTAATTTATTTTATTTTATTTATGTGTTTTCTTTAAAAAAAATAATAAAAAAAAAGAAATGACTATTGTACGTGCATTATATAAAGTTTTGGGTTATATGTAATTTTAGTTTTCCGTAGTTTATTAATAGTTTTGTTTGTTCTTGTGAAGTTTTTGTTTGTTTTATACACTATTTCTTCTTTGATGATTCTAGAATTATTTGGTTTGATGTTCTCTATTATTATTTGTTTGATCTTTGATGTTATATTTTACTTGTTACTAGTTTTTTTTATGCTTTGATCGATTAAATATCCTAAGAATCTTAGCCCCAATTTTGACAAATTTATCCCTATTTTTAGTTAGCTCCTATGATTGTTTAATTAGGGATGTAATTAAATTGAACAATACATTTTCAACAAGATTAAGAATGAAGAAATCTTGTAATATTTTCAAAAAATGAAACGTCGTAGATTGTTATTTTGATTTCAAATTGCAATTAATGTTATCTATGGATTATATAACGTACTTCTATTATTGCGTATCCATTTAAGTATTATTGTTGATGGGTTGAAGACGAGATTGCATTTGAAGGATCTGATGCGTTAAAAAGGGGCAAAATATATGCCAACTTAAATAGAACTCGTACGGATTTGATGAAATGTGAGAATTAGTGAACCTTTTACATTGTTTAAAAGCCATGATGCACTTACCTATAAATTTTACCACATATATTTTAGTCAATGCATTAAATGAGTTGTACCTTTATAGCAAACAATAAGAGTACAACCTATTTAATGTACCCAGTAAAAATAGGTAATAGGATTTATGGTTAAGAAAAGCATCATTTTCCTACCTGTTTCCTTTTCCTGCTAGGGAAATTACTGTTGATATATAAAAGATGTCCAAAGTAAACAATACAATACATACAACAAAAATTGCCATATTTATCCTAGGGTAAAGATAAATAAATAATTAAATAATGTCGCAAAATGTCCGATTTCATATATCTTGGGAAGGTCAAAATGTCTGAATATTAAAAGCTTCATGCTACCTTCTTTCGGGGAATATAATTTAATTCCCATGTATAGTCAACACATTTCACCTTTGTATTTCGACCAATGTTTTCAAAGGCCGGTGCATAAATCTAGGTGTTTGCTTATCCAAAGGTAAGACGTAAATTTCAATGCGGTAAGGCGTAAGCATTTCGCGCAAATTATTTTTATTTAAAAAAATAAGAAATAATTAATATATCAATAATTTTTTTTATGTCATTTTACTGTTAGTTTTTTTAATTTAAAAAGTAAATTGATAAATAAAAAAAAATTCGGAGTCTATTGTAATTTATTAAATATATATTTTTAAAATATTTGATATATTAGAGTTAGGACATTTTACCTCTTAAAATTAAAGCCATGCTCGTTTCTTAACTCCTGTCTTTTTCACATTCAAAACGCCTCCCCATCTTCATCTTCGTATGTACATAAGAATGAAGAATAGGGCAAGAGATCCACTCATTTTGGTGCAGCAAGCTAGCAATAGCCCCCCCCCCCCCCCCCCCCCCCCCCCTCCCTTCCTTTTTGGGTTTGTTTATATATCGGCATTTGGTTAGGAGTTAGGGTTTTCTTTTAAATATATTCTTCTTTTATTTCTTCAATTATAGCCTAACCAACGTTGTTTTGGCGTAGTGTGCAATGCATAACTTAGAATATATATATATATATATATATTGAAACCATTAGCCTCAAATGTCCTAGGCGTTATAAGCGTACGCTTCAACCAAAAATTGTATGTCCAAACTAAAATTAAAGCCTTACGACTAATGTACAGTTTGCATTTGGGAGGAGGCATTTTGTCACCTTTTTAAGACATTGATTTTAACAAATCATTAACAGTGTCATAAAAGGTAATGACAAAACATGACTTAATGTTTTATTTTTAGAAACCCAAACCTGGCCCGTGGTAATTATATTGTGTTATAAGGGTATTTAAAGAAAAAATAATATACACTAGATGAGTCAGGTCAAAAACAGGTTAAATTTGGTCAAACCCAAACTGACCCAAACTAGAATTAGGTTTTTATTTTTAAACTTGAACCCGCCGGAGTGTTAAAAACAAATTGCCCCAAATTCGCCCCCATTCAGGTCAGGCGAGAAACTCATCGAGTTGAGTTTTATTACCATCCATATTCACCACTTCATCTTTTGACATTGTGACAAAACTACAGGCGAATCAAACGAGAACTTAGCTTTAAAAAATAAAATTTGATATTTTGTCCTATTTCTCCCTTACCTCAGTTACAATTGAACATGAATTGCAAGCTCGTCAGATATATATATCTTTTTTCCTCATCTAACTCCTTATCTCTTGTCAACTCTTTCTCTTCAATTTTTTTTTCTATCTTTTTTCCAGCTTTTCAAATCTTTCGTCCACTCACTATCTTTTTCATTTTAAATGCTTTTCTCTTTCTTCAGACTCACTTGTGGGAGGTAAAAATTATATATGAACTTTTAGTTAGGCCGACTCTGAGAAGTCCAAGTCATAGTTGGGTTGCAGCCCAAGATCCTTAGGCCCATCTTTGTTGTAGATTCTATGGCCGATCAAGATATTTTTGTGTAACAAATGATGATGATGTGGCTAACCTAGCTAGTTGACCAATGTTTGTGAACTCAAGAAAGACCAATCAAATTGTGTGAACTCGAGGAAGGCCGACCAATCCTGATTAGGAAAGAACAGAAAATAGCTGAGTTAGATGATATATAAGTGATGGGAAATAGGCACTTATATAAGTGTGAACAGGTTAAGCACAACTAAAGGACACTAAATTTAATATTCTCCTCTCTGCATTCACTCCCACACATCCTCTTTCTCCCACTAGCAAAAACACTAATTCACTATTGTATTATTCATTTTGATCTTTCAAGCTAATATAATCAACAAACACACAAGGTGGATGTACGGTCAGATTGAGAATTAAAGCCACCGGAGGAATCTAGCTACCTACAAACAAATTTGGTCTTTTCTTTATTCATGCTTGTTGTTCAGAAACTGATTAACATAGTTCATCTTCATCACTCACAATTTCTAGTTGTCAATAAATGAAACCAGACTGCTTCCCTTCAAATTGGGCTTGGTTAGCTTTTAACCACCCAAATCACCTCTCAATAGTCGTCATCATCATCATCATCATCATCATCATCATCATCATCATAATAATAATATTATTATTATTATTATTATTATTATTATTATTATTATTATTATTATTATTATTACCTCCCCCCCTTCTTTGAATATTAAGACATATATTTATAGCAAATGATAAAAGTTTCTAGATTAGGGTTTGTAGACCTATATATATATATATATATATTCCAAATAAAAGTATAACAACCAATTAAAAATGGCATTAAGAGATAATCATGCACAGTAGTCAACTAACCAAAATTAATAAAAGTTAAAATCTTAAATCCATAGTGTATTTATTTAAATTATTAATTGTTTTACTAGATCTGAGAGGTAAAAATTATAAGTTGGTTTTTAATTAGCCAGGTCCAACTTAGGCAGTCCACATGATGGTTGGCTTATAGCCCAAATTTCTTAGGCCCGTTACCTTCTGACTAGCATAAAACATCTAAGCCATGAGAAGGAAAATTATTTAACTGACCAGAAGATTCTCATGTAGCGGCTAACCAGTATTTGTATATTATAGTTAGTTGACCAAGACACATAGGAACAATATATGATGACTAACCACTTCTAGTTGGCCCGTTGGTAGAGGAAGTGATAAACGCGCAATTTTGTAGTCTCTAACACCTTTTTGATTATGATTATCGCGTTTATCTTAACCTAGATTAATTAAACTAACCCACTTTTTGTACACACACTAAAAATATCAAGAATTGCTTTAACATGGCTCAAAGTAGCCTTTTCTAGTGTATTGATTGTGCCCATAGATTTTGGAAGCAAGTTGGGGAGCTTTGGGAAGTGTACAAGAGAGATAGAAGCCAAAGGAGAAGAATAAAGTTTTCCGAAGCATTTCTCTCATCAATCAGAGGAGCCTCTAATCAATCAGAGGTCACCTTTTAGTGCATAATCTGCCCTCTGATCGATCAGAGAATCCTCTGACTGATCAGAGCCCACCTAGCAGAGCAAAATCTACCCGCTGATCAATCAGATGAGCATCTGATCGATCAGAGGCCTTTCAAATCACAAAGTATAGCCCTCAAAAGCAGTTTTTCTCACCTTTTGATGCATTGAAACTCACCAAAAGTGATGGACTTTCTATTTCTAGATAGGATCATGTGCTTTTCCTTTGGGATCTTTAGAAAAGTGTACAAGAATACCCATTTTTGGGCATTGCTCTCCCATTATTTAATCGCTCTTTATCTCTCATGTAAAGTATGTAATTTTCTAAATCTAGATTCAAGTAATATAAGGAATTTTCCTGCACTTTCTCTTGCTATCACTTGTAAGAAATCTAGTTAGAGAAACTATTGAGATTAATAGAGACCACTTTAATGGTTTTTGTTCATACCACTATCATGGAGCAGTTTCATTGCTAAGGCTAAAAGATGAAGTTTATATTGCATTAATTATGTAAGTTTGTTTCTCATTCCATTGTTAGTATTGTTAAATACTTATTGAATCCTTCATTTTCTCCATTCAATCAACCATTCATAAGCTAGTAAGATAATCCTCATAAGGTGATTTGACTTTGTATGCCTTGTATACATAGATCTCAAGCATTAATTAGGAGATGATACACTTGTGTATTTCTTATTAGCTTGTGTCCATTCCTTCTATGAATGAGATACTTTTCATTGCCAAGCAAGTTTAGTCTTTGAATATTCATAGAAATACCATAAATTTGAGATTCCAATCCTTGAATGCTTTAATGATATGTTGAGTGCTTTCTACACTTTATGTGATTTTAAGACTCAATATTTTTGATAAATGCGTAATTTTGTAGTGGCTAACGCTCTTTTAATTGTGTTTATCGCGCTTATCTTAGCCTATATTAATTAAATTAATCCACTTCTTGTGCACACACTCAAAATATCAAGAATTGCTTTAACATGGCTCAAAGTAGCCTTTTCTAGTGTCTTGATTGTGCCCATAGATTTTGGAAGCAAGTTGGGGAGCTTTGGGAAGTGTACAAGAGAGATAGAAGCCAAAAGAGAAGAATAAACTTTTCCGAAGCATTTCTCTGATCAATCAGAGGAGCCTCTGATTGATCAGAGGCCACCTTTTAGTGCAGAACTTGCCCTCTGATCGATCAGAGGGTGCTCTGATCGATCAGAGCCCACCTTTTTAAGCCAAATCTCTCCTCTGATCGATCAGAGGAGCCTCTGATCGATCAGAGACCTCCCAAATTGCACGGTACAGCCCCCAAAAGCATCTTTTCTCCCTTTTTGATGCATTGAAACTCACCAAAAAGTGCTGGACTTTCTATTTTTGTTCCAGGCTCAAGTTTTTACCCAGGGGTCCCCTTGAAAGTGTGATAGAATAGCCATTTTTGGCATTGTTTTGCCTTTTTATTTAACAATTTTCTTTGTCCTCATTTGGGAATATGTAATTTTCTAGATCTAGATTCAAGATATATAAGAAATTTTCCTGCAATTTCTCTTTCTATCACTTTTGTAAGAACTCTAGTTAGAGAAACTCTTGAGAAAGATGGGGATCACTTTAATGGTTTTTGTTCATACCACTATCATGGTGTAGTTTCATTGCTAAGGCTAAAGGATGAAGTTTGCATTGCATTAATTATGTAAGTTTGTTTTTCATTCCATTGTTAGTATTGTTAAATACTTGTTAAATCCTTCATCTTCTCCATTCAATCAATCATTCATAAGCTAGTAAGATAATCCTCATAAGGTGATTAGACTTTGTATGCCCTGTATACATAGATCTCAAGCATTAATGAGGAGATGATACATTTGTGTATTTCTTATTAGCCTATGTCCATTCCTTCTATGATTGAGATACTTTACATTGCCAAGCATGTTTAGTCTTTGAATAATCATAGAAATACCATAAATTTGAGATTCCAATCCTTGAATGCTTTAATGATATGTTGAGTGCTTTCTACACTTTATGTGATTTTGAGACTCTATATTTTCTTAGTTAGAGTGTTGCCAAAGAGGATCTCTTAAGTTTATGCCATAATCAACTACACTAATCAACTTAAGGATTCAATTTGTATTTATCAGATGTGTCTAAATCGGTTGATTTAATCTCCACCTAGACCTCCCAATCTTAGACAAATGAAATGTTATGATTTATTGAGCTAAACTTTTTAGTTGGCCATTTTCATAATCAAGTCAATTGCCTAGGAGAAACTAACAATGAATTCTCAATGCCTAGTTTAATTTTATGCCTTTTCTTTTGGTATATCTCAAGTTTGCATCTTAGTTGGACATTATATGGGAATGGGTTGCACTTGCTTTACACCCTTTGTTACAAGATAAAAATGAGAGATACATTTGTGTTGAGTTTTACTTACACCCTTTCTTTATATGGCATTTATATGGGAATGGGTTGCTCTTTCTTCACACCCTTTTGCTTAGAAAAGTGTAAGATACTCAACACTTAAGAATTGCATTGAGAATTTTGAATGAGATTAATTTTACATAACATTGCAAAGCAAATGAATTATATAATGCCTTAGCCTTTTCTTATCAATTGATACATCACTTTAATTTTTATTGCAAGACTTTAAAATCAACAACTAAAATCAACCAATCAAATTCTCTTGAACAAAGCCTTGGACTCGTAATCACCACATCGTCTTTCCGACTATCCTTGTGGTTCGACACTTGGACTTACCAAGTATTATAACTTGATGACCTACACTTGGGTTCCTAAGCACGGAAATATTTTCGGCATGTCAAGTTTTTGGCGCCGTTGCCGGGGATACGGCGAAAGACGGATTACGGGTTTTGTACAAAAATCCGCTTTGTAAGTATATCTTCTCCCTTTGTGAATAAGTTTTTCTCGCTTATTATTTTCTTCTTTTATAGGTGGCAATTTTCTTTAAGATCACCTTCCCAGGCTTATGCTCGGGGACTTGTACATTGATCTTCGCATAAGTCCACGAAGAGGTCGACCACCACCAAGGCATCCTTCTCCTTCACCCACTCTATCCGAGATGGATAACGAAGACAATGAGTCAAATGCCAGAGAGAACAATGATCACAATCGTCCGGTCCGCACCATGCGAGATTATCTTCAACCTCCTAGAGGCACTTCAAACTCTTGCATTGTCATTCCCGCGGGTCAAGCCGGAACATTTACTCTCAAACCGGGCATGTTGCAACATATACCATCATTTCATGGTATGGATTCCGAAAACCCTTACTTGCATTTAAAAGATTTTGAGGAAGTTTTCTCTACTTTTAGAGAAGCTAACACAAATGAAGAAGTAATGAGGTTAAAACTTTTTCCATTCTCTTTAAAGGACAAAGGCAAAATATGGCTAAATTCTCTACGTCCCAATTCCATTTGAACGTGGCAAGAATTACAAACCGAATTTTTAAAGAAATTCTTTCCCGTTCATCGAACCAATGCTTTGAGAAGGCAAATTTCAAATTTTTCTCCTAAAGAAAATGAAAGTTTTTACAAGTGTTGGGAAAGATACAAAGAACTTTTGAATTCTTGCCCCCATCATGGACATGAGACATGGAGTATTGTTAGCTATTTTTACGAATCACTCACTCCCACCATGCGCATGTTTGCGGAAACGATGTGTAATGGAAATTTTTTGAGCAAAAGTCCGGAGGAAGCTTTGTTGTACTTTGATGAAATAGCCAAAGGTGCCCAAAATTGGAACACCTACACGGACGAGGTTAAGGGTAAAGTTTCCGAGATAGGGGGTTTGTACCAATTATCTAAAGGTGATGACATTGAATTGAAATTTATTCAATTGTCAAAAAAAGTCGAAGCCATGGAGTCTAGTAAAATGAGGGAAGGTAGTGTAGGTACTAGCACCGTTTGTGTCATTTATGAGAAGGTGGGACATTCCACGGAGGAATGTCACACAATTTCGGCCTTCAAAGAAGTCCTTCAAAGTCCCTCACAAGTCAATGCTATGAACTCATACCCTAGGCCACACAATGATCCATTTTCTCAAAGGTACAACGAAGGGTGGAGGAATCATCCTAACTTTAGTTGGGGGGGAAATCAAGATGCTCATCAAAATTCCAATGCAAATTCAAACTCCTACCAACAAAGACCACCTCCACCCCAAAACAACTCTTTTGGCCAAACTAACCCAAACCCGAATTCAAATTTGGAGTCTCTTTTGCGGCAATTTATAGATAAGACCAATAGAGAGGTTAGTGATTTGAAAACCCAAATGTCCAAACTCACCACCGCATTGTCCATTCAAGAAAAAGGGAAATTTCGATCTCAACCCTTAGCTAACCCTCGAGGCCAAGCTTTATTGATCAATGAGGGTGAGTCAAGTGAACATGTTGAGGAGTTGAAATCCATCACCGTCCTTAGGAGTGGGAAAGAGATTGACAAAACTATAGTTCCTAAGGCCAAAAAGCCGGTGGACATAGCCAAGTCAAGTCAAGTTGAGGAGATCACCCTAGAAGAGAGAATGAGGGAAGAAGAGAGAGTTGGAAAAGAGGATTTGGAGAAAATCAAGAATAGTGTCAAAATTCCTTTTCTGGAGAGGTTATCTCAACCTTTCAAGGAAACCCGAAATGCCGAAATTCTTGATGTGTTTAGGCAAGTCAAGATCAACATTCCTTTACTTGATGCGGTCAAGCAAATACCTTCATATGCTAAATTTTTCAAGGATTTGTGTACCACCAAAAGAAGGTTGAATGTTAAGAAAAAGGCGTTTATGACGGAGCAAGTGAGCTCAATCATGCAAGGCACTCACATTCCAAAATTTAAAGATCCCGGTTGCCCAACAATTTCATGTTTAATTGGCAATTGTCATATAAAAAATGCCTTACTTGATTTGGGAGCCAGTGTCAATGTACTTCCTTTTTCGGTGTACAAACAATTGGGGTTACGAGAGTTGAAACCCACCAAAGTGACGATTCAATTAACGGATCGATCCGTTAAGATACCAAGAGGGATAGTAGAGGATGTTTTAGTGCAAATTGATAAATTCTACTTTCCCGTTGATTTCATTGTTCTTGATATGCAACCGGTAGCAAATCCCGCTAATGAAATTCCCGTCATTTTAGGAAGACCATTTCTTGCCACATCTAATGCCATCATTAATTGCAAGAATGGAATTGTTAAATTGACTTTTGGAAACATGACTCTTAAGCTAAATGTGTTCTCTTTAAGCAAACAACAAAATAATTTTGATGAAGAAAGTGAACATGTGAACATGATGGAGTCATTAGTCCAAGATCATTTCAATGATACTTACGATTCGAACTCAATGGAAGACAATCTAACAACTTCCAATGAATTCGATGAGTGTTTGATCGTATTTTCTTTGCTTGATGACAAAGTTCAAGATCCAAATAAGCAAAAGGAGAGCACATCCGATCCAACACCAAAGCTTAGGGGACAAATGGAGCTCAAGCCATTGCCAAGCAACCGGAATTTGCAACTTGAGGAGTTGGAGGAATTGAGAAGAGACGCGTACCAAAATTCAAAATTAAACAAGGAAAGGGCGAAAAAATTTCATGATAAATCGATTTTAAGAAAAGATTTCAAACTTGGTCAAAAAGTCCTTGTTTATGATACTCGTCTCCACCTTTTTCCCGAAAAATTAAAGTCTCGTTGGACCGGCCCCTACATTGTGAAGCATGTATTTCCATTTGGGGCCGTGACGGTGATTGATCCAAAAACGAATTTTGAATTTAAAGTTAATGGGCAAAGATTGAAATCGTTTTTGGAAATTCCAACGCTTGAGGAGTCCACCCCTCTAAGCGACCCGACCTACGCCTAATAAGCGTAGGTCATGTTTGTATATCATTTTTGTTTATTTTCTGGAGTTTTAGGAGGATCGTCACACGTTGGAAGAAGTTCAGGGACTAAAATGCAAAAAACAACAAACTTGGAGGTATTAGAGTGAATGGACCAAAAGCCAAAAAATCAAACTTTCAAAAAAATTTGGAGTCCACTGCTGCATGGCTGATCGATCAGAGGTGATTAAAAAAAAAAAAATTGGCCCCAAAATCCCCTTTCTTCCCCATTTCGAGCTCCTCTCTCTCCCATCCTCCATTAACCCTCTTTTCATCACCCCAAACACCAAAATACCTCCACCAAACATTCCATTAAAGATCATTGATCTATTAAATCCTTCAAATCTTTCATCAATCTCTCCATTTTCACCCAAAAATCATTAAACCCACCACTTTCTCTCACTAAAAATTCTAACCTTACACCCCACCTCCATTTTCGAAATCCTCACCAAAAATTCAGATTTTTGCCTTCTATTCTACCCATTTATCATCTCAAGCACATAACCTTCACTCTCATCCATTAATTTCCACCCAAATCCACCCAAATCTTGAATTTTGACCCCATAGATCCCTAATTTAGAGCTCTTCATTAAACCCACCAAAATTTTCAAAACCCACTTGTCCCGAGCTCCAATGGCTTCATCCTCTACCAACCCAAGTCCAAGAAGAAGCACGGTCACTCCTCCTAACTTTGAAACTCCATTTTTATTTATTTATTTTTTATTTTATTTTATTATTTATTTTGCTTTATTTTCTTTTTGGGTTGTTGGATTATCTAAACATAACTACTTGTGATGGCTTGAGCTTTAATTTTTTATGTTATGTTTGACTAATGCTAACCCGTTTTTCTTAGATTTTTTTATATATCGTAGCTTTGAAATTGATCCTAGCTTCTTTTGGAGAAATTGGAAAGCAATTTTCCAAGAATTCACCCATTTTTTTGTCGTCTTCAAAAGCATTGAGAACAATGCCAACTTTAAGTTGGGGGGTGAGCACTTTCAAATCTCAAATTTTCAAGCATGCTTTCTTTCATGTTAATTTTCTCCATGCTAGGATCGATTTCACCATTTTATCGAAGTTTGAAAAATGATGATCAATTTTTTTAGAATTGTCCTTGAATTGATGGTTTTTGGCACAAAATTCTTGATTCGGATAGGTAGTTGAGTGATAATCTTCATGGCATTGCTTCATTTAGATTCTTGAGTCTTGTAGTTTCCTATGAATATGCATAATGTTGTGGCTTGATTTAGTCTTTGGTATCACATAGAGTGATTTTCATCTTGTGTAGAGAGAAGTAATGTTCAAACGCAATAAAAGCTCTTTCGAAAAGATCCTCTTTAGAGGGGACACATGCATGGCACTTACAAAAATTTGAGAACTTGGATGACTTTTAAACTTAATATTGACTTTAAGCTTCACTTGACTAAATTCATAAGTCATTTTGTCTAATATTAAGGATAGGCAAAGGTTACCATATGGAAAAAGGGTGAATAGCTTCATTTGTGTGTTTAAAAAGAAAAGAAAAGAAAAGAAGAAGCTATGAATGCAAAATCACAAAGTGAGACCGCTGCCCTCCATAGAGATGCAAACCACCTTGAGCTAATTTAGCAAAAAGTCCAAGTAAAAGATAAAGAAAAGTGCTTAAAATTGACAAAGTTCTTGAGCTTTTGTTTTTGAAAGATTTCTATCTTCCACTATTGATGAATAGAACTATTTGTGATTAAAAATGATTGTGTCAAAGATCCATATGCATAGTGTGTTCAAATGAGAATGTGGAGCTAGTTTCTAAAGGAGATTGTAAGCAATGGGGATCGTCGTTCAAATGCCAACATTCCGAAAATTGTAATAGTAATGCCAAACACTTGAATCAATTCATGGAAATGCTTCAATTCTACTACTTAGAGTTCAAACTTCGGATGTTTGTGGGTATCATCACTGTAAACCCTCACGAGACACAACTCGTCTTCTAGGGGAACTTAGGAGTTCAAAGGCTTAATGCATGTGCTAAATGCATTTTCGGATATTATACATAGCTATCTTTATTTTGCTCGCTAAGGGACTAACAAGAGTTTAGTTGGGGGGTGTTGATAAACGCGTAATTTTGTAGTCGCTAACGCTCTTTTTATTGTGTTTATCGCGCTTATCTTAGCCTAGATTAATTAAATTAATCCACTTCTTGTGCACACACTCAAAATATCAAGAATTGCTTTAACATGGCTCAAAGTAGCCTTTTCTAGTGTCTTGATTGTGCCCATAGATTTTGGAAGCAAGTTGGGGAGCTTTGGGAAGTGTGTAGGTCGAAAAATACCCTAGAGGGGGGTGAATAGGGATTTTGAAACTTAATGCGAAATTTAAAAACTTTTCGAAAATGTTTAAGTAAAACAATTTACTAAACAAATTTATCAAGAAATGTAAGCAAATAAACAATCAAGCACAAGAGCAAATAATTAAGCAATCTCAAACAATTTAAACAATCAATAATAAAGAGATTGAGTAAGAAAGATTGAACCAATTTGAAGTCGAAGATTTTTTGTCCACACGGTTCGGCTTGTTCCCCCTACTCCGCGCTCGGTTAGTTCCCCGAGAATTTCCACTATAACCGATCTCCTTCCGGGTGAAGATCAAACCTCTACAAGTGTATTCTTCTCACACACTCTCACAAGTATTGAAACACCACAATACTCTCACAAGATACCTTCTTGCTAACCTTGTGAAATTTACCTTTCACAATTTCTAAACAAGAATTTACCTTCTTGTTTTTCCTATGAGATTTACCTCTCACAATTGAATACAAAATTGTTTGGTGATTCACACCAATTTATAATAACTCTCTTAAGTGTGTAAAGAATACAATTTGAAGCTCACACTAGAGATATCAAAATTGATCAAAATATATAGCTCAAAAATGAAGCATATGATCAATAAAATGAATTGAATACTTGAATAACTTTGTATATATGTAAAATAAGTTTGTAGAATGATTCAAGTGTGTTAAAACATGTCTAAGACATCATATTTATAGCTTACAAAATCATATGGCCGTTGGGGATGATTAAGAGAGGTTTTGGCTCCAAGGTATACATTTTCAAACTTTCCAACAGCTAGTTTTGACACAAAAATTCAAACTTGTTTTGTTAATTTCTCCCAATTTGACCGTTGGATCATGCTCAAATTTTAGTCAAAATTGCCAGGAGATGTTTTCTAACTACTGTAAAACTTTTAAAACGATCGGAGTTCGGGAAGGCCTCCATTGTACCGTTAGATTAAAACTGGGCAAAAATTGAGCGAATTTTAAACGAAAAATAAAAATATTTTTCCAATTTAATAATTTAGTTCCAAATAAAATTCTAATGATTTTTGAACCTCAAATATGTGTTTCTAAGATACCCATTTTTATTATAACTTAAAATATGATCATTTAAAATTAATATGAATTTATTTTGAAACTCGGTTTTTGTAAAATGATGTTTTTCAAATAAATTCAATTTCAAGCTAGTTTGAATCAATCTTTAAAAGATGCATGAATATGTTTGAGCTATATAATCAATCAATTAAGAAACTTTACATTAATCCTAAGCAAACACTCAATTACCAAATAGATGAGTCTTCGAATGCTTCGATTTGTTTCTTCAAATTGATTCTTCACTTGAAGCTTTTCCCTTGAAGCTTTTGCATATGATTCTTGATCTTTGTGCTTCATAGATTTGCATTGCTAGATTGTGGGTGATGAGATTGATCTTCTTGTCTTGTCCAACGCTTGTAGAAGAATGATCTGAATTCGGGTAGATCGGTTTTAGTCGAATGCTTCGTTGACTTGATCGGATATTGATTGAATGATCCTTGTCAAACTTCCTTTGAGGAATCATGCTATTCTTGATTTTCCAAATAAGAAATCTATAATCTTATATCAAGAACATGTTAAATTACACATGATTAATTTATTGTTATTATCAAAATAAGATTAAGACCTTCAAGGTCAACAATCTCCCCCTTTTTGATGATGACAATAAATTAATGTGTGTTTTCAATAACAAGCATAAATAGCATATGAATAATTGAAATATGCTCCCCCTCAATTTATGCATAGATAAAATAAAAGATTATTAAAAGCATTACGAATATTTGAGATAGTTTTAAAAATTAATAAAAGAATTTTGATCTCAAATAAGGTTTTCAAAAGAAAATAATTGTCAATATTAAAGACATAAAACAATTAATGGTCTTACCAACATTAATTGTCACCAACACACATTTTCTCCCCCTATGGCAACATCAAAAAGGGATCAAGGCCACGGAGAGAAAATGGTAACTCCAAGAGTGCTTCATCTATGAGGCCAAGGTGTGTATGCCTCTCCATCTTTTGCCATAAGACAAAGGTGTGCCACCTCCTCATCGCTCGACTCGATATCGGATTCGTCTTCATCCGATTCACTTGTATGCCCTTTAAGAGCATCTTTTAATCTTTTGTATAGCTCTTCCCTCTTTGCTTTCTTCTCTCTTTTCTCCTCTTTTCTAACCGGACAATTTGATTTGTAATGTCCCAATTTTTGACAATGAAAACACTTCCTTTCCTCATTATCAACTTTAGGATGAGTTGATCTATCATTATTTGAGGATGAGGGATTGTTGTCGATCTTCCCTTGGGAGTAGTTCTTCTTTGCTAGGAATTTCTCAAATTTTCTAGAGAGAAGTGCCATGTCTCCATCTCTTTTAGTTGAGCTATGATACCATATTGTCATTGGATTTACTTTCTCTCCTCCTTCTTCTCTTTGCAACTCCTTCTCATGGGTTTTAAGAGAACCCAAGAGCTCATCCATGCTAAGAGTTTTGAGATTCTTAGCTTCTTGAATTGCCGTCACCTTAGGTCTCCATTTCGTTGGAAGAATCCTAAGAATTTTTCGAATTTTCTCTTCATTAAAGTAAACCTTGCCAAGAAGGTCCAAAGCGTTAGTGAGAATAGAAAATCGACTATACATGGAAGCAAGTGATTCGTTAGGCTCCATTTTAAACAATTCATAATCATGGACAAGAATATTAATATTGTCCTCCTTCACTTGTGAGGTTCCTTCATAGGTAACCTCAAGCTTATCCCAAATCTCTTTTGCCGTTTTACAACTAGAGATTTTGTTGTATTCATCCATAGTCAAAGCACAATGTAATGAATTTAAAGCTTTAGCATTGAATTGAATTTTTCTAATATCATGCTCATTGTATTCGGATATAGACTTGGGAATAACATTTCCCATTTCGTCAATTTTTGTAATTTTATAAGGTCCAGTAAGTGTAACCTTCCATTGTTCAAAATCATTAGCTTGTAAAAATGTACACATTCTATTTTTCCAATAGCTATAGTTTATGCCATCAAACAATGGTGGTCTATAAGTAGAAGCACCTTCGGAAAGACCGGTTCCTTGATAATATGACATGATCGTAAACTCTAAGATTGTTAAATCAAAACAAGAGTACAACCTCTGATACCAATTGTAGGTCGAAAAATACCCTAGAGGGGGGTGAATAGGGATTTTGAAACTTAATGCGAAATTTAAAAACTTTTCAAAAATGTTTAAGTAAAACAATTTACTAAACAAATTTATCAAGGAATGTAAGCAAATAAACAATCAAGCACAAGAGCAAATAATTAAGCAATCTCAAACAATTTAAACAATCAATAATAAAGAGATTGAGTAAGAAAGATTGAACCAATTTGAAGTCGAAGATTTTTTGTCCACACGGTTCGGCTTGTTCCCCCTACTCCGCGCTCGGTTAGTTCCCCGAGAATTTCCACTATAACCGATCTCCTTCCGGGTGAAGATCAAACCTCTACAAGTGTATTCTTCTCACACACTCTCACAAGTATTGAAACACCACAATACTCTCACAAGATACCCTCTTGCTAACCTTGTGAAATTTACCTTTCACAATTTCTAAACAAGAATTTACCTTCTTGTTTTTCCTATGAGATTTACCTCTCACAATTGAATACAAAATTGTTTGGTGATTCACACCAATTTACAATAACTCTCTTAAGTGTGTAAAGAATACAATTTGAAGCTCACACTAGAGATATCAAAATTGATCAAAATATATAGCTCAAAAATGAAGCATATGATCAATAAAATGAATTGAATACTTGAATAACTTTGTATATATGTAAAATAAGTTTGTAGAATGATTCAAGTGTGTTAAAACATGTCTAAGACATCATATTTATAGCTTACAAAATCATATGGCCGTTGGGGATGATTAAGAGAGGTTTTGGCTCCAAGGTATACATTTTCAAACTTTCCAACAGCTAGTTTTGACACAAAAATTCAAACTTGTTTTGTTAATTTCTCCCAATTTGACCGTTGGATCATGCTCAAATTTTAGTCAAAATTGCCAGGAGATGTTTTCTAACTACTGTAAAACTTTTAAAACGATCGGAGTTCGGGAAGGCCTCCATTGTACCGTTAGATTAAAACTGGGCAAAAATTGAGCGAATTTTAAACGAAAAATAAAAATATTTTTCCAATTTAATAATTTAGTTCCAAATAAAATTCTAATGATTTTTGAACCTCAAATATGTGTTTCTAAGATACCCATTTTTATTATAACTTAAAATATGATCATTTAAAATTAATATGAATTTATTTTGAAACTCGGTTTTTGTAAAATGATGTTTTTCAAATAAATTCAATTTCAAGCTAGTTTGAATCAATCTTTAAAAGATGCATGAATATGTTTGAGCTATATAATCAATCAATTAAGAAACTTTACATTAATCCTAAGCAAACACTCAGAGACCACCTTTTAGTGCAGAATTTGCCCTCTGATCGATCAGAGGGTTCTCTGATCGATCAGATCCCACCTTTTTAAGCCAAATCTCCCCTCTGATCGATCATAGGAGCCTCTGATCGATCAGAGACCTCCCAGATTGCACAGTACAGCCCCCAAAAGCAGCTTTTCTCCCCTTTTGATGCATTGAAACTCACCAAAAAATGCTAGACTTTCTATTTTTGTTCCAGGCTCAAGTGTTTACCCAGGGGTCCCCTAGAAAGTGTGATAGAATAGCCATTTTTTGCATTGTTTTGCCTTTTTATTTAACTATTTTCTTTGTCCTCATTTAGGGATATGTAATTTTCTAGATCTAGATTCAAGGAATATAAGAAATTTTCCTGCACTTTCTCTTTCTTTCACTTTTGTAAGAACTCTAGTTAGAGAAACTCTTGAGAAAGATGGGGATCACTTTAATGGTTTTTGTTCATACCACTATCATGGAGTAGTTTCATTGCTAAGGCTAAAAGATGAAGTTTGCATTGCATTAATTATGTAAGTTTGTTTCTCATTCCATTGTTAGTATTGTTAAATACTTGTTGAATCCTTCATCTTCTCCATTCAATCAACCATTCATAAGCTAGTAAGATAATCTTCATAAGGTGATTAGACTTTGTATGCCTTGTATACATAAATCTCAAGCATTAATGAGGAGATGATACATTTATCTATTTCTTATTAGCCTATGTCCATTCCTTCTATGATTGAGATACTTTACATTGCCAAGCATGTTTAGTCTTTGAATAATCATAGAAATACCATAAATTTGAGATTCCAATCTGTAGACACCCCGATCCGTGACCCCCGCAAGAACCCTAACGACCTTCGAGAGCTGCTGTTTCTGGAGTCCGGGACCCACCCGAACACCCGAGACTGCCCCGGGAGCGTTCGTTGGCCAAACAAACCTATTTTTAAGGGAAATGTCGGACGACATTCAAGATTGTCGCGCAACAGTCAAGAATGTCGCGCAACATACACCAGTATGTCGCACGACAATCCCACTTTACGGGGACATGTCGCGCGACAAACACCCCACCACTCTACTTTCTGACTCAGCAGTGGGTCAGAATCATCATTAAAGTGATATGTCGCGCGACATATGCCCCACCACATCATCATTAAGGTAAATGTCGCGAGACAGTCAAGATTGTCGCGCGACATACACCTTTTCACCACTATAAATAGGCCAGCACCTCCCAAGGTTTAAGGACACCAACAGCAGAACAAAAAACAGCAGTTTTAGAGCAGAATTGCGGGTTTATGATCTGATTTTCTGATCTTTCGTCAAGTATTTTCTATTATCGTCTTATTTTTGAAGAATTATCGAATCTATTCTCGACACTCGACGTGTCTGGTCTTGGGAATCGAATTCTCGGAAATATCTGAAGAAGGAAAAGATTATTATCGCCGGAGATCTCTCTGCCGTATTATATTCTCTTTCTTATTATTATTCTCGTCGGGAAGGTAAATAAAGTTTCTTCTAGTAATTAAATAAGGTCGATCCCCGCGACCTGACCGGGCAGGTTGATCCCCGTTCTGGTAAGCGAAGCGGCAATATGGTTGTGCTAGGTTCCTAACGCGCTGGAAAATCAGGTTTGTCTGTGTACTTATTTTATTTCTGTTGTTTTGTCCACGTTTTATTTGAATAAACTTATTGCCAAGTTATAAATAGTCTACCATCTTCAAATAAAAGACCCTGATAAAACCATTTGCAAAACCAGAAGAATAAGTAGACTATCGTCCGGATAAAATTCTGTTTTCAAAACCCGGACTGATAAGACTTATCTAGGAATTAAAATCAACATATCCTGTCTTCTCTATAGACTGCGACGTGTCTGATAACTCTCCTCAAGAGTTCTAGTTCCATATTAAATCAGTCCCGATATAGATCCGAACTTTTACAAAAGTAATCACGACACGAGAAAACCGTCATTATCCGAGGAAATAATATGGGATACTCTTTCAAAATAAAAAGTTTTTGTCATTTGTATTTACATCTTCCCAATAATAAAAACATCGGATCTCGGAACACAAAGGTTTCTACCCCTTTCCCGTTTTTCCCCAAAAATTAGGGTTTTCATTTAAAAAGTAGTAGACTGTCAGTAAAAGCATCCAAGTTTTTCAACATAAAATAAACATATAAGAACACTAGAGACCGAAAGGGCGGAATGGGTGCTTAACACCTTCCCAAACCGTAATATAGTTCCCGAACCTTATAGAATCCTGGTTTCGTAGACAAACGTGTAAAGAAAGGCTTATCTGTAGCATTTTCTCTTACACGACCCCTTTTGTCTGTTTTCTCGTAAAACGTACTGGCGACTCTGAACGAATCCCTTTGCATCTAGAATAGACGTAGGGACACCCAATATGAATCAATCCAAGCAAATGGAACGACGGAATCCGTTCCAACGTTTCAGACGCCCAACGAACGGGGACGAGACCTAGGGGGGTCGCATTTGTGGATTCTCACACAATCCTTGAATGCTTTAATGATATGTTGAGTGCTTTCTACACTTTATGTGATTTTGAGACTCAATATTTTCTTAGTTAGAGTGTTGCCAAGGAGGATCTCTTAAGTTTATGCCATAATCAACTACATTAATCACCTTAAGGATTCAATTTGTATTTATCAAATGTGTCTAAATCGGATGATTTAATCTCCACCTAGACCTCCCAATCTTAGACAAATGAAATGTTATGATTTATTGAGCTAAACTTTTTAGTTGGCCAATTTCATAATCAAGTCAATTTCCTAGGACAAACTAACAATGAATTCTCAATGCCTAGTTTAATTTTATGCCTTTTCTTTTGGTGTATCTCAAGTTTGCATCTTGGTTGGACATTATATGGGAATGGGTTGCACTTGCTTCACACCCTTTGTTACAAGATAAAAATGAGAGATACATTTGTGTTGAGTTTTACTGACACCCTTTCTTTATATGGCATTTATATGGGAATGGGTTGCTCTTGCTTCACACCCTTTTGCTTAGAAAAGTGTAAGATACTCAACACTTAGGAATTGCATTGAGAATTTTGAATAAGATAAATTTTACATAACATTGCAAAGCAAATGAATTCTATAATGCCTTAGCCTTTTCTTATCAATTGATACATCACTTTAATTTTTATTGCAAGACTTTAAAATCAACAACTAAAATCAACCAATCAAATTCTCTTGAACAAAGCCTTGGACTCGTAATCACCACATCGTCTCTCCGACTATCCTTGTGGTTCGACACTTGGACTTACCAAGTATAATAACTTGACGACCTACACTTGGGTTCCTAAGCACGGAAATATTTTCGGCGTGTCAATTTTCTTAGAGTGTTGCTAAGGAGGATCTCTTAAGTTTATGTCATAATCAACTCCACTAATCACCTTAAGGATTCAATTTGTATTTATCAATTGTGTCTAAACTGGATTTAATCTCCACCTAGACCTCCCAATCTTAGACAAATGAAATGTTATGATTTATTGAGCTAAACTTTTTAGTTGACCATTTTCATAATTAAGTCAATTGCCTAGGAAAAACTAACAATGAATTCTCAATGCCTAGTTTAAGTTTATGCCTTTTCTTTTGGTGCATCTCAAGTTTGCATCTTGGTTCAACATTATATAGGAATAGGTTACACTTGCTCCGCACCCTTTGTTACAAAGATAAAAATGCGAGATACATTTGTGTTTAGTTTTACTTACACCCTTTCTTTATATGGCATTTATACATGAATGGGTTGCTTTGGCTTCACACCCTTTTGCTTAGAAAAGTGTAAGGTTCTCAACACTTAGGAATTGCATTGAGAATTTTGAATGAGATTAATTTTACATAACATTGCAAAGCAAATGAATTTTATAATGCCTTAACCTTTTCTTATCAATTGATACATCACTTTAATTTTTATTGCAAGACTTTAAAACCAATAACTAAAATCAAGCAATCAAATTCTCTTAAACAAAACCTTAGACTCATAATCACCACATCGTCTTTCTGACTATCCTTGTTGTTTGACACTTGGACTTACCAAGTATTATAACTTGACAACCTACATTTGGGTTCCTAAGCACGAAAATATTTTCGGTGCGTCAGAAAGGCAAAGTTAGAAGATAGAAGATGGAAAATAACTGCTTACATAAGTGTAAATAGGTTTAGGGACAAGTGTAATTTTAGAGTAGTGACCAAGTTTACCCTTTATAGTAATTTATATATCTTACTAACCCTAATGTAACCATATCTTACACATATAAATAGCAAGGGAAAACCCTTAGCTCAAAAAAGATTTTTTTTATTCTCTCTACTAACTCTAATCACCTTCTTTCTCCAGTCAGAACTCTATGCAATTGTATTCTCTTATAATGATTTTAAGTTAATACAACCCACTCATACACCAAATGGAGGACGTACTATCGATTAAGGACAATAGCCACCAGAGGAACCTTTTCTCAAAGCAAATCTGGTCTTTATTCTATTTTATATTGAGTTATTATTTCATTGATGATTTATTACTCTTCATCATCCATTTTCTCATCTTTTGGCTATTAATCACGTTTCCTGGGTTGATTTTCACCAAATTGGGCTTGCTCAAGTTTTAACCACCCACAACTGGCGCCATTTGTGGGAATTGCCAGCAAACAGTTATCGTGCTCTCAATTCCCTCGTAACCAGATTTACTTTCTCTCTCTAGAATTCATTTACCATCATTTTTGCTTCATTGTTCATATTCATTTGGAAGATGGTCCATATCCCTAGTCAACATAATGGGGACCAAAATCCAAAAATCATCATTATCATGCAACTAAAGAACAATGATAAAAATAAAATAAAAAATCAATTGCTGTAGATCAATCCCGCGGGCACACCCACATAAATGCACCTTTTGACTCCAATTATTTGGGTAAATAGGTAAATTCATAGAGTAAAAGGGAATTTAGCTAAATGTGAAAGTTAGCCTACTAGAGAGATCCTATGAATCTTCTACCATGGAGGAGACAATCCCTAATGTCAATGATTCCACATCCCGAGATAAAGGGAAAAAAGGTAGCCGATGTGCCCAGATGTCTTGAGAAGAGGTAAGGCCGGTGTATATATATGACTACGATACAGACTCTAAGTAGAAATAAGTATTCAGGCTTACTATGAAAAACTGGAATCCTAATTCCATTATCAATTAATTCCTTCCACATAAAGAATTATAATTCCACTCACGTCCTTATCTCAAAATTAAATTTTGAGCTCCTTCTTACTAAATGCTTACTAATCTCCCATCGTTAAGATTATATATAACCGTCATTTAAATTAAATCACTGACAATTATACTTAAATGACTCTTAATCCTTGAGCTTAATTACCACTTAACTTATTTGATATGTCAGATTAACATAATCCACCCACAGGGTTTAACATGATCAAAACTTATAAGCTTCTCAAGGGGTTATCATCAATCCTTATATTAGGACGTGGATTCCATTAATTAATATTCGTCATACATATAGTGTCACTATCCAATTCACATAACTTATTAATCCATAAATGAATCTCACTCTTAATGAGCGAAAGGCATAAACATTACATATATATGTCTATAAGTTATTTCACGAGTAATAGTATAAGCAATTATAATAGCTATGAGATTTAAATTATTTTATATAGTCAGTATAAAAAGAATTAACCTAAACCGGTCCTGTTTAATACACGTAATGTTTACTAGTACAACAAGTTGAAAATGTATCGTTTCCTGCAGTCAAAATAAACTACTAAGATTTATGCTATAGTCATACTGATAAGTGTTCAATTCCATCTAAGACTGTGAACCACTAAACTTATATTCCACAAGAACCGATGATATGATCATCTGTGTGTAAGCTAAACTCTACACACAAAATCATCTACTATATGGAATAAAAGATACACTTGCGCATTATTTAAACAAATAACATAATGCAACAACTACCCATAAAGATTCTTATTAAAATAGCAAAAACAAGTCTATATAATATATCAAAACCAATAATAATAATAATAATAATAATAATAAAAAAAAAAAAACCATGACGTTTAGTATATCACTCTAAAAATCTCCTACTTAAACTCAAAACCATGCAGCTATGCACCTCACTCTCATTCCCTCAACGTGACTATCAAAAGTCCGATAAGCTCTTCATAAAAGGATCGACTACGTTATCTCCTGATGCAATCTTAGTCATTATGACATCGCCTCTTTGCAAAATATCTCTAATTAGGTGATGCTTGCACGCTATATGTTTTCCCTTCTTATGAGTCCTTGACTCTTTCAAATTTGCAACTGCTAGACTATTATCACAATAAAGTGTAATAGTTGATTACATTGAATGTACCACATCTACATCTATAAGAAAGTTCCTAAGCCAAACTACCTCCTTAGCTACTTTTAAAGCAGCCACATATGTTGCTTCCATGGTGGAGTCAGTAATACAAGACTGCTTAATACTCCTTCAACTTAGGCTCCACCTCCTAAAGTAAACATAGACCTTGAAGTTGACTTTCTAGAATTCCTATCTGACTAAAAATCTAAGTCTGTGTACCCAATAGGTACTAGACTATCAGACGGGTAAACCAACATAAGATCTCAAGTCCTTTTAAGGTACTTAAGTATGTGTTGTACTGCAGTCTAGTGTTCTTTACACTGGATTAGATTGATATCTGCTAACCATGCCAATAGCAAAGTAGATGTCTGGTCTAGTACACAACAAATCATATATGAGGCTTCCTACTACTAAGGCATAAGGAACTACCTTCATTCTCTCTATCTCATCAGGTGTCTTAGCACACTGATCCTTGGATTGAATAATTCCATGCCTGAAAGGGAGAATCCTTCTCTTGTAATCTTGCATACTAAATCTGGGAAGAATTGTATCATTATAAGTAGCTTGTGACAAGCCCAACATCCTATTTTTTTGATATCGCATAAACTTAATACCAATGATGTGACTAGGTTCTCCTAAGTCCTTCATATTGATTTGACTTGATAACCATACACTCACTAAAGATAATAACCCTATATCATTCTCAATAAGTAAGATATCATCTACATACAATACTAGAAATACCACTGCATTTTTGTTGCCCCTTTTGTACACACAAGACTCATCCAGACATTGATCAAAGCCAAAAGAGTTGATTGCCTAATCAAAACGAATGTTTCAAGATCCAGACGCTTGCTTAGGTCCACAAATAGACTTCTTAAGCTTGCACAACATGTGCTTTTAACCCTTTGATATGAATCCTTTTGGCTACATTATATAGATGATTTCATTAAGACTTCCATTAAGAAAAGTTGTATTTGCATCCATTTGCCAAATTTCGTAATCAAGATGAGCCATAATGGATAAAAGAATTCGAATAAACTTTAGCATGACTACCAGTGAAAAGGTTTCATCATAATAGATCCATTCTTTCTGAGTGAACCCTTTAGCAACAAGCCTTGCTTTAAATATTTTCACCTTTCCGTCTGCTCCTTTCATTCTCTTATATACCCCACTTGTATCTAATAGGTTTAATCCCTTTTGGTAGTTCTACAAGATTCCAGACTTGATTAGAGTACATGGACTCCATTTTAGATTTCAAAGCCTTTTTTCCGTTTTTTTACATTTTTATCTTGAAGTGCTTCATTATAATTAAAATTATCCGTTTCTTGTTCACCAAGGACTTTGTCATAAGACTCTCCCAATAACAGAAAATAATCGAGTTTACGAATAACCCTCCCACTATGATGAAGCACCATTTGTGTTTTTGTACCTTATTCAGATACTGAACTTGCTAACGCGTTATCCACACGCTATGTTGGTTTGGGAATCTGTGCTGGTTCGAGAACCTGTGCTAGTTCAGGAACCTGTGTGTTAATAGTTTATTCAAGATGTGCTCAAGTGTGAGAATCCGGACCCCCAACCCGAGAGGAGAGAATCCTCGTTCTCGGTTTCTCTTTATTTTGAATGAAAACGTGTTTTGTAGAGTCGCCAGTTTGTTTTACAAGAAAACAAACCAAAGTTCGTACGAAGGACAATTCAAAAATGAATTATCTTTCATACATTTAAAACCAAAGATTCATTGAAAAATTATTTTGCTAGGGTTCGGGAACTACATTACGAATTGGGAAGGTGTTAGGCACTCAATTCGCCCTTTTGGTCTCTTAATGAATCATGCATTTAATTTTTTATTTTAGATATCTTGCAAGTAGTTTAAATTATTTTCAGAATAGTCCTTTCTGAATAAATTTAGTTTAAAACAGTATTTCGAAATCAGACTCGAGCTTTGCAAGCGCCTACGTATTCATTCGTAGAATGAAATCAGAGTCTCGTAGTTCCATCTGTTTGGAAACTATTTTTGTGTTTTTGTTTTTTTTTGAAAACGTGTCAAAACGGATTTTAGATTTCTTGTAAAACTTAGAAAGGATTGATTTCGAAAGTAATGGGCTTCTTTGCAAGTTTCTAATTTTTTGTATTAAAAAAAATATTTAAATGCAGTATTGGAATTCAGAAAGGTTGTACAAAGACGTACCTGATGCGCGTGAAAAAGAAATGAGAACCTTACCTTGATTGTCTTGCTTGCTTCCTTCTCCCTAAAGCTTTCTCTCTCTAGACTTTCTCTCTTTAAAGCCTTCTCTCACTTACTTTCTCTCTCTAACTCTCTCTCTCTAGAAATTCTCTAAAAGAAGAGACTCTCTAACAATTTTGACAGAATTTCACCTTACTAAAAATACTAGTAAGTGTTGATGATCGCAAATGAGACCCCAAGGGTCCTATTTATAGGGAAATTTCAGCCAAAAATGCTCCAAAAGAAGCTAGCCGCAGGGGGTGCAGCTGGGACCTGCGGTTAGGGCGTGCGGTTGGAGGCTACGGTTGGGGCGTGCGGTTAGGTGCCAACTGTACGGCTGGCAGGTAGCCGTACGGTTGGGGCTGCGGCTGGCTTACAAAGATGCACAGAAACACTTGGAAAAACTCAATTTTTCAAACGGGGCAGACTCCCAACGGGTCCGAAATTGGAGTCTTTCCTATCAGTCTTTTATATGCATGATGACTCAGGCCTAAATGCAATATGCCAGCTTTATGAGAAAACGAGTATTCACACGAGAGTCGTGGATTGGGGTGCTCACAGACCCTCTCGTCCCGGGATTCTTACCTGCAAGAATTTTGGGACGATAAGAAGACAACGATTCACGACTCTCGGGTGAATCTCAATGCATTGGTACTTGAATCAAAATATACCCTTATGGCACATGAATTTCGTTTGCGTTTCGGGCGATGCTATCCATCACCGCCCCTTTCCTTTCAGCTAGGAGACACGATACATCAATCTTTTCTTTCGCCTATCCTCAGTGGCGCATTCTTACCCTCGGCATACCGAATTTTTGGTCATTTGTGTAGGTAGTTTAGACATTTTTCCGAATCGAAATGATTATTGTGGAAAAGGTATTGTAAAGGACTCCCGTCTTTTGGGGAGAAGTGAAAAGATGATTTTTGTTTTGACATACCCCTTCATGGGGAGTGGTGCTAGAAGAAAAAAATTTCGTCTTTGGGAAATGTGAACAAAACTCCCATCACGGGGAGTGTAAAGAATTCCTTTCTTTGAGGAATTCGAAAAGTTCCCTTTATGGGGAGTGTGCGGTAAAGGTTATTTTCCTTCGTGGGGAAAGGGGTTTCGGAGAAATTTCCATCGTGGGGAATGCGAAGAATTCCTCACTCTGAGGAATTCGGAAAATTCCCTTTATGGGGAACACGTGAAGTCGTTATTTCCTTTCGTGGGGAAAGGGGTTTCGGAGAAATTTCTATCATGGGAAATGCGAAGAATTCCTAACTTTGAAGAATTCAGAAAATTCTCTTTGTGGGGAACACGTAGAGTCGTTATTTCCCTTCGTGGGGAAAGGGGTTTCGAAAAAATTCTCATCGTGGGGAATGCAAAGAATTCCTAACTCTGAGGAATTCAGAAAATTCCCTTCGTGGGGAACACGTGGAGTCGGTTCTATTACTCAAACACTGCTTTGTTGATTTTCAAAAATTGATATGCTGAAGAAAAATGTTTGTAATTTTGAAGAGCTCTTTTCATTTCCCTTCCTTTTCACCCTCAGTTTTGACCTTTGGCGTTATTAGGAATCAGACTTTTTGAATCATCTTTTCCTAGAAGCTTACGGACCGCTGTGCATAGATTTTAGGATTTAGTGTATCTTTACCCTCAGTTTTTCTCTCTTTGGTCTTGGGGATAGAATTTCGCTTGGATTTCTCAATTATCTTTGAACTACCCTCTGATTTTTCACAGGGAAGGTGCTGGTCCTATATCGTTTTTTGTTTTTCGATACCCTTATTGCTCCCTCTTTTGTTTATCCAGCCTTTTATTTTGGCTCTTGGATTTTTCTTGCTTTTTTCTTTCTTTACTTTTTTCAAAAGAGGAGCCTTACTCACCTAAGATGTAGCTCTCTGCCTTTTGGCACAACTGTCACTCTTAGTGTGGCTCTCCCTGTCGATTTTTCATTCATTTCTATTTTTCTCACTTTCCTCACTTGGACCAACGGGATTTTCCCCTTTTTTACTTTTTCAATTTTTTTGGTACCCGATTCCTCTTTTACACCTTCCTTGTTTATCAATCAGATTCGAGCCTTTCGGAAAATATATCCATCCTTTTGAATTTTTGTTCCTCCACAGACCTTAGAGCGTCGAACTTTGGGTTTTGATCAGCCATTTTGTGCGTCTGTGTGAGCCTTGGTCATTTTGTATCGGGAGAAGTTGATCCATAATCCGTCATTTCCCTTCCTCCTTCTTTTTTTTTGTCAAACTGGTCAAAATTGAGGGGTAGCCGCAGATTATCACCCCCCAGCCGTACGGCTGGCTCTTATTTCCTATAAATAGTGGCCTGTTCTGCTCATTCTCTTCACTTCCACTTGCAGTTGCTCTCTTTAGCATACAAATTTCTGATTTTTATGAATATTTAACGAGTGTTCTTTACTAGTGTGAGAGATGGCATTTGCGAGGCTTCTGTCGGTATTCGTGTACATGATGATGGGGGGGCCACCGGAGGGTGGGGAGGGGCCAGAGCTTCTCCCGGGGGACGAGGTGGAGGCGATTACTGCGATGATAGATGGGCGTCTGATCTGTGTGCCACATCACAACGACTGGGAGGGCGTGGCAGGGGAGGGGCCACTGGGGGCAGACGGGTCCCCACAGTGGGCGATGTACCGCGACGTGCCGTTGATCTCACCGGGAGAGGGGCGAGAGTCGCTGCTAATGGAGCCTGCGGCACATGAGATTCGTTGCCGGACTAGGGTATGCTTTGATTTTTAGTGTTTAAGCAAATTGATAGTTTTGAAAAAATGCTATGACATGATATGCATGAAATGTGATAAATTTAAGAATTACCTGCCTTGATAAATATACTTAACATAGTGTATTTTTGAAAATGTATATATTACACAGTGTTTAATAAACTGTTAATGTGCCATATAATTTATTAAATCCGTGATGTAACAGAGGATTGGTCGTTACCGTGGTATCACACATGCTGCTCCGGAGCTCCGAGACCAGCTACCCTCGTTGGTGAGGGCATATCTGAGCACGACCCTATTTGGGCGGTTTATCGAGGTGCTACCGGGTGGGGAGTTTCAGCGATCGGTGAACTTGCTGACGGTGTTGGGGGAGAGATGGTGGGACACGACACACACATTCCACTGGTGTTGGGGAGAGATGACGTTGACCCCAGAGAATGTTTTCGTGCTGACGGGGTTGCCGTTTGGAGGGGAGGCGTTGGCTCCCAACCCACGGGTGCGGATCACGCTGGACGAGATGGGAGCAGCGCTAGGATGGAGGCCTAGCCAGACAGTGGCAGATGGCATCCCTCATACGGCGGTGGTGCAGCACATCGAGGCAGAGAGCGCGAGGTTTGGGATGGACCGATGATGCAACAGGAGGTGCGGCAGCTATCTCAGTGTTTTCTACTGTTGGTGATGCACTACTTTTTCTACGCACGCAGTGGGGACAACTTGGGATTGTGGTGGCTGTCGTATCTGAGGTTCTTCGATCAGCTGTACGCGTTCGCATGGGGAGGATACGTGCTAGCGGTATTGTACGAGTCGATGGACCTGGTGTGCCGGCACATGGAGCTCAACCATCGTGGGCTGGTCACGCTTTGGGAGGTAATTAATTAAATCATCAATTTGTCTTTCTGAAAATGTGATTGTTTTAAGAAAAATGTGAGGTTTTAATAAAAATGTGATGGTTTGTGACAGATGTGGTTTATCGCGCATACCCATCAAGGTATTGGTCAGATCCACCTGCACCCGACATTCGCAGATGAGTTCCCGCTCTTCAGACAGTATTATAGCGGGAACATAGTTGGGGTGTACCGATATCTGACCCTGGATGTTAGTGTAGGCGACGTCTCTGGTCTACAGCTAGATCAGGTATGCAGTTTGTCTAAATGAATTTTAAATAAGTTTTGGGAGAAGAAAAGAAAGTTATTTATGGCGTGTATCGATGTGGCAGGTTCGGTGGAGCCCATGGCTTGCATATGTGACACAGCAGTGGGGGTATGTCGATGCATTAGCGGCTGCGCGTTCAAGACGGTTGTTCGTGCATGAGTATGGTATGGCATTTAATTTGGGGGAGCATGTAGTGCGACAGCATACTCCTGGGTTAGGATTTAGGGTTTCGGCGTGGCCTCCAGCAGCGATGAGGCGGCCGGGCACATTGTCTGCAGAGGATCAGGCGTTATTTTTGGCGGGCGTCCCGATTGAGGGTTTATTGATGGAGGGTGAGTATGGGACATTTGCTCACCGCTATTTGATGAGGGAGATGAGAGGTGTGCGTGGACAAGTGATCTACGCTACGTATGCTGCCTTTGGAGGGGATCCGATGTTCATCTGGGGGCAGGTGTATATTTCGCAGCGGGTCCCACATCAACCCGTTCCTGCGCTGAACCAGAGGGCTAAAGGGATTGTGGATTCGGATGACTAGGATCCTCATGGTGAGAGAGATATGGGGCCACAATAGGTGGGGGAGGATGATGATGATGAGGGGTCCGAGGAGGTGCCATTGGGAGGAGGGAATGGGGGGACCCACCAGTTGGGCCAGGTTGAGTAGGGGAGGAGCTGGCTGTTGCGGTTTCGCCTGGACGAGGTAGGGCGACTAGGGGAGGGAGGAGCTCAGTCGGGGGGCGAAGTCTGGCGTTGAGGCCTCCTGTTGTGCCGGTTACATCGGGGAGGACACCCCAGTTTTCATCAGAGGGGATACGGTAGATGTTGGAGTCGGGGCAACCACTAGAGGGTCGCGGGTTGGTGTCAAGATCGTCGCCCATGTTTGGGCCCGGGGATATGGATTGGGCCCAGAATGTATCTTTCTCCCCGTTGTTGCGTACACCTGTTGGGTCACCAGGTGCTGGGTCGGTGGGTCTGAGGCCCTAATCTTTATCTACCCCATCGTCAGGTGCTACACGCGATATCATTTTTCGGGAGATAAGAGAGTACGCGTCGTGTTTGGGGGCGGAAGCGGGCATAGGTCAAGCTCCCACGGGTGAGGGCGACGACAAGGGAAATGGAAAAGCGGTGGCGCCAGAGTCGGAGGGGGGAGGATACCGGGGAGGACATTCCCGACGAGCGGAGTTGGCGGAGCTGGCCCATCGCAAGCTAGCGGGGCGTCGACCTCTTACTTGATCCCAGAGTATCCGCGGGATATCCCCTATATGGACTTTGGCCGGCTAAAATAGTACCGGATTCCCGACGTGCCCATGGATGACCAGCAGATGGGGGCTTTGGCGCACGTGTCGGACGAAGAGGTATGACTTTATTTTGTAAAAAAGTTTGGTACATGTGCGATTATAAATATTAACTGATGGCTTGGTTTTGACAGATGGCTTTATTCCGGCTTCGCGAAGTGGCCGAGTTGCTGAGGAGCTACTTCAATGCGTACGGGTCGCTGACGTTTACGGCTCCCTTCCAGACGAAGTACATGGGGAGGTATAGTCGGCGCTTGGCAGGTGACACGACGGCTACCTATCACCCCTCTCGTTCGCGGTCTCGATTGACGGCGCCTTCTCAAGGTCAAGGTCAAGGTCGTGCGGTTGGAGGCTGCAGTTGGGGCGTGCGGTTAGGTGCCAACCGTACGGCTGGCAGGTAGTCGTACGGTTGGGGCTGCGGCTGGCTTACAAAGATGCACAGAAACACTTGAAAAAACTCGATTTTTTTAACGGGGTAGACTCCCAACGGGTCCGAAATTGGAGTCTTTCCTATCAATCTTTTATATGTATGATGACTCAGGCCTAAATGCAATATGCCAGCTTTATAAGAAAACGAGTATTCACACGAGAGCCATGGATTGAGGTGTTCACAACAAGTATCAGCAATTCTCCCACTACGACGAGGTAATGGGATAATATCTATCTCTTGAGGTACTTCCTATTGCACTGAAGGTATAGATAAATTGTGCCCTACTTTTTTACCTCTTATTTAGTCTAGAATAACACTACTCCTGGGCTTGTGGTCAATGATATAATCCTCTTATAAGAATTTAGCATTGTTGCTAACAATAACCTTACTTATCAAGGATTATAAAATAAGCCTCCATTGGTTTCTTTTGGATACCCAACAAAGAAACACATTTTTTTTCTTGATTACAATTTATCCGCATTACTTTTCAGCATGTGTGCTAGATTACCCATATCCGAATATGCCGCAGACTGGGTTTACGCACTGCCCACAATTCTATAGGTGTTGTAAGTATTGACTTTAATGGTACCAAGTTAAGAATATATGTTGTTTCTATAGCATATCCCTAAAAGGAATTAGATGAGTCTGAATAACATATCATAGATTTGACCGTTTTCATAAAAGTCATATTCCTTCTTTCTGCTACACCATTTTGCTATGGCATACCCGATGCAGACAATTAGGAAGTAAACACATTCTTTGATAAATATTTCCTAAACTCTCATAAGAGGTATTCACCACCATAATATGATCGTAGTGATTTGATACATTTTCCTAGATGCTTCTCCATTTTCGCCTTGAATACTTTAACTTTCTCAAAGGTTTCAGACTTACGTCCCATTAAGTAAATGCATCCATACCTTGAGTAATCATTAATGAATGTGATGGAGTCCTTAAAGCCACCTCCAACCTAGACAGTCATGGGACCACACAAATTAGAGTGAACCAGTTCTAATTGTTCTTTAGCCCTATAGCTATTTGTCGAGAATGGTCTCTTAGACATTTTACCTTCTAAACAGATTCACATACTAGAAGTGCCTCAACTTCCAATGAACTTAATGGTCCATTTTTGACCAGTCTTTGAATTCTTTTAGACTAATATGACCAAGGAGTAAGTGCCAAAGATATGTTTGATTCATCTTTGAAGGTTCTGTTGTGATAAATTTTAATACTCGCAAGCGCACGAATCAATTTATAATATAGCGTATAGGCGAGGTCGATCCCACAGAGACTCACACAATATGTTTAAATTTTGTCTTGTTAATCTTTCACTAATCCCTAATCTAGCCAAGAATAATTTGTTAGAGTGATATACTAAAAGCCATGATTTTCTTGTTGGTTTGGATATGTTATAAACTTGATTTTGCTATTTTAATGAGAATCTTTATGGGCAATGGTTGCATTATATTATTTATTTAAATATTGTGCATGTGTGTCTTTTATTCTATATAGTAGATGATTTGGTGTGTAAAGTATAACTTACACACAGAAGATCATATCATCGGTTCTTGTGGAATATAAGTTTAATGGTTCACAGTCTTAGATGGAATTGGACACATATCGGTAGGATTGTAGCACAAGTTTTAGTAGTTTATCTTGACTACAGGAAACAGTATAGTTTAACTCGTGCTAGTACACTTTGTATGTATTGAATAGGACTAGTTTGGGTTAATTGTTTTTATACTGACTATATAAAACAATTTAAAATCCCAAGGTTATTATGATTACTTATGCTCTTAATCTTGAAATAATTAATAGACATATATGTTGTGTTTGTTGTTTTGACTCATTAAGAGTGAGATTCATTTATGGATCAATAATCTTCGTGAATTGGATGACGACACTATATGTATGATGAATATTAATTATTAACGGAATCCACGTTTCGGTATAGGGATTGATGATAGCCCCTTGAGAAGCTTATAAGTTTTGATCATGTCAAACCTTGCAGGTGGATTATGTTAATCCGACATGTCAAATAAGTTAAGTGGTAGGCTCAAAGATTAAGAAGTCATTTAAATATAATTGTCAGTAATTTAATTTAAATGACGGTTATCTATAATCTTAACGTGGGGAGAATAATAAGTATTTAATAATAAAGAGCTCAAAATATAATTTTGAGATAAGGACGGGAGTGCAATTATAATTCTTTAGTGGTGTGAATTATAATTTATGGAAGGAACTAATTCATAGTGGAATTAGGATTCCAACTTTTCATAGGAAGCTCAAACACTTATTTCTCCTTAAAGTCCTCGTCGTAGCCTTATATATACGCCGGCCTTGTCTCTTCTCATAATAACAATAATTCTCATGAGTTATGGTCTGTTCTCTTGAGGGAGGACAAAATCTTGATGATACCGTAGCCCACACTCGGTGCAAGATTTGATGGCAGAAGGAATACGTTATAAGATCTTGAGGTTTTCGGCACAGCAGACTGTGAGAACTAGCGTTTTTCCACGCTGGATCCCATGGTGGTGATTCCTTCGATTTTTCAATTAATTTTGGAAAATAAGTTTATTTTTAGTTTTTAGAAAAAATATGTTAGTTTAAAAGGAAAAAAAAAATAAAGTTGCCAGTTTGTTTAACTAAACAAACAAAAATTTGTGTAAAAAAGGAACATTTATGAATTAAATGACCTATTAAACACAATTATTAGGAAACCAGATATTTTGAAGGTTCGGGGATTAAGTTACAAATTGGGAAGGTGTTAGGCACCCAATTTGCCCTTTCGGTCTCTTAAATAGAATGTGCGTGTAGTTATAATCAAATATTTCGCATGTCTACTAATATTATCGCATATCAGTCCATAATTTTAGAAAATCGGGATTTTAGGGTGAGGATTGAAGACGTCTGCTTCGCCACTATGAGAACCCGCGTTTTTCGACGTTGGATCCCATGGCGGCGATTCTTTCGATTTTCCAATTAATTTTGGAAAATAAGTTTATTTTTATTTTTTAGAAAAAATATGTTAGTTTAAAACAAAAAAAAAATAGAGTCTCCAGTTTGTTTTACTAAACAATCAAAAATTTGTGTAAAAAAGGAACATTTATGAATTAAATGACCTCTTAAACACAATTATTGTGAAACCAGATATTTTGAAGGTTCAGGGATTAAGTTACAAATTGGGAAGGTGTTAGGCACTCAATTCGCCCTTTTGGTCTCTTAAATAAAATATGCGTGTAGTTATAATCAAATATTCGCATGTCTACTAATATTATCGCCTATCAATCCATAATTTTAGAAAATCGTGATTTTAGGGTGGGGATTGAAAACGTGTGCTTGGTATTTCGTCCTGAAGATTTTTAGAAATCAATACGTGTGTGTGTGATTTAAAAATGATTTTTGAGAATTAAAGATAATAAGGGTCCGTTCGGTAGCGTTTTTAGAGACCCATTTTTGTTTTTTGAGTTCAAAAACGGATAAAAAATGTGTTCGGTGGGATATTGACAAAAACACGAAAAACGTTTTCGGAAAACGAATTCAAGTTTAAAGCATAAAACGCAAAAACGCCAAAATGATGTTTTCACCATTTTCAGTCTTGCAATCTTTATTTTTACTGTTTTCTTTCTCGGAAAATGTTTTCACTATTTTCGTTCTCGGAAAATTCATTTTCTCATTTTCATTTTCTGAAAACATTCTCGGAAAACATTCTCCGAAAACTTTACCGAACGGGCCCTAAAACAAGTGTTTTTAGCAAAATTCAAGACTTTTCGGAAGCTAATTTGATTTGGAATTCAATATCAGGTAATCCTTGAGATTTCTTCGTCAAATAATTCATCACAATTTAATTTTTTAAATCGGCATTTGACGAATTCAAAACTCTCATGTTGGATATTTAGTTAGGTATCGCGATTTATGGATTAAATCGGATACAACTGCTAATTAATTCCTCAGTGGATTAAGACTGATAAATCAGTAATTAACTGATAAAAATTTATGTTCAAAAAATGATTTGGACTCATTCAACACCTTTGGTTTTGAAAATGAAGCTCAAATATAAAATTTGGGCTGATTTGGAGATGAATTGGATACAAAAACTAACTAATTGCTCATCAGATTGAGACTGATAAGACAATAATTAAGTGATAAAAAATTATATCCAAGAATACCCTCAGCTTGTATAATACCCTCAGCTTGTAGCGTGGCTAAAGTCTGACTTAGTGAAGTCGATAGGCATGAAAATGGGCGGTCCCTCTTTCTACCGCTCTGCTTTTTCGGCCCTTACTTTTTTGGATAATGAAAGCTGGTTTACTGACGAGGACTCGAGCTTTGGAAAGACCAGACTTGATTGACGCCCAGGGTGATATTTTTGTATTGAGAAGAGGCTTTATCAGCCTCAACAGCTTGGGCAAGTTCTTCCTCAGTCTCATTAGCTACATGCATCAAGGCCTTATATCGGTCGAAATATTGGTGACCCATGCAGCTTCGGATCTTAGGTTTGAAATTCTTGACAATTATCCCCAATTGCTCTTCCTCAGGCATTCTATCGACTAGTTGAGATGCTAACTCCCTCCAACGAGTGATAAAGTCACTAACATTCTCGTCTTTTCTCTGTTTTGTCATTTCAAGATTTTTACGAGTAACTTTGAACTCCTCGTTGGTCTTATAATGTTCCATGAACTCATTCACTATACTTTTTCAGTCAGCCACCCAGTGTTTTTCTAAACTCAAAAACCAATTGTGGGCTGGTCCGGTGAGAGTCTGGTGAAACCTTGGGACAAAATGTCTTCTTTCAATCTGTACAATTTCATGGTTCGAACATAGGCTCTAAGGTGCAGGTGAGGTGGAGTGTTCCCAGAGAACTTTTTGATATGAGGAAGTTTGAAACCAATTGGTAAACGGGCATCTGCGTAGAAAGACATGTCTTGGGGATTGGCAATGTCGTCGGCCTTTTAGGTAGCCCTTTGGTTTAGGGCATTCATTTGATCTTTAAGCGTGATAATGGCCTCATTCTCTTTGGTCCGATTGATTGCAGTCTCAGGGTATTGGCCTTTGTTTGGATCTCCACTAGGGATGGCTTGAGAGTTATGGCATTAAAGGGGTTGATTATGTTCGAGATCTTGCACCGGTGGTACATTGATGTTGGCAACGGCCACAGGAGGTGGGAGTTTGAAGTTGGCATGAATTGGGGGGAATGTTCTAGAGAATATTGGGTAGATTTGTCGGACCGTAGGCTTGATTTTCTTCGGCTGGGTATGGATTTGGATTGGGTTGGTTTGGTTCAGTATGTGTTCTGGTAGTGATTAGAGCATCAAGACAGGCTTGGGTGGCAGCTTGGTGATTCTTCATGACAGCCATAGACTGGATTAGATCTCGGATTAGATGTTAGAGATATTCAAAGGTTAAGCCACCACCCTCAATTTATGGGAGAACGGGACCAGGCGGCGAATCCGCTGCACAAGAGGCTTTGATATGATTACCCTCAGTATTGTTGACCCCTGTTTGATCGATCAGTAGCTCGGTGTTGCGATGAGAAGGCATGATTAGTGGTAAGTCTGATCTTGTGAGTCGTCTGGTCTGATATCTACCAGCCAACCGGTGATAGTAGTAGATAATCTCAGGCGGAGAAGAATAGGAAGAAAGAGATCGGGGATTGATCAAAAAATTAATATTTTGCCATGGGTTGCATAATTCTCGAAAAACTGACTCGACAGGAAAATAAAATCGAAAACCACTTTTTGGTGTTTAGGTGAAAACAGACCGACAGCAAAAACTTGAGAGCCCCGTGGAAAGGTTTAGGGTAGGAATATACATTCCTGGGGTGCCCTTATAACCTTCCGATTTTTATAAGTAATTTTTCAAAAATTCATTTTCAAAAATGACTCATTTTTTTTAAAATATTTTGGAAAACATTTTGAAAACCGGGTGTGAGAACCCGCATTCTTGACGCCCGGGGGTCCTCGTGGGCGGCGATTCCGTTGTTGCTTTGAAAATTGATTTTGAAAAGAATAAGAGTCGCCAGTTTGTTTTACTAAACAAACAAAAATTGTTTGTGTAAAAGAGACGTATTTATGGACTAAATATCCTCTTATACACAATGTATGCGAAACCAGCTGATTCGAAGGTTCGGGGATTAAGTTACGAATCGGGAAGGTGTTAGGCACCCAATTCGCCCTTTCGGTCTCTTGAATAGGATATGCGTGTGTTATAATTCAATTCTTCCTATTACTTTACAGCTTTTCGTGCTTGCCTTAGAAATCGGGATTTTAGGGATGGGATGAAAAAGATGTGTTTCCTAGTTAGCCCATGATTTTGAAAATAAATGTATGTGTATGATTTGGAAAATAGAGTTTGACAATAGTAAATGCAATGAAGCAAGTGATTTTGTAAAACTTTAGGCTTTTTGAAAAGTTATTCGATGTGGAATCTTATATTCGATATTATATGAGGCGAGTTGACCAATCGTATACCAAAGTCTATTGATTAAACCGGTATAGATGGCGATAATGCTTTCATAACCGAGTATTTATCATATACACACCGCAATCTATGAGTTAGATTGGATATATAGCGATTATCGATTCCTTCGTATAACAATACCGCTAATCCGAGCTTTTGAAAAAGTAAGAAAGTAATAACACTATTTTCGAATTGGATTAGGGTTTATTATACGCCTTTGGTTTTGAAAACAATTTGAAAAAGGGTTTTGAAAAGCTATTAAGTGATAGAAATTATGCAAACAAGAATATGAATTATAAAATCGACGAATAAATAAAAGAAGAGTGAGAAAATTATACCTGAGCCTCCTTAAGGGAGAGAATAAGGATCTCTTGGTGTGTACCACGAAATCCCCTTGATTGTTGATGAAAAACATGAATGGAGGGGGGTCTATTTATAGTTGAAAAAATACTTGGAGAGCAAGAAAATAGATTGCAACTAGGACTCTTGGAGCTTATCGCGAAGCCTTACCACCGTTGGATCATCCTGATATTTGGATATGTGTTGCGAATAGAAGTATTATAGATCATGTAAAAATTTCAGGTCAATTAGAGTTCGGGAAGGTCTCCTTTCGTTCTGATTGGTACGAAGAGTTTGTTTCCGCATAGGAAAGGTACTTGTTGTAGACAAGGTCACTTGTTTGCACTAAAAGTCAGGTTATAGCCTTTGGATCATGCTGAATTTTGGATATATATTGCCAATATAACTCTTTTAGACCCTGTAAAAATTTCAAGACGATCGGATTTCGGGAAGGACTCGGTCTCCTCGAATTGGTACAAAGAGTTTGTTCCCGCGTAGGAAACGTACTTGCGTACAACAATCTCGAGAACTGAACTTTTAGCCGTTGGATTAAGCTGAATTTTGGATATGTTTTCCCTCAAAATGTTTTATAGCTTATTTCCAAATTTGAGGTCGATCAGATTCGGGAAGGCCTATATTTATTTTAATTTGCTACGAAGGACATTTCGACTAGAATTGCACGATAGACAAATTGATTCCTGATGATCCCATGTCCGATAAAGCTAAGATTTGAATATGTTCTTCCCCATGATAAGACCAAACTTCAGACCATTTTAACTTCGAGAAGGCCTCCATTTGATCACCCGGAACAAACTCATGATTTTCTAAATTTTTGGAGATCCGACTGTCGAATTGAGCTAATTTTCGAATATGCTACTCCTTATGGTAATGTATAACAACTCTCAAAGTTTGAGGACGATCTGAAATGCGTAACTCTCTTTTCACAAGTTTCCAGGAGTTTTAACGGTTTTTGATTCCGGCAATTTTTGATAATTCTGTAACTTCTCATCCGGGGTCATTTGGGCTTCCTTCTTTGACCTGTATAACATGTGTATGGTATGTATGTATCTAGAAATGTTCGTGCATGCATGTGTGCTTGTTTCTATAAAAATTAGGATTCTTGCAAGGGTCGCAAAATGAGGTGTTCACACCGGGAAGTTCTCTCCTCTTAGATTTATTTTTTCAGGGAAATCCTTACTAATGGTTATTAGTGAAGAATTTCTACGAGCAGGGTTGGATAGCCACTAGCCATACTTGTCGAACCAAGGATTGGTGTGCATGACAAGGCCTTTTGTTCATTAATCTCATGACTGACGGTCAAGAAAACATGCAGAAATTCAAGTGTACTAAGCTGACGCATCCTATACGTAAGCGTGGTTTGAAGGGTTAAGGTTTAAGTTTCCTCCTATTTGGCTAGGTCTTGCAATATACCCCAAGGGCGAGTACGTGCAAGGACCTTTTGATATACGTTTCGGGTACGTGAGTGTTGTCGTCACTTGATACCTCGGTTAGTACTTGGCCAAGGAGAGTAGAAATAAGAGCTTTCGGTTTATGTTGACCCAGACAAGTCAACTCCCTACTCACTAAACAGTATTTTCGGGTTAAATGGGATAATTTCACACTCGCGATAATGCATGATAATATGCGTGCGTGCAAAATAACAATTATGGAGGTAAATTATGAAGAGAGCTTTAAGATTTGTTCGAGTATTTTCGAATTTTATTTATGAAAAGATTTTCCTCGAACAATTATAAACAAAAAAGGAAATAGGGTATCCACCTAAATCGCATTTATGTCATCCTAAAACTAAGGCCGACGGAAAAATATGCAAATAAACCAAAATGATTATCCACGCATATTCTATTTTTGTTTAGAGTCTAATCCTTTTAAGAACGTCACCAGCAGAGTCGCCACTATGAGAACCCGCGTTTTTCGACGCCGGATCCCATGGCGGCGATTCTTTCGATTTTCCAATTAATTTTGGAAAATAAGTTTATTTTTATTTTTTAGAAAAAATATGTTAGTTTAAAACAAAAAAAAAATAGAGTCTGCAGTTTGTTTTACTAAACAATCAAAAATTTGTGTAAAAAAGGAACATTTATGAATTAAATGACCTCTTAAACACAATTATTGTGAAACCAGATATTTTGAAGGTTCGGGGATTAAGTTACAAATTGGGAAGGTGTTAGGCACTCAATTCGCCCTTTTGGTCTCTTAAATAAAATATGCATGTAGTTATAATCAAATATTCGCATGTCTACTAATATTATCGCCTATCAATCCATAATTTTAGAAAACCGGGATTTTAGGGTGGGGATTGAAAACGTGTGCTTGGTATTTCGCCCTGAAGATTTTTAGAAATCAATACGTGTGTGTGTGACTTAAAAATGATTTTTGAGAATGAAAGATAATAAAACAAGTGTTTTTAGCAAAATTCAAGACTTTTCGGAAGCTAATTTGATTTGGAATTCAATAACCGATAATCCTTGAGATTTCTTCGTCAAATAATTTATCACAATTTAATTTGTTAAATCGGCATTTGACGAATTCAAAACTCTCATGTTGGATATTTAGTTAGGTATTGCGATTTATGGATTAAATCGGATACAACTGCTAATTAATTCCTCAGTGGATTGAGACTGATAAATCAGTAATTAACTGATAAAAATTTACGTTCAAAAAATGATTTTGACTCATTCCACACCTTTGGTTTTGAAAATGAAGCTCAAATATAAAATTTGGACTGATTTGGAGATGAATTGGATACAAAAACTAACTAATTGCTCATCAGATTGAGACTGATAAGACATTAATTAACTGATGAAAAATTATATCCAAAAAATTATTTTAACTCATTCTAAATTTTTGGTATTGGAAATGAAGCTCAAATACGAAATTTGGCCTGATTTGGGGATGAATAGCAGTGTCTATAAGAGAGTAATGGAAAATAACACTGTCAAAAAAATTAATTCAGATTGCGACGAAAATTACATCAAATCTTCAAAAATGAAAATAGAAAATTTTGGAGCACCTTTTCCGAAGTTTCTGCCTTGAATCTTACCTCAAAAGTGGAGAAATAGGGGTCTATTTATAGTTGGAGGAGAGAGAAAGAAACATTTGTCGCCAAGACAGATGTTAACGATCTGTCGCCAAGACAAATGTTAAGCATTTGTCGCCACTAACGGTTTTCACGATTTTAGCCAAACGGTTGATTGGATTAACCTGATTTCTTGACATGTTGTTCCCTATGATAAAAGTCGCCTACTGACCTATTTTCAGAATTTTTGGACATCGGGAAGGCCTTCGTTTGATTTTACGAGCTAAATTCCTGGTATGTTGAATTCCCAAAGATCCAACCGTCGGATCGAGCCGATTTTTTAATATATTTCTCCTGGTATTATTCCCTAGGTCTCCAAAAAATTTAATGGTTTTATGAGGTCGGGAAGTCCCTCAAACGAAAACTCTTGGAACATTTATCTTGGCGACACTTGTTAAGCATCTGTCTTGGCGACAGATGTTTTATACCTGCGACGGTTTTTGCGATTATGAGAAAACGGGATATCTGATTAGCCTGATTTTTTGAAATGTCTCTCTCCATAACATATCCTATTTCCTGACCAATTTGGGCTCATTTGGACTTCGGGAAGGTCTCCGTTTAAATACTCGAAGCAAACTCCTAGTTTTTTGAATTTTCAGAGATTTGGCTGTCGGAACGACCTGATTTTTGAGTATGCTTCTCCTGATATTATTACCTAATAACCTCCAAAATTTTAGGATGATCAGGAATCAGGAACTATCATTTTTATTCTCTCAGGCGATTTGACGGTTCCCGGTCTCAGTAGTTTCCGGTAATTCTTATAACTCTCGATCTGAATGCTCTTTTTGACTCATTCTTTGACCTGTAGCACATGTAAAGCATATATGTGGATCTATGAATTCTTGTGCATGTGTGTGTGTTCATCTTCTTAGTGTTCGAGATTCTTGCGAGGGTCAAAAAATGAGGTGTTCACACAGTCGTAAATCAATCGTAACTTTTGATCGCACCGTTGGATCGGGCTGATTTTTGAATATGTCATTCAGAACGCAAAGTTACGATTATTAGGCAAAGAATTAGGACAATCAGAAGTCATTTCAGTGGCAAAAACAATCGATTTTCGCAGCCTAGTGAGAATTAAAAAAATCTGACCAAATCGCAATTTGATGCTTTCAAACCCTAGTCTCCTCATTTCGATCATCTACATGATCCACAAAGGTGAAATTCCTTTATTCTTATAGGGTTTTAGTAAAAAAAATTTTGTTCAATCTATACGCAATATCAAATGATCCTATATTTATGTCTCCATCAATTGGTATAAGAGCGATTGGTTTTCTTTGATACTGCGTACTGATTGAACTAGCCATGTTGTCCATTTAAATCTATTCATGCATGTTGTTATTGGATAGAACGTAGAACTTGCTAACCCTTGTTTTGCAGTGTTCTTGTCTCGCTATTATGGTCACATAATTATGTTTTATGTGATTGGTTCCCACGATGTTTTTATTCGTGGTTAATTTTAATGTGCATGATGATTTGGGTTTTTATTCATGGTTGTAAATTAAATTTAGATCAGATTTGTGAACTTCTTAAAAGGAGGCATAGGATCTATGTAATTTTATTTACAGTTTAGATATAATAGTTTGTGTGTGAACTCCTTAAATGGAGGCATAGGACCTTTGTATCTAAGATTGCAGTTTTTTTAACGAAGAACGTTGAAGAAGGTGTTTTCACCAAGGTTGATTCCCGACATAGTCAGTGAAGTGGCGACATAGGTCGTGACAGGTTTTTCAACGGACTAGGAATGATGAAGCTTAGACCATAATAGCAGAGATTTAATTTATTCTTATTATTGAATGATTTAATGCTTTGCGTGATTGTGTGTTGGTCATATGTGTTTAATTATTAGGTTTCCTTATAATTTACATGACCATACCTAGATCACCTTTTATTTTATATTTACTTCTTGTCAAATTAAAAAAGGGTATATAAATATAAATTTTGCATTATTGAAAAATATAAGTTTTTTTGTTTTTAAGAAAAGCATCAAAATAATTTTATTGCACATGTCTTTTATATTTCATACCCATGTATTTTAGTTAACTAGAATTTAATATAAAATTTTCTTAACCCTCAGAAAATAATGTTTTAAATACTAAGTGGGTGAGGAATTTTTTCACATAAAAATCCCATGGTCTCCATCATTGGTCTGTAGATGATGTAACTTATTCTTCGTGTGTGTTATAGTGCTCACCTCCATATCGGAAACAATAGATTGCGGAATCATTTTACAAATTTCACTGACTGATAATTTTAAATGATGTGATTTATTTTTCGTGTGGGTTTTAGTGCTCACCTCCATATCGGAAAGAATAAATTGCAGAATCATTGGATTAAATTAAGTGATGGTATACACTTAGATATATATAATAGTATGCTCTCCAACTGAGTCTCTATTATTATTTGTAGGACCAAAGGAAGTTAGCTATTTAAATTTTACTTGACAATAAAGGAATGTCTAGATAGTATGTATTACTTGACAATAAGGCATTGTCTAGATAGTTAAATTTAATAGGTTTACATCTGTCTAAGAAATAATGAATAATAGACGACCTCATTAACGGCGCATATTGTTCAAAGTCTTAGGCTGCTGGCGAACGCTTTTTAAAATGGTAGAGGGTACCATATTTAAAATATGTGTTCAAAGTTATTATTGTCCATCATAATTCGTATGTGATTCTCAAGTTTTAAAATGGCAAACTCTTTCAATCCACCTTTAATTATTCTCAACTAAAACAAATTGATTTGACCTAATTATATTGACTAAAGAAAGGGAACTTGAACATTGTGCTTACTGTTAAAGAGTACAAGTTTGTGCTCACTGAGTCTTGTCCAGCAAAACCTGGTAAAGGGGAGACCGATGAGAAAACCCAGTCTTGCCGGAGGTGGAAAAAGGCTGATGAGATGGCGTGGTTTTACATTATGGCATTTTTGTCAAATGTGTTACAATATTAGCATTAGTCTTTTGCCACCGCCTACGACATAATGCTGAACCTCAAAGATATTTTTGGGGATCAGGATCATGCCGCAAGGTAGGTTTCTATGAAAGGCCTCATGAACACGACTATTGCTGAAGGAACCTGAGTTAAGGATCTTGTTTTGAAGATGATCGGTCTTCTGAATGAACTAAGAGATCTTTGGAGCTAAAATCGATGGAGAAACTCAGGTCGATATCGTTCTCCAGTCGCTGCTGGATTTATTTAAGGGATTCCGACAGAATTACAACATGAATAAACTTTATTCATTGTTGGAACTTCTTAAAGAATTCCAAGCAGTTGGGCTACTCCTTGGTAAGCTAGCTAGTATTCTAGTGGCTGAGAAAGTTTCACCTTCTATGCCCAAAAGCAAGAAAGGAAGAAGAAGAATGCATAAGCTGCAGTCCCACAAGGAGCAGTGCGTGCAGCAGTCACTGAACCTCTAGGAGGAGTGAAAAAGCCTATGGGCCAGTGTTTTCACCGTCAGTAGAAAGTGCATTTGAAGAAAGATTGTCCATATTTCCTAAACCGTTATATGAACATATGTAAATTTCATATATTTGTTGTTGTATCTTGTTTAGTGGTCCGATCTACAAGTACCTGGTGTGTAGATTTGGGAGCCACTAATCATGTTTGCAATACTTTACAGGGGTTCCAGGAAACCAGGCAACTTAAAAATAGAGAAAATTTACTTATGGGCAGTTACGAATGTGGCAACAGTTGCAGTAGAAGATATTTATCTTCAGTCTAGTCAGAATAGGATATTAATGATTAAGGAATATCTATATGTATCTTCCATTATAAGGAATTTCATTTCTATTTGTAGATTGGTTGAGGACAAATATTTTGTTTATTTTAATGATAAATCAGTTATCATTAGAAAAAAATAAATAGTTTGTTTGTTCTGGTACATTAGTGATTGATCTTTACATTATTAAATCCTGACTTGTCAGTACTACAACTGAGTGAATTGAATAGCATTAATAGTTTACCAATTAAGAGAAAGGAACCTTCAAAATGAACCAAATGTATTTTTGGCACTTACGCTTTGGTCATATTAATTTAAAAAGAATTCAAAAACTGGTCACATGAATGTCCAGACTATAGTAGGTTTTGAGTATTTCATCACATTTGTAGATGATTATTTAAAGTATTGATATACTATGATTTATAAATAATAATTAACCATTTCCATCATAATTTATAGACCCAAACTCATATATGCGCAGCAATAGGTGTAAATATAGAAAATCTCCAAATTTGTATAAAAGTGGTGATTGGGTGCATAAACTCTTAAAATAGGTTTTAATACTAGTGTTCCTACCTCGATAGCGTTAAACCTTCGTAACTTGAGCCGCGGATCAAGCCCTAGACGACCGAAGCGGAAGATGCTCTCCTTGAGTTTTGAGCCCTAGCTTGGTGGAAGTGATAAAAGGAAGAAGATGATGGAGATAATGTGTTTGATTCTTGGTTTGGGTTGTAAGATGAGGTAAAATCACTCTTATGAACCCTTCTTCATGATCTCCCACTTCTCTCAAACTCTCTCCCTGAGCTCTCAATGAAAAGGAGAAGAAATGGTGTGTAAGATATATAAAAATCGGGTCCAAGCTTGTAAAATACGATTTTGACCACTACAGGGAAAGGGAGTCGGCTCCATTACTTTTCATGGAGTTGACTCCATCATGTAGTCGACTCCCTAACTCCATGTAGTCGGCTACATGGTTCTGGAGCTTTGGTCCATCCTCAGATTTGCTTGTTTATGTTTTCGACTGATCTTGTACCCCTATTTTGACCAACGAGAGTTAGGAATTAGGTTCCGGGCCAAACACGGAAGTTCTTAGAAATTGAAATACCTTTCCAATGGCATAAATGGGGTTCCATTATGACATAAAATGAAAAATTTATGATACCTCGAATGACCAAAGGTCGGTTTATCAGGTAGGTTTAAAATGTGAAATTTCACGAATTTCGATAGGAACAATTAATATGAATCTTTGTGACCTAAAAGATGAATGTAATAAAACCTATAAAAGAGTGTGGAAGCATCTCCTACATTCGGATACAGCTCAAACAAACTCTCGCATCTAGGACGTAAAATGTGGTGCATTTACCCTATGGTTTTTACAAGTAATGATAAAAAGTATTCCGGATTTCTTACGACCACTAGGACACCTGGTAAGGCATTAAATTTTGCATATGTTTTTAATAATACGTGGACAATTGATTATGGTGCTACAAGTTATATGACATTCGATTCTAGATAGGTCACCTCTCTTACCCCCTCGTCAGAAAAATTTATTTTCGTAGTTAATGGTGATCCAGTCCCTATTATTGAGGAAATGTCAGTTAATTTATCATATTCCTTAAGCTTAAATTATGTGCTTATAGTCTTCTTAGTAACAAATAACTTGTTGTCTCTTGCTCAGATTACTAACGTTTTAAGTTGTATCGTTGTTTTTTGGCCTTCTCACTTTGTCTTTAAGGATATTCAGACAAGAATGATAATTAGTTATGGTATTAGGTGAGGAAACTTTTACTACTTGAATTTGGTATTGAAAAGTACGAATTAGTTACATTAAGCCCTGCAAACTGATGTGACTCAAAAAAAAATGCCAAGGATGAGATTTGGCTGTGGCATCGCCGATTAGGTCATGCATCCTTTAACTATTTAGAAAGGTTATTTCCTAAAACTTTTAGAAATGTTGAACTCTTGTCTTTTCGCTGCGAAACTTGTGAACTTCCAAAGAGCTATCGTACCTTCTTTCCTCCATCATTTAATAAATGTTCAGTTCGTTTCATGATGATTCACTCAGATGTATGAGGGCCTTCTCGTAATTCGTCTTTAAATGGTGCTCATTGGTTTATTACTTTCATTGATGATTGCACAAGAATAACATGGGTATGTCCTATGAAATCTAAAAGTGAAGTAAGTTCTTTGTTTCAGAGATTCCATAAACAGATCAGTACACAGTACAAAGCCACTATTTAGGTGCTTCGAAGTACGTGATAATGGGGATAAATACATGAGTACAAAATTGGAGGAGTATTTGAAGCATCATGGAATTGTTCATCAAACAACATGCCCGTATACACCTCAGCAAAATAGTGTTGGAAGAACATGCATTTACTAGAAGTAGTGTGTGGGTTACTAATTGAAGCCAATGCTCTAACATCTTATCGGGGCAAAGTACTTGCTTCTACCGTCTATCTGATTAACTGTGTTCCATTAGCAATCCTTGCTTTTCAAACACCATTTGACGTTTTCGACAAATCTTTATTAAATTTTTCAGTACTAAATTTGCCCCATCGTATATTTGGATGTGTTGCATTTGTTCTTTTGTAAAAAAACAAACGAGAAAAATTAGAGTCTCGTGTTCTCAAATGCATTTTTGTGGGTTTTTAATCCTCTCAAAAAGGGTATTAGTGTAATCATCCTCACACTAAAAAATTATACGTAACAATGGATGTTGTCTTTCATGAAGAAGATATGTATTTTCATCAGGCTGAATTGAGAATCATAAGCTTTTGAGGTATCCCCACAGTCAACCTCACAATTATAAAATCCACTAAGTTCACAGCCGAATTCGCCACAATCAAGCTCACCGAGTTCACTGCTGAATTCTCCATAGTCCTCAAGCTTGCCATTGCCTGGTACAAAACACCAATTGTCTCCCTCATACATATTTGAATCTGAATATCGAGTTCCTCCTCTTGATCCTCAGGTATCTTTTCCTGAACCTCCTAAAAAACAACTTCTTAATCGAATCAATAGAAGCGTGCCTAAACCAACATATGAACTTGATCTTGCTAATAAGGCTAACTATCCCATGAGCAACTACGTGTCTTATGATAGGTTATCTGAATCGAATAAATCATTTATCAATCAATTGTCCTTTGTATCTATTCCTAACAATGTGCAAGAAGTCTTAGGTGATCTAAAATACAAAGTTGTAATGGACGAGGAGATGAAATCCTTAAGGAAGAATTATACATGGGATATAGTTAAAATGCTAATAGGAAAGAAGCGAGTTGGTTACTGTTAGAGTGATATACTAAAAGCCATAATTTTCTTGTTGGTTTGGATATGTTATAAACTTGGTTTCGCTATTTTAATGAGAATCTTTATGGGCAATGATTGCATTATATTATTTATTTAAATATTATGCATGTGTGTCTGTTATTCCATATAGTAGATGATTTGGTGTGTAGAGTATAGCTTACACACAGAAGATCATATCATCGGTTCTTGTGGAATATAAGTTTAATGGTTCACAGTCTTAAATGGAATTGGACACCCATCGGTAGGATTGTAGCACAAGTTTTAGTAGTTTATCTTAACTACAAGAAACGGTATAGTTTTAACTCGTTGTGCTAGTACACTTTGTGTGTATTGAATAGGACCAGTTTGGGTTAATTGTTTTTATACTGACTATATAAAACAATTTAAAATCCCATGGTTATTATGATTACTTATGCTCTTAATCTTGAAATAATTAATAAGCATATATATGTAGTGTTTGTTGTTTTGACTCATTATGAGTGAGATTCATTTATGGATTAATAATCTTCATGAATTGGATGACGACACTATATGTATGATGAATATTAATTATTGATGGAATCGACGTCCCGGTATAGGGATTGATGATAGCCCCTTGAGAAGCTTATAAGTTTTGATCATGTCAAACCCTGCAGGTGGATTATGTTAATCTGACATGTCAAATAAGTTAAGTGGTAGGCTCGAGGATTAAGAAGTCATTTAAATATAATTGTCAGTAATTTAATTTAAATGACGGTTATCTATAATCTTAACATGGGGAGAATAATAAGTATTTAATAATAAGGAGCTCGAAATATAATTTTGAGATAAGGACGGGAGTGCAATTATAATTCTTTAGTGGTGTGAATTATAATTTATGGAATGAACTAATTCATAGTGGAATTATGATTCCAACTTTTCATAGGAAGCCCAAATACTTATTTCTCCTTAAGGTCCCTATCATAGCCTTATTTGTACGCCGGCCGTGTCTCTTCTCATAATAACAATGATTATCATGAGTTAGAGTTTGTTCTATTGAGAGAGGAGAAAATCTTGGTGACATCGTAGCCCACACTCCGTGCAAGATTTTATGGCGGAAGGAATACGATAGAAGATCTTTAGGTTTTTCGGCACATCAATCGTAAATCAATCGTAACTTTTGATCGCACCGTTGGATCGGGCTGATTTTTGGATATGTCGTTCGGAACGCAAAGTTAATATTGTCACACAAAAAATCAGGACGATCTGAAGTCATTTTGGTGGCAAAAAAAAATTAATTTTCGTAGCCCAGCGATAATTAAAAAAATCTGACCAAAACGCAATCTAATGCTTTCAAACCCTAGTCTCCTCATATGGATCCTCTACATGATCCACAAAGGTGAAATCCCTTTATTATTATAGGGTTTTAGCAAAAGTTTTTTGTTCAATCTATACGTAATATCAAACGATCCCGTATTTATGTATCCATCAGTTACAAATGGGTGTACACGATGAAATGTAAAGCAGGTGGAACTGTGACGCCCCGAATCCCGTTCTGAGATTTTCACCTCCGGAACCCGGTTAATCACGGATGCCGTGCACGACGGCGGGTTTAAAATATAAAAATCACAACTTTTAAAAACACTTTTCTTAAATAAAATGGTTATCCTGCTTAAAAGCTCATTTTACAAAATCAAGGCATGTGGAGTTAGTTCAGGTAATAAATCAACATGTGACATTTAAAATCACTTTCCATACAAATGGAATCACATCAAACCATACTTAAATCAACTCCACATATATAAAACCATTTATACAAATTTACAATACAAATCATTTATCAAATCGTAGTTCGTTTACAATCAAATAGAAACCAAAATAACTATATAATGTAGTCCTTTCCCGAAGAAGGACTAGACACAGACTGTGGACATCAGAGGCTTCTATACCCGTACATCATACTCCACCCGAGATGCTATGCCTGCAAAACTGTTAGAAAACGGGATGAGCCAAATCCGGGCTCAGTAGGAACTATATAGGTTTTGTATAGAAAATACTTTGCTTTAGTGTTATAGTTTGAAAACGTGCAATGCAATGCCATGCAAACCCAAGTGCATGCAACCCCACTAGGACTTCTATCCTAGCTATCCGGAATCCATCTATCCAACAACCCGATCTCTCCTCTAACCATCCACAAAATAATATACCAAGGAATTTCCACAACTCGAGGAGATAGTTAATCCAAAGTCGCCTCATAACAACTCTAGCATCCTAAGGCTCGATATACTACGGACTATCCACTTTCAAGTATAACTCCACACTCTTCTATGCTATACGTCGCCTACACCATAAGGCGTATCTACAGGCCAAGTATTCATTGTTATCTCTTTTCTTATAATTGATTATGAATCTTATACTTGGCCACCTAATAGGCTTCATCCCAAGGTCTTTAGCCTAAACCGTTATACTACGTCGTACCTTCATTAGGCAATCTCCTTAGCTACGATTTCCTTTAAATCATAAGTATATTATATGCATTATGATCTGACTCGCTATTCCGTAATCCGTACGCGTTCGTATACCCTTACATCATTTCTAAATCAATAATTATTATCTCTGTCCACTTTATATATTAATACATTATGGAAGGTTCGATAGTTGTTTACGTGTACTCTGTTCTGTTTAGATGTGTCCGCATAAGTCTTTACATCATTTATATCATAGCCGAGGCAACATATATAAATCAATACGAGACATGATACGATACAATAATAATCACAGCATAATCACAATCTCACAACAACTCTCGTATCACGTCTCCAGTATAATGCCTCAGTTTCACCCCGCGGTCAGTCCAGGCCCAGAACAGAGAATCCAGCGAGTCCCGAAGGATCCAAGGTTCTTGTCCATGTCTCCTCCAGGTGGGGAGTGGTTCAGGGACTTGGTTCTCCAAGTAGGTCATTCGGAGATAGCCCACGCGACAGTCACTTTCCCTGGGAACAACACTCCGAATAGTTAACGAGGAGAACACCTCATACAAACCACATCGACACTCTAGAGAAACTACACCAGGCGATACCCTAGTGGGTGATGACCATTAGTAGCCCAACTACTTCCCGGGGACTCACCATTTGGGAAGTAATGGCACACGGGACCTGCTCCGCTTGCCGGGGAAACTCATCTAACCAAGGACACATAGTCCAGTTGGAAGGCAAGATACCTAGAATGGGCTCTCCTTTGTGGGCACACACAACCACCGGCGGAGTCACCGACTTCATTTTCCCCGTGCACGGTTTAGGGCCTGTTCACCCATGGGCGGCAATAGGCGGCCCTCTTTCGAGTCACGAGAGGCTACCCGGTGCTCGGTATATAATCAAATCCAGCCCATATGTGTGATCGCATCAATAGGAATATATCGATTCCGCATTCGTCAACGTATAATCATCCAATCATTCATCACACGTATGGCCAACAACATATATATACAATCACACAATCATAATCATCATCATGATATTCATCGTTCATCATTCGTCACATCATCATTATTATCAATCCAATTGTCCGGGACTTTATCATTTAATTAATAATCTCATTATACGACCGATTGATTCATTATCAATATTTTACATCTCATTATATGCCATATGTATCAAACTACGTCCATAAGCGTTCGATATTAATTCTCTTGCTAGTCATTAAGCCAAGTATCGATCAGTGTGTCCCTTGCTCAACCGGCATATTAATACAAACCACCTAGTTGTTCATATTCTTAACTAAGGCAATCACATGCCCTAATAAGGGTGTTCTATGCGTCCTTAAAGAGTATCGAGGTCATATCCTCGTTGCTAATGCCTAGCACGCTCCACACAAGTCACCAAACCCGTATGTTATGGTATATCGCTCTACCGTAATGAGTTCTTGGTCCAACAACCATAGATAGAGTTAAACACTCTCAACTATATACATATCCATGCATATCTAATCCATATAATCCATAATCAACCATAAATCAAACATAAATCCCGAAATCCCCTCTAGCCTAGTTCATTCCCTTAGTTACAATGAGGATACGGCGTGTAGGTGAGAGACCTAGGCTCATAGTATGGGAAGGAGTGATAATACATGATCTCTAAGTGATAAAATATCCATATACATTGCAAATCTAAGTTTTACCTCACCTAAATCCCATGAGATGCAAACAACATGTAGTTTTGGCGAAAATCCCCAATTCGGGTTCAAAACTCTAATTCAATGAGTAATAATTTGAATCAAGGATTTAGTACTAGTGTTCCCACCTTAGAGAAGCAAGACCGAGGAGTTGAGGAAGCTTAGAAGCCATCTCGCTGAAACCCTAGCTCCAACACGAGCTCCAATGGAGAAAGATGGTGAGAAAGATGATGAATAGCGAAGGAGGAAGTGATTCGGCACTCCAATCTTGTAGGAGGAAGAAGAAGAGGCAATAATCTCCCTCTCTCTCTCTCTAGAACTCTCTAGAGAGTGGTGGAGGTGTGTGGCTCTAAAATGAGGAGTGTTGGGTGATAAATGGGTAAAAAACGCTCAAAACCGACATTCAGGTGAACCATGATCGATCATGGGTCCCCCATGATCGATCATGAACCCTTCTAGAACTCCTCTGGAGGACCATGATAGATCATGGCCCTTCCATGATCGATCATGGAAGTCACTGCAACAGTAAATGACTTTCTGAGCCCGAAACGGACCTCGAAACGACTGAATCTCGACTCGGCCCAAACACGAAAGTTGTAGAGGGCAAAGAAATGAAGACGTGGCCAAAAACGGAGAGTCATTTGGATATCAGATGAAGAAGTTATGGCCTCTCAAAGTTGGCCAAAAATCAACAAATCGCGAAAAGTCGAAACATGCGATTTACGCCTCGGTTTCAACCCGAACCACTCGAATAACGAAACGATTACTCCCTGAAACTAAATATACTTAACATGACATACCAGAACTATCCGGTCGAGTACCAAGGGTACAGAACCCAATGCTCACTCTCTAACGGAGATTAAGCCATACCGGGCTTAAGAGAAGGTCAAAGCGAAAAAGGAACACGGGGTATTACAGGAACCATTAAAAGATTCAAAGTAAGACTTTCAGCGAAAGGCTACACACATACATATAGCATTGATTATTTGGATACATTTTCACTTGTGGCAAAAATTAACACTTTGCATGTCTTGCTTTCTTTACTAGCAAACCTGGATTGGCCACTACAACAATTCGGTGTTAAGAATGCATTCTTGCATGGGGATTTAGAAGAAGTTATATACATATATGAAGCTCCCACCAAGATAATATGTTCATGTGAAACACAAAAATAAAGTATACAAATTAAGAAAGTCTTTCTTTGGCTTAAAAGAGTCTTTGAGAGCTTGGTTTAGGAGATTCGCTAAATCAATGAAGAAGTTTGGTTACAAACAGAGCAATTCTAATCATACTTTATTCTTGAAAAAGTGCCATGGGAAGATCAAAGCACTTATTATTTATGTTGATCACATGGTTGTTAGCGAGGATGACCCTCATGAACGAGAAACACTAAAGAAATATCTATCTCGAGAAAGATGAAAGTTCTTAATAGGCGAGCTAAAGTACTTTTTAGGGATTGAGGTGTCCATGTATTTAAAGGGCATCTTCTTCTCTCAGAGAAAGTATACCCTGGATTTACTAACTAAAACCGAAATATCTGCATGTCAGCCATTAGATACTCTCGATTTCTTGAAAGTTGAAGGGTACACTAATGTTGATTGGGCCAGAAATGTTAGTGACATATGATCTACAATAGGATATTTCACATTTGTTAGATGAAATCTCATCATGTGGGGAAGCAAGAAACAAAATGTTGTTTCTCGTTTGAGCGCCGAAGTACAATATCAAGGAATGGCAATAAGAGTCTAAGAATTATTGTGGCTGCAATTGTTATTGATTGATATAGGTTATCCACAAAGAAAACCTATGATGTTATACTGTGATAATAAGGCAATGTGCGATATTACTAAAAACTCGGTTGAACATGATAGAACAAAGCATGTAGAAGTGGATATATTCTTTATTAAAGAGAAATTTGAGAAAAAAATAATTGCAGCATATAAGCTCAGAAGATCAATTGGCTGATGTACTTACTGTAACAGCCCCGCCTTAATGTACAGGATAACACCTGTAATTAAGACCTGGAGCGTTACTAACCTATCTTGGTAGGACTAAGATAGGTATATAGAAAGAAATAAGTCAACAAAAGCAGATATAGCAAGTATTATTATGCATAGGTACCAAACATATCATACATTCCAGCATGTATCACATACATATAATCCAAACCATATAAATAACCAAAGTATATAAACTCATTGGGCTATCGTGGCTTCCCGAAAAAATATATATACATCACAAAGAAAACTATAAATACTTGTAGTATCAAAGCCTCTATATCGTCCCTGACCCTGTCGTATCTTTGTCCTCGTGGGACTCGTGAGTACCTAAAATGTTTTAAAGAAAAAACGGGGTGAGCCATTTGCTCAGTAGGGGAGGGTATAGGGCATATGTTCAAAAACAAGTTTATAAACGTATCTTTTAGACCATGTTAAACTTGAAAATATCAATAAGAACCAAATTCATCAAATGATTATGCATGAATGTGCTAATGTAGGTTACCTCCCGTGTCAACCGATTACCGTATAATAGAAAGCTTGAGTGATGAATATATTCCATTGCCACCGAGATGTCATATCCTTAAGCTAAAATGTCATATCCTGGGATCAATTGTCCTAATCCCACACAAGTACAGAGAAAGATAGCCCTGGGATCATTCACCTCGATCCTATATAAATACAGATAATCGCAAAACCATAGTGCCTTACCAATTTTCCTAGGTTCCTAGGCTCCACACCGGTGGCTTATAAGCGGCCAAACATTGCTCCCCCAAGGGTTTAGGGCTTTTCAACCTAAGGGCACCGAGCCCTGCCTATTTTCCCATCCCGGCAAGCACTATACATTCAACTCATACTTCAGTTCCGAGAGCCACCAGCTCTTCATCCCATAAGTAAATGATAGAAGTCTCTAAGAAACAGATACTTGAATAAGAGCCATGAGCCATAGTAGAGCCTCGATGCCTTTGGAAGTTGCCGAGCTTTCGGTTGACACCATAATAACACATAATATTCAACATGATGCCAATTACCCACATGAAGCAAATTATGCCATATATACTTTACCAACTCCAACTACATATCCATTGGCATATAAAAGTTCCTTAATAAACCATTTTCATCAACCGTATCATAAATTTATAGCCAAGGGGTATCTTATTTAGTTCAATAACTCTTTATATTAAGTATACATGGCATATTTTTCCTCAAATCATGTATTCAATACCACACATATCATGAAACATCATAACTATATGCATGTATTCAACTTTCTAAGTTTATACAAATCAAACGTGTGGATTATCAAGTAATAGACTCACTTTATTGAGTTTTGAAAGCAAGAAAACCCCTACCTCAAGTTATGAGTGAGAAAGAAGAAAGAAATTGTTGCTCTGAGCTCTTCCCAAAGGATCCCCAAGGAAGAAAGTGATGAATAGTAATCTAGGAGGTGATTCAGGTGATTTTTGATGTTTAATCCTTCGATCGGGAGTAAAAATAGGCGAGGATCGCTCAAGAACACCTTTTCGCTCGGAACTCCAATTTAGGTGATCTTTATATACACGGAAAGGGAAATCAAAGATCTACAACTTCCTCAGAGGAAGTTTTCCCAAATTCTAGATAAATAATTCTCAGAAATTCGCCGAAGACAGCGCTCTGCCGAAGCGCTACCAAACAACCAAAATTTAGCGATGGGCCTAATGTACGCCCTGTTTTGACCAATGAGGAGTGAGAATTAGCTTTCGGTGAAAACACAAAAGTTATAGAATGATACAAATACTAGACAGTGAGTGGATCTTTAATCAGATAAGTAACAGAGGAATTACAGTAGCTCAAAGTTAGCTTGAATTAACGAATCACAAAGAACCAAAACTTCCTATTTACCAACAGAAATTGATTTGGACTACCCGAATCACCAAACGATCATTCACATGTATATAAAATAGTTAATACAACATAATTAACATTAATTTAAATACAAGATGTTGCACTTACTAAGGCTATTTCCAACAAGACATTTTCCAAATTAATCAACTAGTTGGGCATGCTCGATATTTATGTACCAACTTGAGGGGGACTATTAGAATATATTATAATATAATAGATTTTAGTATTGTATTATGTTTATTTTTTCTCCCATTGTATATAACCTTATAAATAGGGACATCCTCTATCAATACAATATAGTCTATCTTTATTCTTTTTTTTCAAAAAGAGCCTCCTTCCATAGTTGGATAGCCTTTTCGCCAAAACAGTTCTTCTTGTATTGATAGAAGGCCTCCTCGTAACTCCCATTCTGATGTCACACATAAGGGTTCATGTTGTAGAAATAAGGAAAAATTATGCATGCCCCATTTTTTTGGCATTCTACCATTTGTGCAAGTTCAAAGAGGCACCATTTATTAGAAGCGTAGTTTTCGAAGAAGATTAGGATAAAGATTTTTGAATCTGTGATAACCTTAAGGAGCTTAGGGCCTATCTTTTCTCCAACCTAAAGGCCTTCATTGTCTTTAAATGTGTGAACGCTAGCACCCTAAAGAGAGGGATAAAGGAAATCAGTAAAGCCATAGCGAGTGTCTTCACCACAGAAACTCAAGAATACTTTGTATTCCCCTAATAAAAACATATCTCGATCGGTTGTGGAGGAAAATGTTGATGCTGTATTATTGATATTGCCGGGGAAATCCTTCTTCTTACTAAACGATTTACGAAAAGCAAACCAGGAAAGGAAGATTGCAGTGATCCATCCCTCTACTCATTTTTCTTTTTGAGTAACTAACCCCATAAGCCGTTAAATTATTTGATTTGTGCCAATGGATCCCTTAAACTATTAAATGAGCCGATTAAGCTCCTAAACTATTTAAATGATCTTTTTTGTTGTTAGTTTCACTCTCTTTGTTTTAGTAGATGGCAAAGCGATTGATCTCTCTCTACTTTCTCTCTTTGATGACAACTCTCAGAATTAGAAATTGGGCCCGTTGATTAATAGTGGACTACTATATTTTGAACAATTCTACATATATATAAAAATTTGACATAAAAAATTGACATATCAATGTGTCAATCACTTATCGATTAAAATAGAATGTGATATGATTCTTTTAACCAATACATAGTAGGATATGTCAATTTTTTTATATCGATGTAGAATTACTTTTATTTTTTAGGTTTAATATATCTTAGAGGAGATAATGATAATTCAAGTTTGGGGGCTTATTTTTGCTTGACGGAATCCAGACAAGAGGAGAAAATTAAAAAATAAAATAAAACTCAAGAACAAAATACCGATATATATATGTTATTTTTAGTTGATGCGGCTAAAACCCGCTTAAACATGGTACTACTTAACAAACACGATCACAATTGTTGAATCTTAATGAACGAGTAATAACATGAATATAAACATTGTTTTTTCTATTTTAATCTGGTGCAACGGTTATCGTAACTCTCTTTAAACCACGGTCAACATATTCCAATCCCAGTTTAAAGATATTCAGTCTGAGAACATAGTAATGTCAATCAGTACATTTATAGTTTACGCATGACAGACCCATCCAATTCAATAAGGATCTGATGTCTCTGCAGAAATATTTCTTTTTAAATTTATTTATTTTTTAACTTTTTTTACCCGTACTGCTGTAAACATTCTACATAATATAATTATCTTTTGATACTGTATATATCTTTTGATCAAGAAGTTTAGCTCAAGTGACATCGATTTTGCGTGTCCACTTAAGCGGTCATGGGTTTAATTATCCTCCCCGTAGGATTTCTAATGGTAAAGACCTAGAAAATATATATATATATATTCATAATCTCTTTGTCATCATATTATGCCAATTTTTCCCCTTTCTTGAATGCAAAATTGAAAATCCTGTAACACAATTATCTTTTCATGATATTCTTCCATGTATTTTAAGCATTTTCAATAGGTAGCATGAGTTTGAGAAGCGAAATGTGTAAGTTATTCACTTGTTATTAGTTTGAGTCTTTCTTTTTAGGCTTGAATACCAATTTATTCAAGTCACGACTACGTTCGAATATTCTCCTCAATCCCTTTATATTTAAACCTCTCGTCAATTTACAAATTGCTTTAAAAGATTAATTAATAAGATAATGCCTCTATTGGCTTTTACAATAACTTGTGTCTAATACAAATAAAATGCACATTTGCATAGTTGTCCTAACTGATTAAGAAAGTTTTCAACGTCAATCCTATAAACATCCTCAAGAATATATATATATATATAATTTGTTTTTTTTTTGCCCTCGCTAAATAATTGAGATATTTTTGTTCTTTTTTTTTAATTAAACATTTTCTTGAATTTGCTCCCTACTTAACCAAGAATCCTGATATAAAACAAGCTTTATGACATTGCTTGTCGCTTCTCAACAATAATATTAACATTTTACAAACACATAAAGTACTAAATATAATCGACTAATACGGTAGCATGATATTGTTTGTGGGAATTTGAGCTTTTAACTCAATTGAAGTGCACCCTTCTCATAATCATATGGTTGTAGCTACAAAACCAAATATACGAATTTCACCACATAATTAAAAATAGAAAAGTTTTTAATAATTAACCACCTTAAAGTTTATTTGCTTTTGCACTTCCGTCCATGAAATTCATTTTGATAATGTCCGTCCTTAAAGTTTGCCCCCGTTTTCACTTTGGTCTGAAACTCTACTCACCATTATGTTTTTTTGACAAAAAAGACCATGTGCATTGCACGTGGGTGAAATTCCCACAATGGATAATCCAAAAAATTAATAAACTAGAAGTTTACTTTTCAAGAGTGTAGAAATTGAATTTTATGAAACACTTATTTAGTTTTTCAAGATTCCTGAAAACCTTTGTGATATTGATGCAATTAATGAACTAATACAGAAAATTAACAAATCAATCACAACAAAAGGGTTTTTTACGTGGTAAACTCTCAAGTGAGAGAAACATCCACAGAGGCACCCTACCTCAGAACAAATCCACTATTTAAAAGGTTTTTACAAGAGTTTTACACGGACAAAAGGAATTACAAGGACCCTAATGCACACACCCGTACAATACCAAGGGTACACACTTCCCACACTAAGTCGACTCGACAAAACTCACAAAACAAACCAATAATAGTAGACTATCCGAGATAACCTCAACAAGAATCAATCAATAATAAGCTTAGTCAAGATAACTTCCATAAGTTCTAGTTTTAATTAATCAAAAATTTTCATATAAAATGCATTCACAAAATCTGTCACAACCAGATTTTCACAAGAACTCAACAAAGCAAATTCTATGACAACAATATCAATATAATAGATTCAAGATTTTTAGCACAAAACAGTAGAATAACACACAAACTGATTTTCAGCATATCCAATCAATTAATCACTAATCTTCAATAGCAATATCACCAAATTCGGATATAGAATGTACCAAAAATCAGATTTAAAAAAAAAAACAGATTATAGCAGTAGATAACACCAAAACCGTATCTAATTTCTCACAGCCGAAATAACAAACAAAATTGGATTTATTTCAAAATTTTCGCAGCAATTAAAATACTAAAGATTCAGTACTAACAAGTTTTTAATAGCAACAATACTAACCAAATTCGCAGCAATGAATTTCAACTAAATAGATTCAAGATTTTCACAGATTTATAGGAACAAGAATAGCCACACACTAATCAGATCAAATAAAATATTTATAAGAAAGAATATGGTCTAGAAAGATAATACCAAATCTGTAGAGAATTAACCACTCTATACGCTCTACTATTTGTAGCATATCCCAAAAAGATTCTTTTATCACCACGAGTATCAAACTTTTCTAAATGCTCTATATCTCGATAAACATAGCACATAGAACCAAATACACGCAAATATTTCAAATTTTGTTTCTTACCATACCAAATCTCATAGGCAGTTTTATCAGTTTTAGGTCGCATGTAAATTCTATTTATGATATGATAAGCAGTTCTAACCGCCTCGACCCAGAAATGCTTAGGTAGATTCTTAGAATGGAGCATGACCCTTGCTATATTTTGAATAGTTCTATTCTTACGTTCTACAACTCCATTTTGTTGTGGAGTTTTAGGGGCAAAGAACTCATGATTTATTCCATTACCATTACAAAACTCAATTATCCCAGTACCAATGAATTCACCACCTTTATCACTTCGAATGCCTACAATGGTTTAATCTTTTTCATTTTCAAGTTTTAAACACACTTTGTGAAAATAATCAAATGTTTCTGATTTTTCTTTTAAAAAGCAAATCCATGTAAAACGAGAAAAATCATCAACCATTACAAGCATGTAAGTTTTTCCATAAAGACTTACCGTTCTAGAAGGACCCATAAAATCCATATGTATCAATTCTAGAGGTTGTGAAGTCATGATATCTTTAAACTTTTTATGTTGAGTTTTGGTTTGTTTACCAATTTGGCAAGGCTCACACACAACATCTCTTAGTCTCACTAATTTTGGAACTCCTTTCACAATTTCCTTTGAAGTAATATTACTTAGGTCTTTAAAATTAATATGACCTAGTCTTTGATGCCACAAGTTTGTTGAGTCAAGTTGAGTTAATTTGCAAGACTGAAATGCCACATCATGGATTATAGCATAGCAGTTATCCATAGTGCAGTTTTCAGTTAAGATACACTGACCATTTTTGTCTAAAATCTTACAATTTTCTTTTGAAAACAAAACTATATGATCAATGTCACATAATTGACTTATACTCAACAAGTTTGCTTTTAAACCATCAAAATATAGAACATTTTCCAAAACAGGAATCCAGGAGTATTTACAGTTCCACGACCTATGATTTTGGAGGTTTTCCCGTCTCCAAAATTCACATTACCTCCTTTAAAGTGTTTTAGATCAATAAAGATTGATTCATCTCCACTCATGTGTCGAGAACATCCACTATCAAGTTAACATTGAGATGATTTTTCAATAGCATTTAAGGCAGTGACAACAACATTACATCTCAATTATGCCTTGAGATCATCCTTTCTTACCCAAATGGCTTTATAGGTTTTTGAAACAATTTGTTTGTTGCCATTTTGGTAGAAGCGATGTTTTCTCACTCCTCTAGGTTTCTGTTTTGGATAATCCTTATTATACCCAAAGGAATTTGCATAAGAATTTCCATTGAATTTCTTTTGATTAAACTGCCTATCGTTTGGTCTATTATGAATACAAAAACATGAAGATAGAGCATGACCAACCACATCACAATTAGGACAATAAGGTTTTCTCATAAAACTGTTTGAGTGCTTCTTGTTCACAAATTCATTGTCATTCTTCTTTTGAGCTATGTTTTGAGTTTGATTGGAAGTTCCAACATTACTTTACTTAACAAAGATAGTTTTATTTTTGTCATGGTCTTGAAAGCTTAAAACCGGTTTGAACCCCAATCCAGATTTATCAGTAGCCACTTTCTGAGAACATAGAATACTTTCAAGTTTCTTTGATCCTTTTTCAAAATCATTTAATTTTTTAAAAGCACTTAAAAGTTTATGTTTCGTTTCCTTATTTTCAACTAAAGCAGCCTTATACTTTTGTTCCAAAACTTTGTTTGCATCTTCCAATTCTTTTATTTTTGAAAGATACTTTTCCTTTTCATTCTCAAAAGATTGACATTGAATTATTAACTATTCGGCACTCATCTTTACTTGAGTATTTAAGTTCTCAATCTTGGTATTATGTTTATTAATAACTTTACCAAGTTTGAGACACTTTTTGTGTAACACCCCCATCTTAATCTACAGGATAACACTTGTAATTAAGACCTGGAGCGTTACTAACCCATCTTAGTAAGATTAAGATAGGTATATAATGAAAGGAAACAAACAAGCAACAACATGCATGTCAAGGGTTCTAAGCAGGGGTATATAAACATATCATAACACTTAAGCATGCATCATATATGTATACCCAAACCATATGAATTCTAAAAGTATATAACTCCTCGGGCTAGCTGTGGCTTCCCGGAATATATATATACACCAAAAATGAATTGTATCAGAGCTTCTATTTCGTCCCTGATCCTGTCGCTTTTTATCCTCATGAGACTCGTAAGTACCTGTAAGGATTTAAGGAAAACAGGGGTGAGCCATTTGCTTAGTAGGGGGGGTGAAAGGCATATGTTCGAAACAAGTTTGTAAACATAACTTTTAAACCATGTGTAATTCGATAATATCAACAAGAACCATGTTCATCAATTTACTATGCATGAACATGCTAATGTAGTTTACCTCCTGTGTCAACCGATTACCATATAATAGAGAGCCTGAGCTATGAGTATATCCAACACCACCGAGATGTTGGATCACCAAGCTGATACCCTGGGATCAATTGTCCCGATCCCATATAAATATAGATAGCAAAAATCCTGGGATCAATCATCCCGATCCCAAACAAACATTGATAACAACAAAACCATAGTGCCTTGCCAATTTGCCTAGGTTCCCGGGCTCCACATCAGTGGCTTAAAGGCGGCCAAACCTTGCTCCCCTAGGGGTTTAGGGCTTTTCAACCCAAGGGCACCGGGCCCTACCTATTTTTCCCATCCCGACAAGTACTATTCAATCGATACAAGAGATCCATTTTTGAGGAATACAAGCTCGTCGAAGCAATACAAGAAGATATAAGCCTTTTACGAGATAGCCCATTAAATCACAAGCGACAATTGCGTTCAAGAAATTGCCGTAAAATCTTCGGACTCCCGGTTGACACACTATGCATGTGGATTATGCAAATCATGCCATTTACTAACCATATGGGACAATTTATGCCATTCACAATCTGCCAAATTCCACTTTATATCCTTTGGTGTGTATAATTCCGCCAACAATCCATTATTAACAACAACTATTATTCACACAACCAAAGGATATGTCATATAGTTCGGATAACACTTTAAAGCAAGTGTGGATGGCATATTTTGTCTCAAATCATATCTTTATAGCTTCATCAATTATACAAATATCAAAATTTCACTTATTTTTCAATACATAAGTAAACACAAGTAAAAAGTGATCAAGAGGAAGAAAATATAAAGATTCAATCCTTATCCGAAGAAATCCTAGCGAGAAAGATGATGAATAGTGACCAGGAGGATGATTCGGAGGATTTGAAGTTTTTATATTGGATTGATATTGAAAAATGAGTAAGAATCCTTCTAAGAACCACCTTTATCTCTCTCTAAAGCCCTCAAGTTGATAGGTGTGGGTTTTGGTCGAGTTTGGGTGAGTTAAGGTGATAATGATGAGAAAATAAGGTTAAAACTCTAGAAAATTCAACACACAGGGGTCTGGGACCGATCCTAGGTTTTCTGGGACCGATCCCAAAAACATTATGTCCAAGCTTTAATTTTGGCTGCACTGACCACTGTTCGTAATTTGGTCATAACTCGTTGCTCGGAACTCGGATTTGGGTGATCTTTATGTCCACGAAAAGGTATTTTAAAGAGTTATAACTCCCTAATAGGAAGTTTTCCCAAATTATGGATAGATTATCTCCAAAAATTTACCGAAGGCAGCGCTCTGCCGAATCATTACCGAATGACCCGAATTTAGCGATAAGCCTACTTTGCACCCTGTTTTGACCCACAAGGAGTGTGAAATAGCTTTCGGTCAAAACACGAAAGTTGTAGAATGGTATGAAAACTAGACACACTCATGAACGGAATCTTAATAGGACAAGAAACGAATAAATTATGATAGCTCAAAGTTAGCTAAAATCAACGAATCCCAAAGAACCAAAACTTCTTATTTACCAACCGAAATCGATTCGGACCACCCGAATCACCAAACGATCATTCACATGTGTATAATGGGATTAATACAACATAATTAAATATAGGATGTTACATTTTGACTTCCAAAGCATACATGTTTTGATAATTAAAAGCATCATAACATTCATTTTCCGAATCATCAGAACAACTAGAAACAGAATCAACATTATCAGAAGTCACGCTACTTATAAAAACAATGTAGTTCACAATCACATCTGAATCACTGTCCACATCAGAAGTATCGCACACGTTAATATTCATAGTGTCATAAATCTCATTAGAATCCCATGTTTGTGTTATGTTAGTTCGTTTATGATTATTTCTAGTGGGACACTTATTTGCATAATGACCATACTTCTTACACTTTCTACAATGGATATGGCTAAGGTCCTTGTATCCGTTTCGTGGAGAATTATTTTGAAATTGAATTTTGTTCTTATTTTGCACAAAATATCCTTGTCCGTTTTTATTATGAGGAAAGGAATTGTTCTGATACAAGGGCCTTCCTTGTTTAGCAGAAAATGTGCTTCTGAACTTGCCAATTTTTTTAAAATGCTTAGACAGTAAGACAAGTTATTGATCAAGAGAGTCTAAGTCAATTTCACCATTATTCTAAACAAGTTTTGTCAAGTCAGGATCAAAAGATGATGCAAAAGCCAATGTGGAATCAATACTTTGATTTTTATTCTTGCCTCTCTAAGATTTCTTTAAGTCCAATTCCATTTCAAAAATCTAAGCTTACTAGATAAAATCTCAGGAGACAGTGTATTAAGATCATTTGACTTTTCAATAGCATATTTCTTTGGTTCAAATTTATCGGTCAATGATCTTAATATTTTTAAAACAATTTCAGAATCAGAGTATTTTATTCCATTTGCACCAAGTTTATTGACTCTTCAATAGCATACGAACTTTCCAATATTGAAAATTGTTTCCATCAAAGGCCGGGGGACAGTTCAAAGTTTCTTTTGAAAATTCCATTGAAAATATTTTAAAAAATAGAGAAGGATTTCAAAATACAAGATACTTAAATATTTTTCAGTATAACCACCTCTGAGACCACTTGAAATTCCCACAATGGATAATCCAAAATATTTAAAAACTAGAAGTTTACTTTTCAAGAGTGTAGAAATTGAATTTTATGAAACACTTATTTAGTTTTTCAAGATTCTTGAAAACCTTTGTGATATTGATGCAATTAATGAACTAATACAGAAAATTAACCAATCAATCACAACACAAGGTTTTTTTACGTGGTAAACTCTCAAGTGAGAGAAACATCCACGGAGGCACCCTACCTCAGAACAAATCCACTATTTAAAAGGTTTTTAAAAGAGTTTTACATGGACAAAAGGAATTACAAGGACCCTAATGCACACACCTGTACAATACCAAGGGTACACACTTCTTTCACCAAGCCGACTCGGCAAAACTCACAAACCAAACCAATAATAGCAGACTATCCGAGATAACCTCAACAAGAATCAATCAACAATAAGCTTAGTCAAGATAAATTCCATAAGTTCCAGTTTTAATTAAACAACTTTAGTTTCAAAAAATTTCATATAAAATGCATTCACAAAATCTGTCACAACCAGATTTTCACAAGAACTCAACAAAGCAAATTCTATGACAGCAATATCAATATAATAGATTCAGGATTTTCAGCACAAAAATAGTAGAATAACACACAAACTGATTTTCAGCATATCCAATCAATTAATCACTAATTTTCAATAGCAATATCACCAAATTCGGATATCGAATGTACCAAAAATCATATTTCAAAAAAAAAAACACAGATTATAGCAGCAGATAACACCAAAACCGGATCTGATTTCTCACAGCAGAAATAACAAACAAAATTGGATTTATTTCAAAATTTTCGCAGCAATCAAAATACTAAAGATTCAGTACTAACAAGTTTTAAATAGCAACAATACTAACCAAATTCGCAGCAATGAATTTCAACTAAATAGATTCAAGATTTTCACAGATTTATAGCAACAAGAATAGCAACACACTAATCAGATCAAATAAAATATTTATAAGAAATAATATGGTCTAGAAGATAATACCAGATCTGTAGAGAATTAACCATGCGCTAATAAAAGAAATAGAGCCGAAAATCTTCTAAATGCAGATTAATATCCACACAGCAGAACCGTAACAAAGCACCACACCACCGAGAGTATACAACACAGCTTTGGAAGATTTCAACAGAGAAAAAAACACATAGCAAAATAGATCCAATCTTGATTCAAAAGAAGCCCCAAATCAAATTTAATAAAATTCCAAATATAGCTTCAATCAAAAATATATCAAACTCTCTCAAGGTAAGAGAAAATATTCAAACGAAACACCCCACTAATCTCATGATTAATATTTCAAGAAAGCTTAAAGAGAAATTTTGTTCATCATTTCTAGAGAGAGAAATAGCAGAGAGAGAGAGAAAAAAAAGCTAGGGCTCGAGGTGAGAGAGAATGTGGCTGCAGCTATGTTTTTTTCTCCGGGCAAATGAGAGAAAATGAGAAGTATATATGTGGGTGTGTCGGTGCTAAAAAAGAAGGAAATATATATATATATATATCACTTTTTAATCCAAGAGATTTAAAAAAGGAACTAAAAAATAAAAAGTAAAAGTAAAAGTATATATATATGGTGTGTGTTGACGGGAGATATATTTATATATATTTAAAGCACTACATGCCATATATACTTTAAACCAATGGTCAAAAAGAAAGGAGAGAAAAGTAATATTTTAACTCTCTTAAAAAAAAACTCTTAACAACACATAAGTATATTTAAAATACACTTTAGCTCAATAAAAATTTTTAAAATCATTGCCAAATGGTTTTCAATTGGATGCTTCAAACTCTATTGTGATTTAAGATAAAAGACTATTCACCGTGTTAGGGCCCAATGGTCGCACGTGCTCTACGTCACCTAATATAAACCATACTCAAGATAGGTTCTTAATTCCCACATGTTAGAAGGCGTATTGAGACCATAAATCCTACATTGAAAAACCGGAACCTCGCAAAACAATCTATACCACTCATTTATGTTATACTGCCATTAGGATTCCAATATAGAAACCTTATAAATAAAATCTTAAATACCAACAATTTTCAATTTATATAAGGATTCTTACAAATCTCCGTTTTAATTTTATTATCAGCCCATTATAATTCTACTACGTTCTAACAATGTATTATATTAATTTGGACCATAAAATCTTAATTTATTATTGCCTAGTAATAAAAGTGTTTTGAACTTTTATTAATTAATTGTGATATACTAATTATTAAAATAAAAGTACCCACGGTTAATTAGACAATCAATCAGATTCCATTGGTCTTTTTAATTTGAATATATTTTAGGAAATCTCATAGTTTTTATATTTAAAATACCAAAAAAAAAATATTTTACTTCAATTAGGATTCTAATATAAAAAACATATAAATAACCATCTGAATACCAATCATATATTGTCTTTATATTATGACTCTTATAAATCTACATTTTAGTATTATTATTAGTCCTTTATAACTCTACTACTTACAAACGTATTCTATTTGGACCACAAAATCCTAATTTATTTAATAATATAATGTACCTTGTGTTGTTGATTTTGTGCATCAGTTATATAGTGGAACTACACAGGATAATTTATATTATTACATTATTACAATATTATTATTATTTCATTACAATTATTATCATTACTAATGAAGAATTATTATTATTATTATTATTATTATTATTATTATTATTATTATTATTATTATTATTACTACTACTACTACTACTGCTGCTGCTACAATAAAATTTTAATTGACATAAATACAATAACAAACTAGTTTTTCTTTTAGTATAATCTATATTCATAATTTGTGCAAGGAGTGTTGATCACATATATAAAAATAACTTTGATAGTATGTATCACAATCAAGTAACTATGAAAAACAAAAAATAAATAAAATAATGTAGAAGGGATACCAAGACGAAGGGTAAGGATGGCTCCTAAATTTTAATATGCAGTGGGCTGGTAATAAAGACTACATTGACGGGAAATCTTAGAGAATAAAAGATTAATATAGAAAACAATAAAATTTCTACCCCTAAAGATAAAAAGACATTAAAATTAGATATAAAACGAATTTCAATCCCTATAACAAGAAGAAAATACAAATTAAAAAATATTAACCAATAAAACTTTTATCTTTATATAATATTACTTACTTTCAATGGCATGTAGAGAAGAATCCTTCTTCTCTTGTAATGCCAATGCAACCTCAAGCGAGGCCACAACCTCACTCATTGTAGGTTGTTTTTTTGAACTGCTATGCAAGTATTGACCAGCAATTTTCACAAAAGCCTTCAGAGAATTCTCAAAAACTTCCCATTTCAAATTGTGATCTGTAAGCAAGTGTGTTATCTTCTTGGATGCATTGTTGGGCCCATAGCACTAGACTTATTTGCTCCTTAGGGAGTCTATAATCAAATACATGCCTTCCACGTAACACTTCGAACAACACCACCCCAAAAGAAAAAACATCTCATTTTCTAGTTAAACGGCGAGTTAAGAAATACTCTGGATCACAATATGCTCATTCAAATGGTTTCCTCTTGGTCTCCAAGCTTCTATTGGGATCTGTCTTTTCGTAGAAACTTAAATGATAGGGAGGTTGTTGAGTTCACAGCTATGATGGAATTAATCCAAAGTGTGTCATTAAATCAGAATTATCTTGATAAAAGATCTTGGGTGGCTCATTCATCAGGTACATTTTCATGTAAATCCTTTTTTAATGTCCTTTCTCAATCTTCTCAAACATATTTGGTTTCATTGTCTAAATTCATCTGGAAGCATGGAGTTCCAACAAAAATTAAAGTGTTCGCTTGGCTTGCGCTTAAGGGTAAGGTTAACACATGTGACGTAGTTCAAAAGAGGAGGCCTTTTTGGTGCTTGTCCCCATCTTGGTGTGTATTGTGCAAACGGTTCGATGAAAGCATTGATCATATTCTCCTTCATTGCGGGTTTTTAAGGTGGATTTGGGCAGGGTTATTTAAGGCATTCGGGGTGGTTGGTGCTATGCCCAAGAAATGGTTGGAGTTTGTGGAAGTAAATTGGCATTTTAATAAGGGTCACGGTAAAGCTAGAGATCTATGGAGATTTGCGGTTCTAGCGGTTGCTTGGGGTGTTTGGATGGAAAGAAACAAACGTACTTTTGAAGGGAAATCGAGTTCTGTTGAGGATTTGTGGGATCACATCTTATTTCTTACAGAACTATGGGCTAGGGCGTCTGGCATTTTAGATTGTTCAGGATGCTTTTTGTTTCGTATTGATTGTAATAGTTTTTTGGTTACCTAAGTGTGTTTTCTGTCTATTTTGTAGTGTGCCTCTTTTAAGTAGCTGGGGGAGGGTGTCAGTCTAGTGGAATTCTCTTCCACTAGTCTGTTTATTTTATTGTTTGCATATGTATTGTTTTATCTCTTAAAGTGGCAATAAAATTTTCTGTTTCCTATCAAAAAAAAAAAAATAACCTTGAGTTCCTTTAACACGAGTACTAACATGGGTCGATGATTGATTTGCTGGGCCTATTTTGGACAACCCAAAGTCAGATATCTTTGCTGCCCAATTTTCATCCAATAAGATATTTGAACTGTTCACATCAAGGTGTATAACCCTCTGTAATATAATATATCTATGCCAGTGTGAAGATAATCTAATCCTCGTGCTGCCCCTATACATATCTTAACCCGTTTTACCCATGACATATTAGAATTACTAACGTTTCTTACTTTTTCTTTGTAAAGATGATCAGCCAAGCTTCCATTTTCCACGTAGTCATAAACAAGGATCATTTCATCATTGTCTTCACAGTAACCCATAAGAGAAACAACATGGCTGTGTCGAATTTTAGAAAGCATTTCTATCTTAGTAGTAAATTCCTTACCCCCTTGTTTGGACATGGGGTCCAATCCCTTTATAGCAACCGTAGTAGCTCCATTGTCGATGATACCTTTGAAAACCTTACCAAATCCGCCTTTACCGATAACAAATCCTTGGGAAAAGTTGCGAGTGGCTACTCGGATCTCAGCAAAGGTAAACCGACGGCAAAATTGACCAGCCGGCATGGTGAATTTCTTGCCGAAAATCGAACGTCCAAGAAACCTTAGTATAGAAGTAATGATGAAGTGTAAAGTGATTAGGATTAGGAAAACCACCTAAGGGAGGATTGTATGAACAAAGTCTGTGCTATGAGAGGGAATTAAGAAAGGGAAAGGAACAAAAGTCAAGGTAAATCCTGGATAAAGCAACATCATGTGTTGATTGATTGATGCCAATTAATGGATCAATAGGAATTTTTGCATGAAGAAAGAGAAACTCAGTGGAGAGTCTGCAGAAAATCTAGTCTTGAAGTTAAGCGTCTTTAGTTCACTTTACTCTTACAGTGAGTCCACGGTCTTTAAGTAAGCACAATAACTCTCTCTCTCTCTCTTATTTCTTTCTTTCTTTCTTTCTTTCTTAATCCTTTCTCTATCTCAGAGAATAGCTACTACTTGGGTCTTTGGTCTTTAAGTAAGCACAATAACTCTCTCTCTCTCTCTCACTCTCTTCTCTCTTTCTTTTTTTAGAGAAAGTCCACTATGCCTTTAGGCCATAGTGTAATAGATTAAAAAGATGCAAAAAATACAAATGTGGGTTACAAAAGCCCACCCACTAAGCTTAAAGAGAAAGATGTACAAAGTAGACATACAAAAGGGAATTCGATGCCTATACAAAAAAATGTTTGCATCTTGATCTTTAGGCCTAATAAAGATCACAGACAAAACAACCAAAAAAGAAAGAAAATAGAGAAAAACAAAAGTGAGAATGCAAAGGAGCAAAAACCAGAACAAACAGAGGAGCTTATCTAAATCTGTAATTAGGCCTATGGTTCAAATCATTGTTGAAGAGCTAAGCAGCAACTTGAGGGAAAGAGGGCCACCATTGTATGTGATCTATCTTCATACCAATTTTTGAGAGTTTGTCAGCTACAGAGTTGGCTTCTCTAAAGGTGTGAGAGGCAAAAAATGTCATCCGTTGAAGATAAATCCTACAGTTGGCCCACCTAGTAGCCAACTGCCAAGGAACAAAGGAGTTGAGGTTGAGCAAGCACTTGAGAACAGCCTGGAAATCCATTTCCAGCCATAACTTTCTCCAACCTTTGAGCCAAGCAAATTCAATTGCTTGTATGAGAGCATTTAATTCAGCAAAGAAGGCATTGTGATTGCCTATAGGACCTGCAAAGGCTCCTTTGCTAAACCCTCTACAGTTCTTGAAAATACCTTCAATTGAAGCAGGGCCAGGGCTACCATTAGCCATACCATCAGTATTCACTTTCAACCAGCCAGGGGGGGAGGGGAACAGTACACCTCAGTGATATTGGAGCAGGTCCTAGTCCTACCAGCCATGTTAAATCTTTTAAGAATGAGAAGATCCTCCACAGAGTTACGCATGTAGCCAGGAATACAGGCACTAAGATTTGAGATTTGGGAGGTTAAGAAGTGTTTGAAGGTTGCGAGATTGAGTTTAGCATTGTTGAAGACAACATCATTCCTGAGCTCCCAAATTCTATGAAAAACAATAGAGGAACCAGCCAAACAAACATTATACACTAGAGTGCTCCATTTTTTGGAAATAATGAAGTTCCACAGGTCTATAGGAGAAGAAGTGGGGAAAATGTGTATGTTAAAAATGGAGAAAAACCATTTCCAAACTGAAAAAGCAAACCCACATTGAATAAGAACATGAGTTGTAGTTTCAATGTGTTGCTGGCACATGCAACACTTGGAGGCTGTGCTAATACCTTTATTTTGAAGAGAGGCTTGTGTGGGAACAACATTATGAAGCATTTTCCAAACAAAAATAGCAGCTCTGGGAGGGATAAAGGAGGACCAGACATTTTGAAAGGCAGGAGTGTTGGTGGACTTGTGAAAGAAGTTATAAGCATCTTTGAAATTGAGGTGCCCCTTAGAGGAATATGACCAAACCATAATGTCATCAGAGGGGTGAATGGGAAGAGGAATGGCTGTAACAATAGAGTTAAAGGTTGGGAAAAAACTTCTCAGCCAATTCGGTGTGTTCTAGGAACTGTGGGAGATCCAATTGCTCAAGCATTGGTCCAAAGAAACATGAGAAGGGGGAGTAGGAATTTCACTGCACCAGTCATCAGACCATATCTGAACTCTAGAACCATTTCCAACTATCCATTTAGCATGAAGCTTGAAGATGGCAAGGGAAATTTTGAAGCCTGCCCAAACTGAAGAAGCCTTGTAGGAAGCTTGAGATTGATTGAATTTGATAGCAAACCTAGCCATCATGAATTGGCTCCACAAGGAGCTGTGCATCAGCAAGCCCCATGTTGATTTGAGGAGGGCTGCCTGATTGAGATTCACCAAGTTACGAATACCCAAACCACCAGCATGTAGAGGAGAACACACTTTATGCCAAGCAACTGTAATGATTTTCTTGGTTTGGATATCACCACTCCAAATAAAATTCCTCATCCATTGTTGTAATTGCTTCAAAAGGAGGATGGGCCACTTATAAACCATAAAGGAATGAATAAGCATAGGGGTCACCACATTCTTGACAAGATCAACTCTACCAGCCATGGACAATAACCTGCCTTGCCAGCCCTCTAACTTGCATTTAACTCTGTCAACAATCGATTGAAGATGTGCTTTTTTAGGAGTGCCTTTGAAAATAGAAACTCCTAGGTAAGTAAAAGGACCAATGCCTAACTCCATGTTTAGAGAATGGCAGATTTGATGGCTCCTATTAGCAGCCCCTTTACCAATATAAACCTTGCTCTTAGCATTGTTCATAGATTGCCCTGAAATATCAGCATAATCCTTAAAAATTTTCATGACAGTAGATAGGCTAGAAGAGGATCCATTACTGAAGACAAGAACATCATCAGCATATAAAATGTGGGAGGGAGAAACAGCCCCCCTAGGAGATGAAATGCCCTTGAAAGAACCATTACTAACAGCCATGTTTATACTCCTACTCAGAACCTCTTCAGCAATACAGAAAAGGATAGGGCTGAGGGGGTCACCTTGTCTAACACCCCTTTCACAAGAGAAATAACCATGAGGGGAGCCATTGATGAGAATGGAAAGCTTGGCTGATTTAAGAAGAGTATCAATCCAATCAATAAATATATGATGAAAACCAAAAGCTTTAAGGACTGAGAGGAGAAAAGTCCAATCAAGAGTATCAAATGCTTTAGCAATATCAATTTTGAGGGCAGTGTTACCACCATGAGCCTTTCTATCAAGAAGATTGTAGCATTCTGAAGCAAGGGCAATACTGTGATGAATGTGCCTGCCTTTGATGAAGGCAGTTTGGTTAGGAGAGATGATTTTAGGAGCTATAGAGGCCAACCTATCTGCAAGAATTTTAGGAATGACTTTGTAGACAAAGTTAGCTAGGGCAATGGGCCTTTAGGATTCAATTCTGTCAACATTAGGAGTTTTGGGAATTAAAGTAATGAAATTGGAGTTGAAACCAGGTAGGAGCAAATTGTGAGCGAAGAACATTTTGATGGCTGAGCAGAAATCAGTAGCAATGATATCCCAACAAGTTTGTAAAAAGAGACCACTAAAACCATCAGGTCCAGGAGCTGAATGAGGATTGAGGTTGAAAACGGCTGCTTTAATTTCTTGATCATTGGGAATAGAGGTCAAAGTAACATTGTCATGATCACTAATTTGATGGGAAATGACTCTATCAACCAAACCATTGTCAAAAGTGTTATTGGAGGATGAGTAGAGGCTTTGGAAGTAAGAGACAATATGGTGATTGATGTCTTTAGGATCAGAGATGACAGAATTACCATTGGAAATGTGGAATATACTACTGATGGCTCTTTTATGATCAACAATTATGTGGAAATACTTAGTGTTTTTATCTCCTTCTGAGAGCCATTTAATTCTGGCTCTTTGTTTCCAAAAACTTTCCTCGAATTGTAGAGCATTATGCAAAGCCAGCCGAGCTTGAATTTCATCATTGGCATTACTGCCAATAAAACCATTGGAGTCAATGTCATTTTGAATGGTTTGTAAATGAGCCAAGGCAAACTTTACTCTATCATGGATATTTCCAAAAACACACTTGTTCCAGCTAATGAGATCTTTTTTGAGCACTTTAAGTTTCCATTGCAATATAACCATAGGGCAGATTGAGTCACAAGGCTTATTCCGAGAATGATGAACCAAATCTAGGAACTGATTATGTTTAACCCAGGCAGCAGTGAATCTGAAAGGTTTAGGGCCTCCAAACACATGATTAATAGAGGTGAAGAGGAGGGGGTGGTGATCAGAATCAATTTTGGGTAAATTAGGCAGTTGACATTGTGCCAGGCATTGAACCAATTATTGTTGCAAAGAGCTCTATCAAGTCTAACTTGGACTGAAACACCACCCTTCCTAGAACAAGTGTAGAAAGGACCAGTGGAACCAAGGTGAATGAGGCTGCAGGTGTCAGTCATACCTTTAAACTCAGATCAAGAAATAGGGTTGGGCAAACACCCCCCTCTCTTTTCATGAGCCCCCAGAATGCAATTAAAGTCACCAATAGCCATCCAAGGAAGATTGTAGCTTGTGTTAAGATGAAAAAAGTTGTCCCACAAATGTCTCCTGGCGTTTAAATTGTTGCTGGCATAAACACATGTGAGAAGGCAGGTGACATTATCAAAGGTGGCCGAAAAGGAAATTTGTTGGCTGGTAGTGAGGATAGTTTGGATGTTAGTGACATTGTGGGAATGAAAAAGCCAGATATTGGGTATAAGACCATCTCTCTCATTGCAACAAATAAGGGTGAATCCGGGATTATGCCAAAAAAACCAAGGAATATTATCAAAACGTGTCATTGGTTCAGAGATGCAGAGAATGTCAGGTTTGTGACTGAGACACAAGTTTTTGATAGTGGTCTGAGTTTGAGAGTTACTCAAACCTCTCACATTCCAAGCTAGAACCTTCATTAAAGATTGGAAGCAGGAGAAGTACTGCCTGGGGAAGCCCCAGTAGCATTCATTGAGTTATGTCTTGTTTCAATATCATTTAGCTCATTAATGGCATAGGAAGACAGACCTGCTTGCAACAGAGCCTTTCTAGCTGCCTCATCCTTTTTGGCTTGCTTTTTTGCCTGCTTATTTGTCAGAGGTCTATTAACTGGCAAGTAATCCGAGTCTTTTAACTTGTATTTCTTAGAATTGTCCACTGAATGTGGGAGGAGTTCTAAGCCAGAATCACAATCTTGTTCAGATGGGTGAGTTGGAGAACGGAAAGTTTGCATAGAGCTCATAACTGAAGAGTCACTGTCATGCATGAGGGTAACACAGGTGTTCTGTTGCATGGGAGAAATATTTGTGTTTGTATCAAATCGGTCTTCTTCCTCATCACCCCAAAATTTACCACTAAGCAGGGCAAATCTATTAGAGGAGAGGGTAGCTGGAGAACATGAGGGAGGTTTTAAGGTAGCATTACCATGGAGAGTAGTATTGGTATCAGGAGGTAGCTTCAACAGTTGTGCAGTTTGTTCTAGGGAATCAGGGACAAAAGAATCTGAACTGCCAGGAGACACATTTAAAATAATGTTGGACTGTGGGGAAGATACAGTAGGAGACCTACTGTCAATAGGATTGGGGGAGCTTTGTGAAGGATTAAAAGGTTGAACATTGAAGGCAAAGGAGTGCTCAGTACTGTCAGTAGAGTTAACCTCAATAGTAGGGGAGGCAATCACAATGTTGCAGTCTTGGCTGTTGTGACACTGTAAATGGGGTTGGGCATTTATTGTGCTAGCAGTTGGGTTTATGTGGGTTGGTTGGCCAGCCTCATTAATGACAGTTTTGGCTACAAAGTGATTTTTGGAGGACACATTGGCTCCACTTTTGGACCTAGTAGAAGGCTCATTTCTGTGCTTATGTCCTTCTTTGGAAGATTGATTGAGGGTATAGGTTTGCTGGGCCTTCAACAGAGTTCTGCACTCCGTAACACAATGACCAATAGAGTGACAATGGGAGCAAAAGGGAGGAAGTTCTTCATAAGTGAAAGAAACTTCAAAATTCATACCTTGCCTTTCAACAACAACCTTTTGTGGGAGATCAGTGGTGAGGTCAACCTCAACTTCAACTCTAGCAAAGTGGCCAAGAGACCTAGAGCTAGTATGAGGATCAATTTGCAAAGGGGTGCCAACAGCTCCAGCAATGGAGTAAACCAGGTTAACATCAAAGTATTCCCAAGGGAGATCATGAATTCTAGCCCAAACATGTGCAGTAGAATGCTTTTGTTTGCTGGGAACAAAATCAGGTATCCATTTTGATAGTTTGATAATGCCATTCTTGAGTTTGGTTTGACCAAAAGTTCTAATTCTCTGAAAGTCAATCGGATTGTCAAAGTGGAGGACATAATGCCCTTTGCCAATAGGTGTGAAAGTCCAGCTAGAGGTAATGTTCCAGGTGGTAGTGAGAGTGGCATGTAGATCAATGGCTTTGACAGGAGTATGACCACGGTGCAGTATCATTTTACCAATAAGATTATATTCACATTTTTCCAAGGCTTTTTGGTACATGTTTTCATCTAGTTTAATGGTAACTAGAGAACCATTACGATTAGGAACAGGAAGTTGGGGATGAACTGGAAAAGTTGAGGTGGTTTTGGGAAGAAGTGCAGCAGCATAGGATTTAGACCATCTGCAATGCACTTGTTAAAATTGTAATTTTACCCTTTTTTAACGTACAGCGCGAATGGTAATCGGTAAAATGGGATGCTAAAATGGTATAGAAATGGTAAAATTGGATGCCGACAAACATTTCTGACCCGCGATAGAGAGAGTGTCGTGAGACACTGACACACACACGCACGATGTTCTGTACATCGTGTGATGTCCAGTCATCATCACACGATGTACAGAACATCGTGTGATGCTTGGAGAGAAGGATGACATGGCTGGAGGTGGGAGTGTGCCGTTGGAGGTGGGAGACCTCACGACATTCAGAATGTTGTGAGAGGAGGATGACATGGCTGGCACGATGGACACTCCATCGTGAGGCATTTTTTTTTTTGTTTTTCCCCCTACGCGCTGCGGAGAGACACTTGGTAAATGGCTAAATTTGATTACCAATTTAACTTATCGATTGCAGATGGTCTTAGAGTTGGTAATTGTGGAGATCGAGGGAGGAAAAGCATGTGGGTGTCTGCCAGCAGTGGTAGTAGCATTTGCAGGCAAAAGAACTGAGCCATTGGGACTGGAAGTAGACAGAGTAGCTTGAACTGTACTATTAGCAGCACTGAAGTGACTGCTGGGTAAAGAAGAAATACTGTTTGGCAGCAAAACCACTGGCTGAACTGGATCAACTGAAACCCCTGTAGATGAAGAAATTGGGGTTAAACTATTAATATCTCCGGTGGACTTAGAAGAAACACTAATAACCTCTGGGCGAGGGGCAATATGATGGGATGAATGAACATTTTGACCCAAAGCAATGGAGTTATGATTTTTAAGGAGATGAAGAAGCTCTTCGTCATGGTTGACTGAAGAGTGGGATACATGATTGACTGATGCTTCCAAGTCTAGGTTTGTATCCAAAGGATCAGTAGGAGGTAATTAATGTGGAGGGTTGGATGCCATAATCAAATTTAGAGCCAATTTCTGTAGCTAGAGGGCCAATGAGAGGCTGATTAAAATCAGCAGAAACACCATCATGCAGAGAAAATTGTTCTAAATGGGGGGTTGTGGAGGGTGGAAAAGAGGATGAGTGTTGTAGAGGTATGGGAACCTCAACAGGGGTGCTGAGAGAGTTATTAGAATTATGTTGGCGTGACTGTATCATCAATGAATCTAATGGAGCAGAAAATGTATGTGCAGATTCTGAATTCTGCAGATCAACTGTGGGCTGGTTTGTAGTGATGAGAGGGGTTGTGTGAACTGTAGAAGGTTGTGTGAGGGCATTATGGAGGCTGTGCAATGAAGCAGCATTGTTCTCCAAAGGATGAGATGACAGTTTTGAAAGCAGATGGAATAGGAGCTGTTTGAAAGCAGATGGAATAGGAGCTGTTGCTGCTGTGTTTGCTCAGCCATGATTTTTTGCTGATTTTGTGTGTGAAGAGCAAGAAGTTGAGAGATGATGGAATCTGAATTGTGAATCAAAGTGGAAGAAAGCTTTGCAGGAGAATTCAAAGCTCCCCCCGGAAAACTCATATTGTTGACCGGAGAACTCATAAAAATAATAAAAAAGGGGAGGAGAGAGGATGGAGAGAATAATTACATTTTTTGACTAAATCCATTTTTATTTTTCGTCTTCTCTCTTTCTTAATCCTTTCTCTCTCAGAGAATAACTACTACTTGGGTCTTTATACTTGGGTACATAATTTTATAAAACTAGTCGTAGTTCAATGCATTGCAGCAAACTATGCCATGATTAATAAATTTATGAGTTATATTAATTATAATTCTTTATATGCTAAAAAAAATTATACAAATTAAATTATTTTTCAAAAATATTTAAACTTTAATTAGAAACAATTATACATGAAGGTTAAAATTGTCGGATAGTTAATCTAACATTGGCTTCTATATTAAATAATTATGTGTTGTGAACTGTCGTATGGTTAAAACAATTTTAAAAGTTATTAACTAAAGTTTAATTTATTTGGGCTTAAATGTATTTAATATGGTGCAGGCTTTTAATGTGTATTTTTATTTTTATTTTATGATGGGCTAAAATATAAATACTAAATAGATAGTAGAGTTTACCATCTATATATTGTGGTTGTGGTCCTAGATCTGGAAGGCCAATCACTTGGCTATAAAAGTATACTCTAGATTCAGGTACGCTTCCGCATATTATTTTTGATTCTTGGTAACACGACATGAAGTATCCTACGGTTTATAATTATTTAGAATCAACAAAATCTAACAAATGGTATCAGAACATTCTTCATGTTGAATCATTGAGAGTCGAATTTATTTTCGATCTATGATTATTTATTTGGAATTTCCGAATCTGATAACTTTGATTCATAAATTATTAAATTTGTATATTATTATAAAAAAAATAAAAAATTAAAAGGGGTTCAAATTCGTCAATTTCAAATTACCAATTTTCGGTATGTGCGTTGATTTATTTTTTATTAGTTAATGGCTGTATACATATACGAATCTACTAAAAGGATGCACATATATAAGGTTTTGCTTTCTGCCCTGCCCATTATTTTTTGACACTTTATATATATGTGCACTTTATTTAAAGGATTTATAGCAAAGCGTGGGATTCGTATTATATATATTCGTGTACTTTATATATATATATATATACACGTACTTTAAAGCCACATGCAAATACTTTTCTAAATATTAAATATTAAAGCTTTGGACAAGCTTTGTACTTTATATATATATATATATATATATATGTGTGTAAATATTTTATTTATATAAATATAAGTTAGTACGTGTGAACGGATTTTGTATGTTGTACTAGTACGCGTAAATACATAGTTTTTTTTTTTATTATTATTTTTAGTCTTACGCTTTGGGTTATATGGGTTAACATATGTGTATGGGTTTATAATTCAATAAATTTTGATCCAACTAATTTAAATTTAAATATTGGTATGAGATTAGTTACTTTGGACAAAAATGATTTTCAATATGTTTTAGCACTTTATAAATAGTGAGTATGTTTTAGAAAATTAGTGATGATGATCGACCGTTGTAGATTTTGAATTGTTTTGATCGAGATTGGTGCTAACTTTTTTTGGAGACGTGAGATCGTATATTTATGGCTATTGTGTTATTAGTTAAATAAGGAAAGTGTATAATGTCTTTTTCCTATAGTGTCGGAAATTTACAATGTTAATTTATAATGGTCCTTTGCAATTATCTATTATTGAAATGGCCTTTTTGCCCAATTACCTCTAATATATATATATATATATATATATATTATTTTTTACATAATTATTGGAGATACTCTAAATAGCATTGAATAAAAATAATATAACACAATTCGTTGCCGAAATCCTTTCCTATTTCAGTTTATAGTTTTATAATTTAGCATAACACAGTATACTGCCTAAATGATCCTCCGGTTCAATTTCCAATTATATAATTGGAATAACACAATTCGCGTAAATCTTTATCTTATTTTTTTTTTCAGATTTTGCTTTTTTGTTTTATAATTTCAATTATATTTTTATTTTCGAATATTCAACATTATACTATTTTAGACGTGATAAATTATTAACCTATAGGGTTGGCTGGTGGATTCTCCACCACTAGTTTATATGTAGGGATTTATATCTATTTAGTGGGAGGTCCCGAAATAAATCTTATAATATTTGATTACCCTTTTTGTGGGAAAACTCTCTCTCTCTCTCTCTCGGGTCAAATATGAGAATTTTAATTTTAATTTTTTTCCTTTTTATTACTTTCACGATTATGCTTGCTAAAATGCACGTACCAATTGTGAGTTGAAAACGTGTACACCAGGGAGAGACAAAATATGCTGCGCATCTTGTTATAACTAGCTTAAATTATATTCAAATAAACACTATTTAGAAATGTCCGTATAATAAAAAAAGGTGATTTTTTTTGGGTGATTTTGAATGTACCTATCAAATGGAGCTTTTCATGCCACTTTGCTTCACATCCCACCAGATTTTCTGAAGTCCCGTAAACTCAACTTTTAAGCGAGGTGATTCTATTAAAAATCAATATCCTATAGAAAATAAATAATTGGCAATGAATAATTTTATCGCTAACATCCAGAAAAAATCATAACAAAAGAATCATGACAATATACAAAAATTTATTAGCATGTTAATCAATTTGAAGAAATTCAAATGCATTCATCACAACATGCGTTAAATTCTAAACAATTCATCACAGTATTCAATTTCATGCTAATTCATTTCGTTTCATTATGTGTCTTCATATTGTTTTCAAATTTGGCACCTTGAAATTTTAGACTTTTTTACTGTATGAAATATATTCTACTAGTTCACGATGTGTAATTAGTCGTAACTAAGCTAACCTATAACAACCCCCTCCCCCCAATCAACCTTTACGATTCTTATCAAGGGTAACTAGGTCATTTTCTTATGTGACCACTGGTCAAGAAGTTGTTGCAATGTTGATACAACCTCAATTATCTGTTGTGTATCTTTCATATTTTTTCTTTGAAATATTGCTCTTCTAATTTTTCGATTATCAAATAGCGACTTGCATATTAAAGCATTAAAAGAAGTAGTTTTAGATTTTCCAATTCAAATTCTTCCAAATGGTGGGTCGAAAACACTACACTTTATTAAACTGAATATAATTAATGGAGAAAATTTACTTCTCTTTGGAGCGAGAGACGAAATCATGTTTGATTTCAGTGTTGGATTATAATCTTAAATCACATAAGCATGTAAGATCCTAATCATGTTTAGTTCTCAAGAGATTGAACCTTAGAAAGTGTACTTGTATCCATGACGATGTACTGTGCAGAAGTTTGTGGGTTTGTGGCCTTCCAATGTCAAAATCCTAGAGTGCTCAACGGGACTCCCCTATCTGATGGGGCAAAGGAGTAGAGCGTACATTTGTTTGACCTAATGTGAGAATCTAGACCCCCGACTCCCGAGAGAGGGAAAACCTCGTGTTCCAGGTTTTCTTTGTTTTAAAGGAAAATGTGTTTTGTAAAGTAGCCAGATTGTCTTACAAGAAAACAAACAAAAGATCGTACGAAGGATAATTCAAAATGAACTACCTTATATACGTTTGAAACCAGAGTTTAAAATAAACCTTGTTAGGGTTCGGGAACTACGTTACGAATTAGGAAGGTTTTAGGCACCCAATCCGCCATTTCGGTCTCTTAATGGATCATGTATCTAATTCCTATTTTAGATATCTTGCAAGTAGTTTGAATAGTTTTCAGAATAGTCCTTTCCGGATAAATTCAGTTTAAAACAGTATTTTTTGAAATCAGACTCGAGCTTTGCGAGCGCCTACGTATTCATTCGTAGAATGAAATCAGAGTCTCGTAGTTCCTTTCTTTTGGAAAATGTTTTTGTTTTTTGTTTTGAAAATGTGTCAAAATGGATTTTAGATTTCTTGTAAAACTTAGAAATGACTTATTTTGAAAGCAATGAACTTCTTTGCAAGTTATCTAATTTTCTATATTAAAACTGGTATTGAAATGCAGTATTAAAATTCAGAAAGGTTGTAGAAAGACGTACCTAAAGCGCTTGAAGAAGAAATAAGAGCCTTGCCTTGATTGCTCCTTCTCTCTCTAAAGCTTTCTCTCTCTAACTTCTTCTCTCTAAAATCTTCTCTCACTCTAAAAATTCTCTCAAAGAAAGACTCTCTAACAATTTTGGCAGAACTTCACCTTACTAAAAATACTAGTGAGTGTTGATTCCTCCAAATGAGACCCCAAGGGTCCTATTTATAGGGAAATTTCCGCCAAAAACGCTCCAAAAGAGGCCAACCGTAGGGGGTAGCTGCAGGGGGTGCGGCTAGGTGCCAACCACACGGCTGGCAGGTAGCCGTACGGTTGGGGGTTGCTGATGGCTCACAAAAATGCACAGGAACACTTAGAAAAAACTCTATTTTCTAACGGAGCGCTGCCCCGCACCCTGTCCTAGTAAGCGAAGAGGCAACAAAGGTTATATCAGACTCCCAACGCGTCCAGAAATTGGAGTCTTTCCTAACGGTCTTCTATATGCATGATGACTCGGGATTAAATGCAGTATGCTCGTTTTGAGAAAAACAGTGTTCAAACGAGAGTCATGGATTGGGGTGTTCACAGACCCTCTCGTCCCAGGATTCTTGCCTGCAAGAATTCTGGGACGATAAGAAGACAACGATTCACGACTCTCGGGTGAATCTTAATGTGCTGATACTTGAATCAGAATATACTCTTTCTGGCACATGGATCTCGTCGTGTTCCAGGCGATGCAATCCACGACCGCTCCTTTCCTTTTGAATAGGCGACACGATACATCGATCTTTTCCTTTCTGCCTATCCTCAGTGGCGCATTACCTTCAGCAGCACACTACCCTCAATGTATAGGATTTCGCGTGGGGAGTTTAGGAATTTCGTCGAGCCCCAATGATCATAGTGGAAAAGTGTTCTCAAAGGTTTCCCATTCCTAGGGAGAAGTGAAAGAATGATCTTGGTCTTACGATGTTTCCCTTCATTGGGATTGGTGCTTAAGAAGAAATTTCTATCTTTGGAAAAGAGAAGATTCCCATCGTAGGGAACGTGTGGATAAAATTATTCCCTTTGTGAGGAACACGCGATAAAGGTTATTTCCCTTCGTGGAGAAAGGAGATCGGAGAGTATTCCCATCGTGGGGAATGCGAAGAATTCTTACCTTGAGGAATTCGAAAAAAATTCCCTTCGTGGGGAACACGTGGTAGAGGTTATTTTCCTTCGTGGAGAAAGAGGATCGGAGAAAATTTCCATCGTGGGGAATGCGAAGAATTCCTATCTTGAGGAATCCAAAAAAAATTCCCTTCGTGGGGAATACGTGGTAAAGGTTATTTCCCTTCGTGGGGAAAGGAGATCGGAGAAAATTCCCATCGTGAGAATGCGAAGAATTCCTACCTTGAGGAATTCGGAAAAATTCCCTTTGTGGGGAACACGTGGTAAAGGTTATTTTCTTTCGTGGGGAAAGGGGATCGGAGAAAATTCCCATCGTGGGGAATGCGAAGAATTCCTACCTTGAGGAATCCAGAAAAATTCCCTTCGTGGAGAACACGTGGTAAAGGTTATTTCCCTTCGTGGGGAAAGGGGATCGGAGAAAATTACCATCGTGGGGAATGCGAAGAATTCCTACCTTGAGGAATCCGGAAAAATTCCCTTCATGGAGAACACGTGGTAAAGGTTATTTCCCTTTGTGGGGAAAGGGGGTCGGAGAAAATTACCATCATGGGAAATGCGAAGAATTCCTACCTTGAGGAATCCAGAAAAATTACCTTCGTGGGGAACACGTGATAAAGGTTATTTCCCTTCGTGGAGAAGGGGATCGGAGAAAATTCCCACCGTGCAGAATGCGAAGAATTCCTACCTTGAGGAATCCGAAAAAATTCCCTTTGTGAGAAACACGTGGTAAAGGTTATTTCCCTTCGTGGGGAAAGGGGATCGGAGAAAATTTTCATCGTGGGGAATGCGAAGAATTCCTACCTAGAGGAATTCGGAAATATTCTACTGATACTGTCTCGTTGCCGCGGTTCGATTACTCAGACACTGCTTTGTTGATATTTCAAAAATGATATGTTAGAGAGAACTGTTTGCAAGTTTAAGTGCTTTTTCTTTTCACCCTCAGTTTTGACCTCTGGCGTTATTGGGAATCAAACTTTTTGAATCAACTTTTCCTAAAAACTCTCGGACCGCTGTGCATGGATTTTTGGGATTTGGCATCTCTATACCCTCAGTTTTCCTCTCTTCGGTCATGGGGAAATAATTTCGCTTGAAATTCTCAATCATCCTCAAGCTACCCTCTGATTTTTCTACAAGGAAGATGCTGGTCCTGTATCGTTTTCTGTTTTTTGATACCCTTATTGCTCCCTCTTTTAATTATCTGGCCTTTTATTTTGGGCTTTTGAATTTTTCTTGCTTTTTTCTTTCTTTGCTTTTTTCAAAACAGGAGCCTTACTCACCTAAGATGTAGCCCTCCGCCTTTTGGCACAACTGTCACTCTTAGTGTGGCTCTCCCTGTCGATTTTCTTTCTTCATTTATGCTTTTCCTCACTTTTTTCCTCTCTCGGACCAACAGGATTTTCCCCTTTTCTACTCTTTCAATTTTTTCTGGTACCCGATTCCTCTTTTACACCTTCCCTGTTTATCAATTTCAATTCAAGCCTTTCGAAAAATAGATCCATCCTTTTGAATTTTGGTTCCTCCACAGACTTTAGAGTGTCAAGCTTTTGGGTTTTGATCAGCCATCTTGTGCGTGTGTGTGAGTCTTGGTCGTTTTGCTTCGGGAGAAGTCGATTCATAGTCTGTCATTTCTTCCCCCTTTCTCACTTTCTCTTTTTTTGGGTCAAACTGGTCAAAAATGAGGGTAGCCGCAGGGTCTGACCCCCCAGCCGTACGGCTGGCAGCCAACCGCACAGTTGGGGGCTAGCCGTACGGCTGGCCCCTATTTCTTATAAATAGTGGCCTGTTTGGATCGTTCTCTTCACTTTTTCTCGCAGTTTCGTTCTCTAGCATACAAATTTTGAATTTTCAAAAATATTCAGTGAGTGTTCTAAAGTAGTGAGAGCGATGGCATTTGCAAGACTACTATTGTTCTTTGTGTTTATGATGATGGGGGACCCACCGGAGGGCGGGGAGGCGCCGAAGCTACTCTCGGGGGATAAGGTGGAGTCTATTACTGCGATGATGGATGGGCGGTTGATTTGTGCGCCACATCACGATGAGTGGGAGGGTGTGGCCTGGGAGGGGCCACTGGGGGTAGATGGGTCGCTACAGCGAGCGATGTACCGTGACGTGCCCTTGATCTCACCGGGAGAGGGGTGAAAGTGGCTACTGATGGAGCCTGCGGCACACGAGATCCGTTGCCGTACTCGGGTATGCTCTGATTTCTAGTATTTAAGCTAGGTGATATTTTTGAAAAAGTGCAATGACATGATATGCATGAAATGTGATAAATTTAATAATTACTTGCCATAATAAACATACTTAACATAGCTTATTTTTTCAAAATATTTATTACCCAGTATTAATTTAAAGAGCGAGTCCTAAAATTTATTACAACATATGATGTGACAGAGGATTGGACGTTGTCGCGGTATTACACGCGTCGTTCCCAAGCTACAAGATCAGCTACCCCCGTTGATGAGGGCTTACTTGAGCGCGACCCCATTCGGACGATTCATCGAGGTGCTGCCAGGCGGGGAGTTCCAGCAATCGGTGAGTCTACCGACGGTGTTGGGAGAGAGATGGTGGGACACGACGCACACCTTCCATTGGAGTTAGGGAGAGATGACGTTGACCCAGAGGACGTCTTTGTGCTGACAGGGTTGCCATTATGAGGGGAGGCTTTGGCACCCGACCCCCAGGTATGAGTTACGCTAGATGGGATGGGAGCGGTGCTAGAATAGAGGCCTAGCCGGATAGTGGCGGATGGGATACCCCACACGGCGATGGTACATCACATCGAGGCTGAGAGCGCGAGGTTTGTAGATGGACTGATGACACGCCAGGAGGTTCAGCATCTGTCTCGGTGTTTTCTACTGCTGGTGCTGCACGACTTCTTCTACGTGCGGGGCGACGACAACTTGCGGTTGTGGTAGCTATTGTACTTGCGGTTTTTCGACCAGCTGTACGCGTTCGCATGGGGAGGATACGTGCTGGCGGTGCTATACGAGTTGATGGACTTGGTGTGCCGTCATATGGAGCTCAACCACCGCGGGCTGGTCACACTTTGGGAGGTAATTAATTAAATTAAGTACTCATTTTGTCTTTTACGACAAAAAGTGATTGTTAACAAAAATATGATGGTTTGCTAATAAAAATGCGTGATAATTTGTGACAAATGTGGTTTATTGCGCATAACCATCAGGGTATTGGTCAGATCCACCTGCACACGACTTTTGCAAACAAGTTCCCGCTCTTCAGACGGTATTATAGCGGGAACATTGTTGCGGTGTACCGATATCTGACCCCGGACGTTAGTGCAGGCGACGTCTTTGGTCTATAGCTAGATCAAGTATGCAATTTTCATAAATGAATTTTAAATAAGTTTGGAAAAAGAAGGTTTATTAATTGCGCGTATCGATGTGGCATATGTGACGCAACAGTGGGGGTATGCCGATGCTTTAGCAGCCGCGTGTTTGAGACGATTGTTCGCGCACGAGTATGGTGTGGCGTTCTATTTGGGGGAGCATGTAGTGCGGCAGCATACTCCCGGGTTAGGTTTTAGGGTACCGACATGGCCTCCAGCGGCGATGAGGCGGCCGGGCATGCTATCTGCAGAGGAGCGGGCGTTATTCCTGCGAGGTGTCCCGATTGAGGGTTTGTTAGTGGAGGGTGAGTACAGGACATTCGCGCACCACTATCTGATGAGGGAGATGAGGGGAGTGCGTGGTCGGGTAATATATGCGAGGTATACTGCCATTGGGGGGGATCTGATGCTTATCCGAGGGCAATTGTACATCTCACAACGGGTTCCACATCAGCCCATTCCTGCACCGAACCGGAGGGCTAAGGGGATTGCAGATTCGGATGACAAAAATCCGCATGGTGAGAGAGACGCGGAGCCACAGTAGGTGGAGGAGGATGAGGATGACGAGGGGTCTAAGGAGGTGCCTCTAGAGGAGAAAATGGCGGGGCGTCACCAGTTGGGCCAAGTGGGGGAGTAGGTGAGGAGCCGACTGTTGCGGTTTCGCCCGGACGCAGTAGGGCAGCGAGGGGAGGTAGGAGTCCAGTCAGGGGTCGGAGTCCGGTGCGAGGCCGCCCATTCCACCAGCCATGGCGAGGAGGACACCCCAGTTGTCTTCGGAGGAGATTAGACAGATGCTGGAGTCGACGCAGACACCGGAGGGACGTGGGTCGTTGTCAGGATCGTCACCCATGTTTGAGCCCGGAGACATGGATTGGGTCCATCACGTATCGTTCTCGCCGTTGTTGCGTACACCTGTTAGGTTGCCAGGTGCCTGGTGGATGGGGCTGAGGCCTTACTCTTTGTCTACCCCATCATCAGGCGCTGCCCGTGGCATTGTTTTTCGGGAGATAGGAAAGAGGACAGCTCAACTGGGAGTGGAGGCGGGTATAGGTCAGGCTCCAGCAGATGAGGGCGGTGACAAGGGGAAGGGAAAAACAGTGGCACCAGAGTCAGAGAGGGGATAGGATACCGGGGAGGACATTCCCCCGGTGGGCGGAGTGGGCGGAGCTGGTCCGTCGCAGGTTGGTGGGGCGTCGACGTCCTACTCGATCCTCGAGTACCCACGGGATATCCCCTACCTGGATTTCAGCCAGCAAAAGCAGTACTGGATCCCTGATGTGCCTGTGGACGATGAGCAAATGGGAGCTCTGGCGCATGTCTCGGATGAGGAGGTATGGTTCTCTTTAAAAAGTTTAGTACATGTGCTGTTATGAATGTTAACTGATCGATAACTTGGTTTTTTGACAGATGGGCTTATTCCGGCTTCGCGAGGTGGCCGAGGTACTGAGGAGCTACTTCAACGCGTATGGATTGCTGACGTTCGTGGCTCCCTTCCCGACGGATTACATGGGGAGATATAGCAGGCGTTTGGCGGGTGACATGACAGCTAGCTATCATCCCTCTTGTTCGCGGTCTGTTCAGCAGTCGAGACGTACTTCCAGGCTTGCACCTCCTCCTCAGGGTGAGGGTTGCACTGTTTCGGAGAGTCCAGCGGAGGGTGCTGGTGAGACAAAAGCGAAGCGGCCTCGCACTATGGATCCTCCCCCTTCCCCGCAGCGTTGATGGTTTTCGATGGTTCGAGTGATGGTTTTTTTTTTTTTTTAATTTAGATAGTTAATTTAGACGCGTTTTGGTTTTTTTGGGAAAAAATGTTGTTAATTTAGAGGTTAATTTAAATGTGTTTGTTTTTAGGAAAACGTTGATTTATTAGCGTGATTGAATAAAGTATTTATGTTTTTGGAGAAAACACGTTTGTGTGTGATGTGAATGTTATAAAATTACTGTGAATATGGTTGGAAAAAATGGTTACGTAGCATATGTTGGCAAAATTATTACAAACTTAATTAAAACAAAAATAGTTGACTGTACGTGTTTGGCGAACGTATTCTAAACGCATGCGAAAGAACGATTAAGTGTGATTATTGGCGATATTAAATTTAATTCCAAAAAATGGTCAAATACGTGTGTTGGCAAGTGATTATCAAATTTATATGCATGCAATGATGGATCGTTCTTCCTGAATAAAGTCTGGCGACATTTGTATCATGATGTATTACGAAGAAAATTTGAAAAATGAAGATTTTGACCAAGGGGAGGAGCCAACCGCACACCCTACCTGCAAGGGGTAGCCGTACGGTTGGGAACCAGCTGTAAGGTTGGCAGCCAGCCATACGGTTGGTACCCAGCCGTGCGGTTGGTCTGTACACTTTTGCTATAAATAGAGCGCGAATTTGTCCTTTTTTCTCCCATCAAGATCACTATTCATTCTATCTTTCTAGCCTAAAAATAGTTCTTCTTTCTCTGTCATCATGTCTACCTTTTGCACCAGTGCTGCCTTCTCCCTTCTATCCGATTTCGTGTCCCTAGTCGAGGCTGATTGTGGCCTCAACTAGGGTGACCTGAGCCATCTTCATCGCTGGTGTTCTCACGAGATCAACTGGTTTTTCTTACTCGGTCTTGCTGAGTTTTGGGATCCTGAGGACCACTGCTTTCGCATCGGGTTAGATGAGTTATGCCCGACGATTGAGGATTTCACACTACTGATGCGCCAGATGTTTCATGGCCGCTGGCGTCTTTACGGGATGCTAGGAGCCCTCGAGTTATGCTGGCTGAGCTACTGGGTTTAAGGGAGAGCGAGTGCCGGCCTATGATAGTAGACGGACGGCTTCACTTACGTCACTTGGCAGATTTTTTCATTTATCATGGTGATGATCCGGCTTACTATTCAGGTCAGACTTCTTCTTGTATGATTTTTGCTTTCTCTCAGATGCTTTTGGTTACCGATGATGCTATTCTGGTAGACCCCCTGATTATCCGGATTGTCTCTGAGGCCAGACGTGCTCATTTAGTGACTCCCATTTTGTTGGCGGAGACACTGAATGGTTTAGATGCCTTGGTTCAGTCTCGGATTGGCCATTTTCGAGGTAGTTCGTATCTGCTATATATGTGGGTTACTGAGAGATTTTGGTATCTGGAGACTCGACTTCCCTGGGATTCTTGGGACTTCTTTCTTCGCCCTAATTATGCTCTGATTCATCGCTTGTCGTCATTTGACTGGTCTATCCATTTTTCTGAGTCTTCTTCTTCGATTCGCTGGGAGATCCCGTGGTGGCGCATGAGGACCATGATTGTGAGTATGGCTGGGAAGAACTACCTTCGATTTCGTGGTTTGAGAGAGACATCATTCTATATTCCCGGGCGATTGACGAGATAGTTTGGTGTTCCCTTGAGTATACCTTTTCCATTGAGAGACTTCTCTTCGGTTACTCTTCCCATTACCCTGAGATTGGATACGACACTACGAGGTCTTTGGTCCACCCGCTTTGTTCGACGATTCCATGGAGGAGAGATTGGCATTATCCAGGTGACTCGTTCTGACGTTGTGCTACACATTTGGTGTCGGGTTCGTCAGACCATCGAGCATGAGCCTATGATGATGAGATGGTTTCGGTTTGCGGATTCACGAGTGACAGATGAGACAGTTCTCGCTTCATATCATGCCATGGATCGAGAGAGAATCTTGTATTCTGCGACTGATTGATGGGTTTGATGGTTAGGTTAGGTTTTTGATGGGTGGCTTCTTTATGAAAGCGATTTGGATTTTAGGTAGGTGAGAGTATGTAGGAAATGATGTAAGTGGATTTTGATGTAGGTTGTCCTGTATGACAAACTTTGGTTATATATATGGAAAATCTCTTTCTACCCCTTTTTGCCTCCAAATGAATGAATCTTATTATAAGGAATAGACCAGGCCTGAAATTTAAATCCAGGTTGCCTACGTTTCCCCAGATGACGTTTTTTTTTTTTTGAGGCTCAGGTCTTTGTAGTTCATGCATACAATATTACTGATAATATTTCTTCAATCAGTCGAGGTTGACTGGTGAGTTTAACTTTTGGCCATCAATGTCGGTAAGGAGAACGGCACCCCCGGATAGTATTTTAGTAACAATGTAAGGGCCTGTCCATTTTGGCGAGAATTTTCCTCGTGGGTCTCGAGTCGGTTCACGAATTTCTTTGAGTACTAAGTTTCCAACTATGATGCTTCTATCTCGAATCTTCTTATTAAAGGCTTTTGCAACACGCTTTTGGTACCCTTGATGTTGATATGAAGCTCTCAATATGTTTTCATCAATCATTGCCAATTCCTCATACCGAGCTTTTATCTAATCACTTTCAGTGACTTGATTTTATAAGACAACCCGTAAAGAGGGTATTTCCATTTTCACTGGTAAAACCGCTTCCATTCTGTACGTGAGGGAGAAAGGTGTTGACCCTGTAGAAACACTCTCAGTAGTTCGATACCCCCAGAGTGCATATGGGAGCTTTTCGGGCCAATCTCTACCGGATTTCACCATCTTACTAATGATGTTTTTTAAATTCTTGTTAGCAGCCTCAACTGCCCCATTAGTCTGTGGGCGGTATAGAGAGGATTTGTGACGTTTGATTCCATATTCCTCTATGATTTCGTTAGCTTCACCCTCAAAGTGTGTCCCATTATCGGATATTATTTCATGTGATACCCCGTATCGACATATAATGTTGTGTCGGATGAATCGAGCTACCTTCTTAGCATTTAAATCTTTGTAAGACTCGGCTTCAACCCATTTGGTGAAGTAGTCGATAGCCACCAGAATGTATTCATGCCCATTGCTTCCTTTTGGCGAGATCTTACCAATTATGTCGATACCCCAGATGGAAAACGGCCAAGGAGATGTCATGGGATACAATTCTTTTGGTGGGAAATTCTGTGCCTTGGCGTATATTTGGCATTTATGATAACCTTTGACGTATTCAAAACAATCTTTCTGCATTGTCAACCAATAATACTCTTGACGAACTATTTTACATGCCAATGTATGACCGCTCATATGTGGACCGCACTCTCCATATTGAATTTGTTCCATCATTGCTCGGGACTTTTCCTCATCGAGGCATTGAAGGTGTATACCATCGTCATTTCTTCGGTATAATTTTCCCGTACAAATGATAAACTGGGATGAGAGTCGGCGAAGTGTGATAAGCGTCTTTGTCGGTATTTGGGAGATATTCATTGTGCTTGAGTAATTGCCAGATATCGTAATACCAAACATTCTTGTCAACCTCATTTCTGCTTTCAACATCGAGTGATAGGCAAAATACCAGATTTGTCCGCTTCTGGATTTGGATCTGAATTTCTTCTTTCTCCCACGGAATTTCAATCATCGAGGCCAAAGTAGCCAAGGCATCAGCAAAATTGTTCTGTGTTCTTGGAATATAGAAGAATTCAATACAATCAAATTTCTCAGTAGTTTCTTCAAGTTGGGCTAAAAAGGGTACGAGTTTTTCCTCTTTGATCTTCCACATTTTTAGAATCTGATGAATAATGAGGGCGGAGTCCCCAAACACTTGGATCTTGCGAACCCCTTTCTGTAAAGCGATTTCTAGCCCGACAATACATGCCTCGTATTCTACGATATTGTTAGTGCAAGGAAACTCCAAGCGAAAAGACATAGGGGCGTGGGTCTGATCTGGCGAGATCAATAAGATTCCGATTCCATTTCCATTTCGATTGCAAGCCCCATCATAGTACATTTTCCATTCATCATCTTCTGCATTCTCCATGATACCTTCATCGGGGAATTCGACTTCCTGTAGCTCTGTATCGATGATAGGATTTCCTGCTAGGTGATCCACTATGACTTGCCCTTTGACGGCCTTTTGAGTTACGTACGAGATATCGAATTCCGAGAGCAAAAACACCCATTTAGCCATTCGATTAGTCAACACCGGCTTTTCGAACAAATATCGCAAGGGATCCAGGCGAGAGATTAGGATCACGGAAAAAACCAACATATAATGCCGCAACTTTTGGGTGGCCCAAACCAATGAAGCACATGATTTCTCTAAAGCCGTATAATTTTGTTCTCCCGGAGAAAGCTTTTTGCTAATTTAATATATCGCTTGTTCAGTTCTTGTCTTCAACAAATGTTACGCTAACATTGCTCCAACTGATGAGTCGTTGACTGACATGTATAGTATCAACGGAATGCCCACTTGAGGAGGTGCTAAGACTGGCGCGTTGGACAAATATTGTTTGATATTATCAAACGCTTCCTGGCATTGCTCATTCCATTGCTTATCTGAGTTCTTTTGGAGTAGCTTAAAAATTGGCTTACATGTTTGAGTCAATTGCGAAATGAATCTGCTTATGAACTGTAATCTCCCAAGGAAACCCCGTATTTCCTTCTCGATTTTAGGGACTGGCATTTCTTGAATGGCTTTAATCTTTGCCGGATCGACCTCAATTCCTTTTTTACTGACTATATATCCCAGCATCTTGCCTTTAGTGACCCTGAATACACACTTTTGAGGATTCAAGCGCATCTGAAATCGCATAAGCCGTTCAAAGAAGATCCGCAGAGTTGCAACATGGCTTTGTCGGTCTAGGGATTTGATGATCATGTCGTTGACGTACACTTCTACTTCCTTATGAATCATATCATGGAACAAGGTAGTTGCCGCTCGTTGATATGTAGCCCCGGCATTTTTTAACCCAAATGGCATGACAGTGTAACAATAAGTACCCCATGGTGTGATGAAAGCCATTTTTTCTTGATGATCAGGGTGCATTTTTATCTGATTATACTCAGAAAATCCGTCGACGAATGATTTAAAGGCATGATTTGCGGTGTTGTCGACAATGAGGTCGATATTTGGCAGTGGGAAATCATCTTTTGGACATGCAACATTTAAATTCCGGTAATCAACACAAACTCATACTTTTCCATTGGCTTTTGGCACCAGCACTATGTTGGCCAACCAAGTAGGGTATTCAACAACCCGTATGAACACTACCTCAAAAAGTACACTTAGGCGACGTAGATTGTACGTCGCCCAGGTGTAGATATACGTCGCCACAATCTTAGGCAACGTAGGATACGTCGCCTAAGGTACGTCTCCTAAGCTATGTCGCCCTAGGTAATAGGCGACGTAAATAAATAAGTACGTCGCCTAAGAAAAATCCAAGGCGACGTAAAAATACATATGTCGCCTGTGTGTTCAGAGTGGAGTTGACTTTGACTGGACTTTAGGCGACGTAATAAGTTACCTACGTCGCCTAGGTTTCTTACTTAGGCGACGTACTTATTTAACTATGTTGCCTAAAGTCCAGTCAAAAGTCAACTCTGCTCTGACCTTAGGCGACGTAGGTAAATAGTTACGTCGCATAGGTTCTTACTTAGGCGACGTAGTTAAATAAGTACGTCGCCTAAATTCAGTGCAGAGTTGACTTTTGACTGGACTTTGGGCGACGTAAGTAAAATAATTACGTCGCCTAAGTGAATTAAAATAATTACAGAAATTGCTTGTTTCTGTGTGCACCCCATGCGTGCACTTCTATACAAATAACCTGCATTACAAACCAATTTCATTCATTCAAACATCCTGCCCAATCGTTCATATTTTTCATTCATTCAAATATCAAAACATTCAATTATTCAAATATATAATCATTCAAATATCCAAGCATTCAATTAAATGTTCAAAACATTTATAAATTACAGCAATGTCCTACAAAACTGTTTTAAAAACTTTACAATCATATAAAATTGATCAATAAGAAACTAAACCTAAAACTATCATGCGTTGGAGCCATCAGATGGTGGAGCCCTCATATTCATCTGCCTCGCCATTTCTGCAAGCTGGGCCTGTACCCTCGCTTCGAACTCTAGCCTCTCCCTATCTTGATCCTGCCGCTCCCTCTCGAGCTCCCTCTCACGCTCCTGTCGATCTCGTCTTTCCTGTTGAAGACGCTCCTCGAGTTCTTTTTGATTTGTCCTAAGTCTGGCGAACTCCTCCTCAATCGCGGCGTTTCGGGGCTCCGGCCTAGATGGTCCTCTCGTCCTCGGCTGCTTGGCGACACCGCTGCCTAAGCCCGGAACCCTGATCCCTTTCGAAGGACCGACCACCCTCTCCATAAGCCCGATCTCTATATCAACAGAGAGTCTCGGCGGAGCTGTGACTGAGGCCGGCGAGGTGCCATCCGATGTATCATCGATCGGAGGCATACTCTCCATCAACAAGGCAACCGCCTCGTCGCTCGCCTGCTGAACCCGCAACTGCAAATAGCAATAAATATAATTAATGAATTTCTTATTACAAATAATTAAGCATAAGGATCGAATTTGTTATTACAAATAACTAGCAATAAATGTAATGAATTAATAAATAATAAACTTACCGTACCCTCGGGATTGAATTTCTTGTACATGTCTATGTACGTCTTCGCGTGAGGAGCTTGCTCGCCTTTCTTCGTGTACTCCTCAGCCCGAGCTGCAAAAAGCCTGGCCCCTCCGCTGTGGGGCCTCTTGTTTATCGAGGCCTGGACCGCTTTCATTTGCTCGCTCCGCCTCTGCAAGATATATAAGATAGAAACTGTTAGAATATTCAATTGTATTTAAATTAAGTTAGACAAATTAATTAATTTTACCTGAAATTCGGGATCCCTGAAGTGGTTGCACAACCACTGCCACTCCGCAGGCCGATGTGTGAACTCGACAGGAAGGGGAGAATCTCCCAATTCCTGCCAGTTTGCGTGATAGGAAGACTTCCACTACCTAAACCGGTTGGCGGCCTTCTCATCTATCCAGCTAGTGAGCTCCCTACGCCGGTGATCGATATTATAGTTCACCTACAAAGCAAAAAAGAAGAAAGAAACATTAGTAATTTGAAATAATAACAAACAATAAAAAAATAAAGAAACTCAAAAACTTACCGATAAAAAATCCAGCAACCTCGTCCGCTCTGTCACCGGAAGGTCGTGCCACGTCGGATGGAGCATCGGACATTGGTCTTTTATATAAGCCGAGAGGTCCGTCACGAACCGGGAGCGAACTGAGAAAGGCGCCCCCCTAATCGAATCCTCGTAGGTCACCGAGGTCCTGCCCTTCTCTTTCGTGATCGCCGTCGTTTTCTTCCCGAGTACGACTCCTCTCCTCTTATTACTCGAGGAGGCACCGGCGGCAGTATCTGTATATTACAAGAAAATTTATTCAGTAAATTATATAAAGTTAATATAATTGCCAACGTATAACTAAAAATTATAATTAAGAACTTTACCTGAGTCGGTCAGCACGTGAGTAGTAGTAAAACTGCAGCGAATGCTACGTGTGGGTGGTGTGGGGCCTGTGCTGCCAGTCGTCGAATGTGCGGAAGGGAGGGGCAGAACAAGCGGCAGGACCGGCGACTCCCTCGCTGAGTCCGGTGATCCATCGGCCTGGGCCGCCTGCTGCGGCGCCTGTTGCGCGGTCTGGGCCGCCTCCTGCAATGGCTGGGGTGCCTGCGAGGTCTGGGCCGCCTGCGAGGTCTCTGCGCGGCTGCTGCAAGAGGCATAAAGAAACTTCCTACGCGCATAATACACGAGATTTCTTCCTTACAGAAGAATCTTTCGGAGGCATCCTGACATATATTAGAAAGGAAACGTAAGAATACTATAATTGACTTGAATTGAAATTGAAATTGAATTGAACTAAAATTGAAATTGAATTGAATCGAAATTGAAATTGAAAGAAACATAAGAACAGTAAACTTCAAGATCAATATATATATATATAAAACTTCACTTTACACATTACAAAAAAAAAACAGATATAAAGGAGGACGTAAATTATTATAGAAATCACATCACAAGAAGAAAAGAATCAATTACATTGGGCAATGGTGATTTATGTATACATAGATATAGAAAAAGGTATAACTCAAAAAAGCCCTTTAAGTATTTACGATTAAATTATTATTAAGTATTTACGAATATTAAGATGTTTTTTCAATTTTTATATTTATAAAGGTCCAATCCGCTAATTATTAGTGGACCAAAATAATCCGATCCAGTTTTCATTCTTATGAGTAAAAATACATATTAAACTAAACCGGACCAGTTATACATATATGGGCCTCGAGTAGACCATAATGGTACATATATAATCCAACTTAATTAACCTTGCAGGTGGTAATATATATATATATATATATACATATATATAAACAATAACAGGGTATTTATATAAACCTATAACTTTTTCATTTTTCTAAATTATGTGTGTCCGTTAATTTTGGGTATTTAGCGACATTACTGATCAGCAAGATGTGGGGGGACCTTGCTGCAATTAGAACAAGAAAAAGTAGAGAGAGAGCTGATATTATTTTTTGGTAATATATATCAGCTAGATTTGAAAGTAAATATATATATATATATATATATGGTTACATTTCAAGTAAGGTTTTAAGGACTTTAAGTTACGAATTGTGTATTTTGGGTATCAAACGGATGAGTTTTTTGACGAAACTTGGTGAAGCGATCTCCATGACTAGTGATCATCCCCACCAAATTTTATAAAAAAATTCAACCGGGAAGTAACTTAATTACAAAATTAAAATATATATCTCCGTTGACTAGACATATTTTTCAATTTAATTTGTACTTAATCAGTAACTTAAAGTCTTAAGTTAAAAAACTCATTCGTTTAACCCTTCAAAATACTTAATCCATAACTTAAGGTTTTAAGTTAAGACGTTACTTGAAATTTACCATATATATGTATGGCTTAATTAGCTGCACAGATAGGCTTGTGCAACTGGTGAGTACTTTAAAGAAAATATTTCTTCTTCTTATTTTGGTAGGTTTCTCTTGTTGGTTTCATTTGCTCATTTGAAAGCTGGATTTTGTTGTCTATATATAACCCTTCCACTCTTCGCTGCCCGACAATTAGACTTGGTCTTTCATCGACAATGATATTTCGCATACTACAAGACTGGTCATCGTCATCTCTTAGTAGGTATATTTTTATTAATTATATCTACATTATATTAAACTAAAATCTCTACCTTGGATTTGTGTGTATATATGTGTACAATGAACTCCCTAACGATATAAAGGAGGACCCAACTCTGAGTTAATTGAGTTGTAGTCTAGTCTAATTTTTTATAATAATATTGTGATATATATATATATATATTAAGTTTATGTTCGATCTAGCTAGCTAGCCCAATTCGGTTTAACTAAGCTATATAAATTTAATTACCGTATTACATACATATAGTTTTTTCACTGGATTTGAGCATATATATATGCTCGATCTGTTATGGTCTAGTTCGGCCTTTGCCAAGTTACAAAGGCAAAATTGTTTCGGAGACAGCAACCTCGGCTAATTGGGGTAATCAACAAGCACTCGGACTATTACTCCAAAATCATTCGTCTTAAAAATATTGATTTAGATTAAATTTAATGAAACTAATAATTAACTTGCATGGCAATGCACAGAGACATTGATGTTGACATTAATTGTATTAATTGATCGATATAAGTACTACTAACCAGCTGAAAAGGAAATATTAAGAAATAATATATAATTATAACATATGCGTATGTATTAAATTTATTTTCCTGATTCATGCACATTATTAAAAGATAAATTGGGGTACAATAGGAGTGCCATGTGGTAAACCTCAATTTTGAGTAAAGGATACCGTCCAATAACACTTTGGAAAGTATTCACAAGAAACTTCACTGTTAGCACATGCAGAGTATCGTAAGACGGTACTTTCATAGTAGAAAAAATAAAACAACTAATTTTTGTTGAAAGATGAACACTATCAAAAGTTTTTAAAATGTATTTGTTCAAGACATATCTTAATATATGCAAACTAAAAAATTACTAGAAACACCGAAAATACACAATTATAACACCAAGAGTAAAAATAAGAACACAAAACTTTTGGCATTGTGGTATGAATTAATACTTACAAGTAGAAGGAGAACAACAAAATTAACTTTAAAACCAGATCGAGTGAAAAGCTAGTCCAGCTAGTGGAAAGTGTGAAAGCAAGTTCTTAAGTCCAAGTGCAGAAAAGATTTAAGAGAGGGACAATTTATAGTGAAATGGGGGGTGGGCCATCAATGATTGAAATTTTCGATCTTTCAATATTAATAAAGATATTGTGAAGGATTGAAAGTCTACATTTACGAAAAGAACACGCGTCTCCTAATGCTATCATAGAAACAAAGTCTATGAACTTCTCGTAGATCACCCCCTCCCCTTAATTTTACCACTTGGATGGTTCTTTTTTTAAATATTCTGGAGAGGCCCGTCCCATTAGAAGGCCAACCCGCTGATCTGGATTTTAGAAAATCATGGGGATGGTGGAAGGTAAAAAAGTGGACAGTACACATATTAAACCGTTTATACACCCGGTGAGTTTATAGCCTTAAATTTATTGATCAATATTATTTTGAAAATTCATATTTGACTCTCAGTTCTTTTGGTTGTCTTAACAGGTTTGGAGACCTAAAGCTTCAAAATCCAGAAAACAGAGAGTTTGCCCAAATGTTCCAAAAGAATTATGCAGGGAAAATTCTGGAATGCCTTCTAAAATTGTTGAATGTGATTCGTGTTGGTGGCTATTTACCTGACAGAGTTACCAACCTAATTTTGCAATACCTAAGCAACAGGTTTGTTTTATGTGGTTTTAACTCATTCCTTTCGATTACATAATATTTACATCATGCTAGCAATAATTAACTAACTAGCAATATTAATTAACTAGCAATCAACTAAAAAATAGCAATGGAATTAAGATTTAAGAGGGGCGAATGGGAATAAATCTTACGTGGACAATGGTGGTGGTGGCGGTGAGCAAGAGCGGCGGTGAGCGGTGGAGGCAGTGAGCGACGATGGCAGCGGTGAGCGAGGGCAGTGGTGGTGGTGAGCGGATATGGGGGCTAGGGTTTCGAGGTGGTGATGGTCAGAAATGAGGGTAGGGTATTGAGGTAGCGGTGGTCGGAATGGGGGCTAGGGTTTCGAGGCGGTGGTGGTCGGAGATGAGGGAGGAGGGAGAATTGAGAGATAGAGGGAGAAGGAGATTGTTCCTCAGAAAAAAAAAGAAATTGGGGTCAAGGGTTTAATATATGCTATTCACTTGGGCGACGTAGGTATATATCTATGTCGCCCAAGTGAATTTCAAAATTTCAAAATAATTTAAATTTTTGTGAAAATTTAAGGGGGAAAACCTTTTGGGCGACGTATTTATTTATACGTTGCCTAAGATAATCTTAGGCGACGTAGTTTTAAAAGCTACATCACCTAAGATTATCTTAGGCGACGTATAAATAAATACTACGTCACCTAAGATAATCTTAGGCGACGTAAAAATTAAAACTACGTCGACTAAGAGTTTTTAATATTTTTATGATTTTAATAGTAATTTAATTTTAATAATTTTATTAAGATAATCTATGTGCTAATTATAACTTGCACATTTATATTTTAGTAATAATTATTTTAATAATCATAACAATTATTATTATAACCCGATAGGGGTGCAGCATGTGGAGTTGGTGGAGTTGCAGCTGGAGAATCACCTAAAGCTTGTTAAAATGCCCGCCATAAATTATGCCACAACTAGGTTTAAACGCACATAATAATCTCAATCATCATCATCATCATCATCATCATCATCATCATCATCATCATCATCGTCTTCATCCTCATATCTGCTATATAGATCATTGTTAAACCCTTCAGCATCATCGGAGTCTTCATCCTCGTCATAATCATCATCCTCGTTTTCATCTTCATTTTCATATACAGGAATATTTACAAACGGTACTGGACCTAGGTTGATAAATAACTCCGATATAGGAAGACATATCGCATCTGGCTCTTGATAAGGTTCATCTACTTCATACAGTGGAGTGGTCATATCGTCCCTTGCAAGTGTGGCCTCACTGAACGTACCTCTGTGTGCCATATGGTTGACGACTTTCCAACCCTCACCAGCCAACTGATCATCTATATAGAACACTTGGGTTTCCGTCGTGGCCAGAATAAATGGAAAGTCATCGTACCAACTACTATTCGTGTTCACGGAAGTAAGACCACGATTATACTGTACACTTCTGGGAATAGTAGGGTCGGTGTTGTACCACTTACACTTGAACAACACAACTGGCATGCATTCCGCATAAGTTAGTTGGACAACTGATTGCAGAATCCCGTAGTATGTCAGATCACCGGCCACGCATGTCACCGGCCACACTCGTGCATGATGTTCCTCTCGGCAATACACCCCTCTGGGTAACGCTTGTTTCCAACATCTTTCTTGTATTCTACGAGCTGCCTGAAAGATTGCTCAATTATATAGTACAAATGTATACAATTAAAGACAATTATATATAATATCCTAAGATCTGAAATAATACCTTTCAGTGGAAAACATCCAGGTATAATGCACGAGACCGGTGAGCAGGACCTGTTCCGGCAGGTGGATGCAGAGATGGACCATGATGGTAAAGAAAGCTGGCGGAAATATCATCTCCAACTTGCATAGGATCATGAAAATATCAGTCTGCAGTTGATGGACATCTGATTTCTTCAACTCTCGGGCGCAAATTGTCTGAAAGAATCTGCAATACTCTACTAACGCGTCGGTGACGTCTCTTCCCAAATATGGTTGGATAACCACAGGAAGAACACGCTGAAGCATGACATGGCAATCGTGAGTCTTCAATCCAAAAAACTTTTTATCAGACGGTCTGATCTTAGTCTTTAGGCTTCCAGCATAACCTCTTGGATATTTAACAGCTGCAACTCGATCAAATACGTCTCTGAGATCCCTAGGACGAACTGTGTAATTCGCCTGATGTAGCGTCACTTTTCCTGACGGCCCTATCCTCGGCCAAAGATTGCTGCGTATGCCCATATTCTTTAGAGTTAATCGAGATTTCATATCGTCCTTAGTCTTTCCATCGAGAGCTAAAACGGTGCCCAAGATGTTGTCGCATACATTTTTTTCAATGTGCATCACATCTAATGCATGTCTCACACTCGATGATGTCCAGTAAGGCAGCTCCCAAAATATACTGACATGAGTCCAACACAATCTCTTTTTAGCTGCCTAACATTAAGTACAACACAACTTATCAATTTACAATATCACAAATTAACTTATTACGATATCACAACTACTGTTAGTTTGAGCCGTACCTGTTTGAAGTCAGGATGCGGATGCAAAGAATTCTGAGGGTAAGACAAATTATTGGTAGCTTCAAGAACCTGACGTGCAGACTTTCTTTGTGGGGCGAGTCTAAGCTCTGGCTCCCCATTAAACCTTTCTGGTATCCTCCGATAAGGGTGATGTTCGGAAAGCCATCTACGCGCCCCCTGATATGACATCCTTCCATTATTGTGAACCGCAATAATATCATCCAAACATATGGGACATGCCTTGTACCCTTTTGTCTGAATACCTCCCAACATTCCTAATCCTGGAAACTCGCTGATGGTCCACATAACGGCTGCCCTCATGTTGAATGCCACTTCACCGTATCGATCCCAAGTTGAAACCCCTGTCTCCCATAGCATCTTAAGTTCATCAATCAGTGTTCTCATAAACACATTTAGAGTCTTTCCCGGACTCTTAGGGCCGGATATTAGTAAGACTAGAATGTTAAACTCCTTCTTTATACACAACGAAGGCGGAAAATTATAAGGCATCGCAATAACAGGCCAGCAACTGTAGGGAACCGCCGTAGTAGAGTACGGACTGAACCCGTCTGACGCTAGAGTAAGACGTACGTTTCTAATGTCGGCGGCAAATTGCGGTTGGGACCTACAAAATGACGAGACAAATTCTTTAATATGAAAATAATTAGACTAACAGTTTATTAAATTGTATGTGTACAAACTGTGAATATATACGTCACCTGTCGAAATCCTTCCATGCTTCTCTGTCCGCTGGATGTCTAAGATATTCAGTATCTTCTCTTCTTTCCCCATGCCACCGTATTTTCTTTGCAATATGTTTACAACTGTACAGACGCTGCAACCTCGGTGCTAATGGGAAGTACCGAACCGTCTTCCGGGCAATCCGTTTTCCACCGCCTGTATTTTCTTCTTCCTATCTTGACTCACCGCAAATAGGACATTGATCTAGGTCTTTACCCTCCTTGTAAAACAAGTAGCAGCCGTAGTAACACCCGTGGATGACCTCGTAACCCATGCCAATCTTCTTTAAGGCCTTTTTTACAGCTTTGTATGAGTCAGGGTACTTGTTCCTTTCGGGCAACAGGTAATTAATTTCGGCAGCCCACTTGTTAAAGGATGTGTCTGCCATATTGTAACTCTGTTTCAGTTGCAGCGATCTAAGCATTGAAGCCAGCGCCGTGACTTGACTACCCTCGTACAGTGGAGTCACTGCTTCGTCTAAGAGACGCTGATATGCTATCAAATTTTCTTTGGCGACAGGGTCGGCATGAAATGCATTGTCAACACTAGGGTGATCATACGATTCACGAAAAGGAAAAGCATCTTGTACGAAGTCCATGGTCGGGTTACTCGAAGACGCCCTGTTTTGTTCTGCTTGCCATTGCGAAGTTGTCTCTGGAATTTCCCCGTGTAGGTTCCATACTGTATATGACTCCATTATACCTGCATTGGTCAAGTGGATGTATATTTCATCTAATGTCACCCGTTGGCCCATGTTGAAACATTTTTTGCAGGGGCATGGATACAATCCAGTCGAACTGTTGCCATTTTCTCGAACATACTCTAAGAACTCCATTAGCCCCACAATGAATTCTGTTGAACCTCTTGACCATTTCATCCAGTTCTTATTCATTTTCGATCACTGTCATATGACAAATAATTACAAACTCAAAAATTACTAACAACTAAGAATAATACTAACGTATATATAAAAAAGGGCAACAACTAACAACAATACTATATCTTCAATACCAAATACACATTTTCTACACTAAACACGACATCTATATAAAGTAAAAAAATTAGTAAAAAAATTAATATTAGTAATAGATAGAGTACCTAAAAATCAAACAAGCTTTTAATGAGGGAAATGATGTTAATTTTCACTTTCAAAATCGCCAAAATTAACTCTAAAATACATCAACCCCGAAAATGGCATGTTCTTAGGCGACGTAGAACGAACGTAGAGATCAAATAAGAGCAACAATTAACAATAATACTATATGTTCAACACCAAATACACATTTTCTACACTAAACACAGTATATATATAAACACAAAAATTAGTAACTAATTAAGATTAATAAGAGATAGAGTACCTAAATATCAAACAAGCCTTTAATGAGAGAAATGATGTTGATTTTCACCTTCAAAATTGCCAAAATCGCCCAAATTAACTCTAAAATCGAAAACGGCAAGTTCTTAGGCGACGTAGTACTAACCTAGAGATCAAATAGAGGTAAAAACTAACAACAATACTATATCTTCAACACCAATTAGAAATTTTCTACACTAAACACAATATCTATATAAACACAAAAATTAATAAATAATTAATATTAATAAGAGATAGATTACCTAAAGGTCAAACAAGCCTTTAATGAGAGAAATTATGTTGATTTTTACCTTTAAAATTGCCAAAATTGCCCAAAGTAGCTCTAAAACACATCAACCCCGAAAATGGAGGAGTGGTTCTGATATAAAGATGACAGGATCTTAGGCGACGTAGAAACTATACCTACGTCGCCTAAGTGGCGGTCAACGGGGGTTTTGACTAACCTTTAGGCGATGTAGAAACTATACCTACGTCGCCTAAGATATCTCTTAGGCGACGTAGGTATAGTTTCTACATCGCCTAAAGGTTAGTCAAAACCCCCGTTGACCGCCACTTAAAAGTGTCAGTGGTGAACAACTTTTGGGCGACGTGTGAATTTGAGTACGTCGCCCTAGATAATCTTAGGCGACATACTGTATACCTACGTCGCCTAGGATTTTATGGGGCGACGTACTTTATACCTACGTCGCCTAGGATTATCTTAGGCGACGTGTAATTATTACGTCGCCTAGGATAATCTTAGGCGACGTATTCTATTGACTACGTCGCCCAAGAGCCTTGTTGGTGTAGTGAAACCCAACATCCAATTGTTTTGTTACTTCTTCCTTTACCTTGGGCGACCACTCAGGTATCAGTTTTCTTAACTTTTGCTTGACAGGTTTACATTCGGGTTTTGTTTGTATTTCGTGCATCACAATGTTGGCATCTAAACCCGTCATATCAGCGTATGACCAAGCGAAAACATTAACGAATTCTTTCAACAAATTTTCTAATTCTGTCTTTTCATCATGACTTAATTCGGCCCCAATTTTTATTTCTTTTTTATTGTCAGTTGTTCCCAAATTTATTGTGACCGTGTCCTCTTCAATGGGTTGTATTCTTTGTTCATCATTCAAGTTCTCATTCATGACTTCAAGATCATAAGAATCAAAGTAAGGGGAAATATTGACAATTTTATTGATAGAACTATCATTTTGTACAGATAACATACATTCTAATTTTCGTACATTTTTATCGATATTTTTTTCTCTCTTCTTCTTCTTCTTTTCTTCAATGGGGCGTATGAGGTGCACAGGGTCCCCGAGGTAATCTTCCTCAATTTCCATTACCTCAAACATATTACCCAGCATGTCTTCCTCTTCTAGCGGCTCAACAGGTGGCTAGGTGATCTTCAACTGAGATGAGAAAGTGTGAGTAAAACCTTCGCTTATATACAAGTCTTCTTCAAAGAAGATTTCTAACCCCGGTTGTCTCTTTCCTTCTTCATTTACCCATGGCTCTTGAAACCCTCAATAAGGAAAGTCTTCACCCTCTTTCACGAACCATCCATTCAATGATCTATCAGTGAATATGGTGCTTTTTACTCGGTTATCATCCCCCGTATACCCTAATCCAACAAGAGGACTCGGTTGTTGGTATGGTTCGATCATTTGTGCAATGCCGGCCTTATATTTTCCCAAACCAATTCCCGGTAAAAATTTTATTTTCCTCATCATCTGTACCACTTGCGCTTTCATTTTCGACATGTCGTCGGGAGGCAAATATTTCACAGTCTGCGTGGTAAGAGTTTGCACCTTTGGTTCATACGAAAATCCCCCGAGTTGGACGTCTTGGCTACTAATTCTTAATACAGGCGAGTTTTTGGGCACTATTGCTCTTTTAGGATCTCCCTTAACGACGATGATATCCCCGTTGAAGGGTATTTTTATTTTTTGATGAAGGGAAGAAGGAAGTGCGCCAACCTCATGCAACCAAACTCGTCCAAATAACAAATTAAAACTCCACGGAATATCGATGACTTGAAACTCAGTGGTAAATGTAGCTGGTCCTATCTGCATACCTAGCATGATAGAACCCAATACCTCTCGCTTAGTATTGTCGTATGCTCGAACCGTAACTGGTGATTCTTCCAATGTAGTCAAATCGATACCCAAACAAACAGCAGTCTTTAACGAGCACACGTTAATCGTAGAACCGTTATCCACGAGAACATACAGTATGGACATCCCACAAGCCACAACGGTGATATGAAGGGCTTGGTTATGGTCTCGACTGAGTGGTGATAAATCTTCATCAGAGAACCCGAGAACCTATTTTTGCACCCCCATTGAAGCGATCATTGCCGTCAATTCATTCGGGGTGGCTTCAAGAGGAACAACTGATTCATCTAACATTTTCATCAGTGCCATACGATGCGGCTTGGATGCCACCAAGAGTCCCCAGATCGAAATTTGGGCTTGTGTTTTCTTTAATTGTTCCACAACACGCCCCTCTTTCGGGTCCTTTGCTGGTTCTTTGGGAGGAGTAGTAACGGTAGGTTGCTTGGTACTCGGTGGCTGATAGACTCTCCTAGAGGGAGTCAACTGTTGGACCCATGTTGCTTCCGAATCACTTGTTTCTTTAGGTGTTTCAACCGATGGTGGGGGCGCCTTCTTTTCGACTTGCGAGACTTTGTTCCAGTCGAAGGCGATCATACTTATTTGCGATGGGTACTTGCTTTGATGGGTGCCCTTTTTTATTGCTTTTTCGCTACTATACCCGAGCCCCTGTTGTTTCGGGTCATCTTTGAATTGTGGAAAGTGAGCGATTCCCTGGTTTATCTTTCCAAGCCCGAGACCTGGTATAAACTGCATTTGTTCCATCCAGCTTATAACTTTTGGACTAACCATCTGTTGTGATCGCAGGGCAGAGGTTTCATCGACACATAATCCTAGTAAGGTTTCATCTTCAGTTTCCTCGGTAATTTTCTGGGATTTTGTGGGAGTGTGTGGATGACTGCAGGTGAAGGCTTTAGATAGCCAAATTTCAACACTTCAACATTTTTCGCATCCACGGCGGGTTTAATCAAAGACACAGGATCTGGAAAATCCAAATCTCCCTCGATGGCATTAATTCAGTGATTGGGAAGGGAATTTCTAGCGACATTTGGGGCTGATGGATCAGGAATTCTTTTGCTATCAATTAGATTTTGAATAGCGTGTCACAGGGCCATGCAATTGTCGGTGGTGTGTCTGAATCCCTGATCGTACTCGCAATGCTCATTCATATTCCAATGAGGCGGTATTTGTTGTGGTAACGGCCTCGGGTTCATGGGATACGTTATTCCAGCTTCTTTCAATTGTTCAAAAACCTTTCCCAAAGGTCCCGACAGTTGGGAAAAGTGTCTATCTCGTGAGCGATTCTGATCGAATGCCCTGGGGTTGTTGTTGTTGTTGTTGTTACGATACCCCGATATAGAATAATTCCCAATGTTCTTCACAGAGTTTTGATCATAGGGGTTGTTAGAATATCCCCTACCATAGGACCCATAAGAGGTAACTTGATTGATGGCCGAAGTAGAAGTCTTCTTGTATTGTGATGTGGACTTCTTGGTTTCAGCCTGCTTAGCTAACTCTTCCTCAATTTCATTGCCAACGTGGAGTAGGGCCTTGAACCTACTAAAGAATTGGTGTCCCATTTGAGCCTAAATTTCTGGTTTCAAATTATTCACGATCATTCCCAGTTGTTCCTCCTCATCGAGGCGCTCCACCATTTGGGCCGCTAATTCCTTCCATCTTGTAACAAACTCACTAATGCTCTCGCCTTCCTTTTACTTAGCCATCTCCAGATGTTTTCACGTAACTTTAAGTTCTTCATTAGTCTTATATTGTGACACAAACTCTTGGATGATGGAGGACCACGATCTGACACGGTGCTTTTTAAGGTTCAAAAACCAACTCTGGGCTAGTCCTGCTAGAGTGAGATGAAAGGAATTGGCCAATTCAGCCTCACCGATATCTTAAATCCTCATTGACCTGACATAGGATTTTAGATGGAGTTCAGACGGTGTGGTCCCTGTGAACTTCGGGATGGAAGGCATCTTAAAGCCTACTGGATAACGAGCCTCAGGGTACAAGTTGTAGCTTTCCATCTGGGTTAAATCATTCGAACTTTCAGCTACCTTTTAAGTAAGTGCCTTCAATTGTTCCTTAAGCTCAGACAGGTCTTTATCCCCCCAATAGGTTTCCATTGGTGAGGGGCCTTCCCCTTGAATACTCATTGGCTTTCTCATCGGTTCATAATACGGATCCCGATAAGGTTCATAGATCGGTTGCATCTATGGAGGAGCATGATCGATTGGGTCCTATTGTAACCAATTACTGACCGGATCATGCATGGGCTTTGGTGGGTTCAATTGTTCAAAAGGCGGTGGTACTTCAGTATGAATTGAGAGTGGCGGTGGTGGTGGTGGAATAACCGGAGTTTCCCTTGGCGGCTCTGTCATGCGCCCTTTAGCCAACTCATCCAGCTTGGCACGAGTATTTTGATTGTTGGTTAAGAGCATGGCCATACTTTGACTCAGATTCATCAACATCCGGTACATATCCTCGGGGTTAGGTAACGGAACATTCCCATTTTCACTTGTACTGGCTAGGTTCGGGTCAGCATTTAGAGACGGAGTGTGATGTAGCGGTTGACCCCCCATGGTATTATTCTAAGGTACCCCCTGGTTTGGGTAAAAAGGACCGAGCAGCGGATCCGCTGCATTATTGAATTGGTTGTTCACATTTTGGTTTGGCGTGTTCTGATCCATATTTTCGGAAGAATCTGGTCTGACAAGTCGTCCGGTACTATCTCTTCCAGCCCACGCAGAGGCCAGGATGGAATGAATATCTGAAGCCGGAAAAAAGGACAAATTTGATCGCGCGCATTTCCCCAAAAAATAACAACAATATATCATTTAGAACTCACCGGACCTTATCCAGAAATACATCGATCGGGACGACGGTAAGCACACAAAGAGTTTTCTTTAGGTGAGATCGAAAACAGACCTACAGTGACAACTTGAGAGCCCCGTATAGAGGTAGGGTAGGAATAGAATTCCATGGGTTCCCTGACCGTCTATAGTTTTGAAAATCCATTTTGAAAAGAGCTTTTTAGGAAAATCATTTGAAAACCACGGGAAGTTCTCTCCTCATGAGTTGCTTTATTCATGGAATCAGTATTAGGAAAATTACGAAGATAGAGTCTTCGTGAATTTTTACGGGAAAGGTCGAACAGCCTCCGGCGTACTTGTCGGAACCGCAATGGTGTGAATGACAGGGCCTTAGCTAGTTTAGATTCTCACGACTGTCGATCATTAAAATAATGCAAAAAATCTTGTGTTCTAAGCTGACTCCCTTATATGCAAGCGTGGTTGAGAGGGTAAGGTTTAAGGCTCCCTCCTATTTGGCAGGTCTTACGATATACCTCAAAAGCGCAGGTACGTGTAAGGACCTTTTGATATACGTCCCGGGTACGTGAGTGTTCTCGTCACTCGATATACCTCGGTAGGTACTTGGCCAAGGAGAGTGGTCCCAGGCGCTTTTGGCTAGTGCAGACCTGCAAGTCCGTGGCCTAGTCACGACTCTGATCCCGAGGTTGATAGGGTAAATTCACAATCGCGAAAATGCATGATAGGACGTGAGTGCGTGCAAAATAACAATATAGCGGTTCGTTATTGCTAAACGCTTTAAGGTTTGTTATGATAATTTACACAATTTTAATCATGAAAAAGATTTTCCTCACATAATTAGCAAATAAAGGCATCAGGGTATCCACCTAGATCGCTCCTATGTTATCCTAGGACTAAGGCTTACAAGACCTATATCTAATAAATAATAGGAATTAAATATATGATCCATTATATTAGAACTTAGTTCTCGACATCCCCAACAGAGTCGCCACTGTGAGAATCCGGACCCCCGACTCCCGAGAAAGGGAAATCCTCGTGTTCTCGGGTTTTCATTGTTTTAAAGAAAAATGTGTTTTGTAGAGTCGCCAGTTTGTCTTACAAGAAAACAAACAAAAGATCGTACAAAGGATAATTCAAAACGAACTACCTTACAAACATTTGAAACCAGAGTTTAAAATAAACTTTGTTAGGGTTCAGGAACTACGTTACGAATTGGGAAGGTATTAGGCACCCAATCCGCCCTTTCGGTCTCTTAATGGATCATGTATCTAATTCCTATTTTAGATATCTTGCAAGTAGTTTGAATAGTTTTCAGAATAGTCCTTTTCGGATAAATTCAGTTTAAAACAGTATTTTTTGAAATCAGACTCGAGCTTTGCGAGCGCCTACGTATTCATTCGCAGAATGAAATCAGAGTCTCGTAGTTCCTTTCTTTTGGAAACTGTTTTTGTGTTTTTGTTTTTTGTTTTGAAAACGTGTCAAAACGGATTTTAGATTTCTTGTAAAACTTAGAAATGACTTATTTTGAAAGTAATGAACTTCTTTGCAAGTTATCTAATTTCTATATTAAAACTGGTATTGAAATGCAATATTGAAATTCAGAAAGGTTGTAGAAAGACGTACCTGAAGCGCTTAAAGAGAAAATAAGAGCCTTGCCTTGATTGCTCCTTCTCTCTCTAGAACTTTCTCTCTCTAAAGCTTTCTCTCTCCAACTTCTTCTCTCTAAAACCTTCTCTCACTCTAAAAATTCTCTCAAAGAAAGACTCTCTAACAATTTTGGCAGAACTTCACCTTACTGAAAACACTAGTGAGTGTTGATTCCTCCAAATGAGACTCGAAAGGTCCTATTTATAGGGAAATTTCCGCCAAAAATGCTCCAAAAGAGGCCAACCGCAGGGGGTAGTTGCAGGGGGTGCGGCTGGGGCGTGCGGCTAGGTGCCAACCGCACGGCTGGCAGGTAGCCGTACGGTTGGTACATGTGGTTGGGGGCTGCGGTTGGCTCACAAAAATGCATAGGAATACTTAAAAAAAACTCGATTTTCTAACGGGGCGCTGCCTCGTACCCCGTCCTAGTAAGCGAAGAGGCAACAAAGGTTATATCAGACTCCCAACGCGTCTAGAAATTGAAGTCTTTCGTAATGGTCTTCTATATGCATGATGACTCGGGATTAAATGCATTATGCTCATTTTGAGAAAAGCAGTGTTCACACGAGAGTCGTGGATTGGGGTGTTCACACCTGGGAACCAAAACCCTAAGGGGTTTTTCACATACTACGTCAATAGAGTCCCATCAGCCCAGTTTGACTAGTATTGGTTCTATACACATTACAAATCTCATAACCATTAGACGTATTGGATAGCTTATATAACATAATTGTTTAACTAAATGTATACGCCTAAATCATGATCCATAGTGTATCAGCATATCCACGTTGGTATGCACCGGTACACATTAAGTATTTCCAACAATCTCCCACTTTAGCTACACATATATTCCTAGTACAATTACATTACATAATACTAAAGTGCATGCAAAAGGCTAAATATCATAACTTTAAAATAATGTGGTCCATTCATATGTCAGTATAGAATAATAATAGCCTTCATTACACTTATATCTGTAGATAAACCCACATCCATGGTCATGACATTAACATATTTAATGCATTGATCAAGTATAGATGTGTAGCATAGAAGTACATGCAAAGTTGAATCAATCAATGCCTATTTTCAACTGGTCCAACTTTACATTTTAATGAGATCAAGCTTAATCTTTTCAATCTTCATGTTAAGCCTGTAGAGAATGGTTTGCTCAAACCATTAATCATGCATCGAAAAATTTTATACCTCAATAAGGGTTAATAAGTAGGGTAGTGTCACTTGATAGTGTTGAGGCCCTTTCAAATAAAACCCCACATATATGGACCAAAGGTTTTTAAGTTGGGGACAATATCGTTACTATGTGTGCTAACTGTTGTAAACGCTACTTATGTAGTATGTGGCTAGTCTGGTATTATTGTATATTATAGGGTCCATTCTGTAATTATTAATATTCGTTGCTATATAAATAGAATGAGATGGGAACTAGGTATATAGTTCTCCAATTTCCACAATATTATTCCCTTTTTTCGTTTCTCTATACTTTAACATGGTATCAAAGGTGAGTTACGTAATCCTTCCACGAAGTTAATGCTTCCACGACTATGCGGATCCAGTTCGTTTCAAGGCGATTTCGTGCTTCCAGTTCGTGCTTCCAGTTCGTATCAGTTCGTACTCCCAAATCTGGTATGCGTACTATTTGACTTGTGTAAGTCTTATTCGTATAGGGGTGTGTGTACACCTTCGTTTGTTTGTTGGTGAAGTATTCATCAGTGTTAGGTATTCGAGAAGTGTTTCTCTATCGGCGTTGGTTGTTGCTTGCTTTGTGTTAACAGAAGCCCTCTGGTTGTTTGATAGAATGGCAGAATCAAATAAGTCTCAAAAACCCTAAGTTCTTTGAGTCAGATGACTACGAAATTTAGGGGTCCAACCGAATTCAACCCTGGGCATTGCATCACCACAGTTAAGTTGAACGATCACAACTATCTTGAATGGTCTCAATCCGCTTTGATTAGTCTGACAGGTCAACGAGTTATTGATCATGCTCAAGGAACTATTACCATTCCTGCAGAGGGAGATCCCAAACGTGCCGAGTGGCGGAGTGACAATGCCTATGTTAAGGGATTGATTCTCAGATCGATGGAGCCCGAGATAAGTAGGGGGTTCCTATTTGCTGAAACTGTGAAGGAATTGTGGGATGCTGTTAAAGATACATATTCATCCGCTGGAAATTTTTCCAGGCTGTACAAGCTTCAACAGGAAATTGCCCATTTTAAGCAAGAAAATCAGTCCCTCTCTGCATACTACCAGGCCTTACGAGCTAAGTGGGATGAGTCTGACCATTACCAGGACTTCTTTCCTACTAATACAAGAGATGTTAAAGCATTTAAAGCCTTTGTGGAGAGGACCAGAATTTTCCAGTTCTTAGGAGGATTGAATCCTCAATATGAAAACGCTCGAGTACAGGTGTTGGGTTGCTATCCAGTTCCAACTACTATTAAAGAAGTGTTTAACTATATTCAAAGTGAAGAAAGCAGGAGGAAGGCCATGAATTCTAGGGTGGAAGTTGCTGTACCGTTGTCAGAAAGGGCTGCTCTTGTCTCGCAAAGGGGGCAATTCGATGAAAAGAGCCACCTGATGTGTACTCATTGTGAACGTCCATGCCACACTAAGGAAACTTGCTGGAATTTGCATCCACATCTTCGTCCTGCTAATTTTGAAAAGAAACAAGTGGCTGGAAAATCCAAGCAAGCTTTTTTCCGTCCTCCACCCAAGGCCAATAATGCTTCTGTCACTACTGTTGATGCCCCTGGCCTCCCACCTGGAATAGATATGGATCAGATATGCCGAATGGTTGCAGCTGCATACAAAAACGCTTCCGCATCACAGCCAATTCAGTCAAGTATTAATCCCTCGGCACATCATATTTCCACATCTTCTGGTGATAGAACCTGGATTATTGATTCAGGTGCTAGTAATCACATGACTGGTATGGCTTCTGATTTTTCTTCATACACTTTGTACTCGGGTAAAGAAAAAATTACTTTTGCAGATGGCTCTTTATCCTCCCTTGCGGGGAAAGGAACCATTCATGTCTCAGATAATATTAAGTTATCCTCTGCTCTTCATGTTCCCAATCTTAGCAGACCTCTTTTGTCTGTTAGTTCCATTACAAAAGATTTGAATTGTAGTGTGACCTTCTTTCCTTCTCATTGTGTCTTTCAGGACTTGGAGACAAGGAAGACGATTGGAAGTGGGCGTGAAGATAATGGATTGTATTTGATGGACTCTCGGGTCAAAGCCGTTTTTGGTGCTACCAAGTCTAGTGTAGCAAATAGTGGTGTCAATAAAGATCTGTTAATGCGATGGCATAATAGATTGGGTCATATTCCTGTTTCCGTTTTGAAGCATGTGCTTCCTCAGTTTGCTAGTGTAGAATCTTTTGAGTTAAATTGTGAACCGTGTGCTCTCGCAAAACATTGTCGTGTTTCTTATCCTATTAGTATTAATAAAAGTACTGCTCCTTTGCAAATTGTTCATTCTGATATGTGGGGTCCCGAAAAAACTACTTCATTACTTGGTTTTCCATATTTTATTGTGTTTGTTGATGACTTTAGCCGCTATACATGGTTATATCTTCTCAAAACAAAGGATGAAGTACAGTCAGTTTTCCAGGTGTTTCATAAAATGGTGTGTACTCAATTTGTTCATCCTCTAAAAGTTCTTCGATCTGATAATGGGGGAGAATATATGTCTAATAGTCTTGCCACCTTTTTTGCTGATCATGGGATTCTCCATTAAACCTCGTGTGCTGATACCCCATAACAAACGGGGTAGCTGAGAGAAAGCACCGTCATATTACAGAAGTGAGTCGTTCTCTTCTTATTGGTATGGGGGTCCCAAAATCGTACTGGGCTGATGCTGTCTTAACAGCTACTTTTCTTATCAATCGAATGCCATCTAGGGTTCTTAATCTTAAGTCTCCGGCCTCTGTTTTGTATGGTCATACACCGGTCTTCCCTATCCCTCCAAAAGTATTTGGCTTTGTTTGTTATGTTCATATCCACCATAAAAAAGACAAAATGGATCCGAAAGCAATCACTTGAATCTTCCTCGGGTATTCAGCTACTCAAAAGGGCTATCGTTGCTATGATCCCATTTCTCGTCGTCATTTTGTCTCTAGGGATGTCACCTTCTTTGAGTCAGTTCCGTACTTTAACACTACCAGGCATTCTCTACAGGGGGAGAGTGCTGACTTACAGGACATTCCATTGCCTGTTCCTGTTACTGGTGTAGAGATGCCTGTTCCATCTGTTACTGTTTCTCCTCAGGGGGAGAGCTGCCCCATTATTGTTCCCACTTCTCAAAGGGAGAATCAGCCTCTCAAAGTATACACCAGACGAGAAAAACAATCTATTGTCTCTCCCCACGACCAAGACGTCTCCTCTTCTCCAGGTAATCCCTCTCTCGATCTTGATGTTCCTATTGCCATTCATAAAGGAACTCGTACTTGTGCTAAATATCCTATATCCCATTTTGTATCGTATGATAAATTATCACATCCATATCAAGCTTTTACGTCCTCTGTTTCCTCTGTATCTGTCCCTTCTAAAGTTTCAGATGCCCTTAAACAAACTCAATGGAAAGAAGCAATGCTTGAGGAAATGAAAGCTCTTGAAAAAAATGGTACTTGGGACATTGTTCAGTTGCCAAAAGGAAAAAAACCAGTTGGCTGCAAATGGGTGTATACGGTGAAGTATCGAGCTGATGGGACAATTGAGAGGTACAAAGCCCGATTAGTTGCAAAGGGTTATACTCAAACTCATGGAATTGATTACCAAGAGACATTTGCACCTGTTGCCAAAATGAATTCCATACGTGTTCTCCTTTCATTGGCAACAAATTTAGCTTGGCCGTTATTTCAGCTTGATGTGAAGAACGCTTTCCTTCATGGTGATTTGCATGAAGAGGTGTATATGACCATGCCTCCAGTGGTTAAACTTGTCGATGATCAGAATTTGGTGTGCAAGTTAAAAAAGGCCCTATATGGGCTTAAGCAATCGCCTCGAGCCTGGTTTGAAAGGTTTAGTTCAGCCATGAGAAGGGGAGGGTACAAACAGAGTCAAGCAGATCATACTCTATTTATCAAGAGGTGCAATGATCGAACTACGGCTCTTATTATGTATGTGGATGATATTGTGGTCACGGGAGATAATCCGGAAGAAATACATCGGTTGAAGAAATTTTTGGGCACGGAATTCGAGACTAAAGAACCTCGGATCTCTAAGATACTTTCTTGGCATTGAGGTGTGCAGATCTAAGAGAGGAGTGTTTATCTCTCAAAGAAAGTATGTTCTTGACATGTTGACCGAAACAGGTAAGCTCGGTGCTAAACCTGCAGAGACTCCTATTAACCAAAATCACAAGCTTAATGAGGAAGATGGTGAACTATTAGAAGATATTGGGAGATTTCAGCGATTAGTTGGGAGATTGATATACCTCTCACTTACACGGCCAGATATTTCATATGCTGTCAGTGTGGTTAGTCAGTTTATGCATGCTCCTCGTTCCCCTCACCTTGAGGCAGTCTATCAGATCTTGTGTTACCTCAAGGGTTCTCCTGGGAAGGGAATTCTCTTTGGCTGCCATGGTCATTTGCGGGTTGAAGCCTACACCGATGCTGATTGGGCAGGATCAGTTATAGACCGGCGATCTACATCGGGATATTGTGCATTTGTCAGAAGGAATCTTGTGTCTTGGTGTAGCAAGAAACAATCGGTAGTTGCCAGATCTAGTGCCGAGGCTGAGTTTAGATCCATGGCACTTGGAGTTTGTGAGTTATTATGGTTACAAACTATGCTTCCCGAGTTGGGGCACCCAATGCATGAGCCAATGAGCTTATATTGTGACAACAAGGCGGCAATCAGTATCGCCCACAATCCAGTCCAACATGATAGGACAAAGCATGTTGAAGTCGACCGACACTTTATCAAAGAAAAAATTGACCTGGGATTGATTTGTACTCCTTACATTAGTACTCATAACCAGTTAGCCGATGTGTTAACCAAGGGGGTGAATAAGGTTTCTTTACAGACTATATTAGGCAAGCTGGGTATGTTAGATATCTTCGTACCAGCTTGAGGGGGAGTGTTGTAAACGCTACTTATGTAGTATGTGGCTAGTCTGGTATTATTGTATATTATAGGGTCCATTCTGTAATTATTAATATTCGTTGCTATATAAATAGAATGAGATGGGAACTAGGTATAGAGTTCTCCAATTTCCACAATATTATTCCCTTTTCCGTTTCTCTATACTTTAACACTAACTGGTGGCTTAATCGGTACCTTGGGCCCAACCTCATGTGCCGGTGAGGGCGATAACTTGTACAAAAGCCAGTGGTAAGTCCATAAGCTTAGAGTAGCACAAACAACTAGACTCAGTGGAGCCTAAGCTAGTAAGTCATTATAAAAATCTTCCTGATTACTAAACTCGGTGGAGCCTATGGTGGAGTCAGACTCGGAGAAGCCAAAGGTGAAATTGTTACAGCCTATATACATCGGGTACGGTCAATTGGTTGTGCAGGTTCATCAAGTAAGGTGAAATAGGGTGTACTTCAAGTTGTACATTAATCAAGGTGGACGATTGTACAAACAACGTTGAGTAGTGGTCTACATTAATAGTACAAAGGTGGATCCAAGGTGACTTGCTAGACCAGAGTAAGTCCAAGGTGGACTGGTTTAATCTAAGGTGGAGATTGATGAGAACTGTTAGTTCAAATCCTTAATCCCACATTGAAAAATTGTATAACTTAATTAAGGTTAATAAGTAGGGTAATGTCACCACATAGTAACAAGGCCTTTTAAGATAAAACCATAGACCTATGGTCCAAAGCTGTTTAAGTTGGGAACTATATCGTTACTATGTGCTCGGACCGATGGGCCCAGTCTGTATGCCTAATCCCATGTGCCAGTGAGAACAACTGGTACCAAAGTTGCTGGTAAGTCCACAAGATTGGAGTTATACGTGCAGCTAGACTCGGTGGAGCCTATGCTTGTAAGTTGCTATAAATATCGTCTCGATAGCTAGACTCGATGGAGGCTGTGGTGGAGCTAGACTCGAAGAAGCCAAGGGTGTAGTCGCTACAACCTATGTACACCAAGGTACTGTCAAATGCTTGTGTAGGTTCCTCAAGTAAGGTGAAATAGGGTGTATTTCAAGATGTACATAAATCAAGGTGCACTATTGTGCAAACAATGTTGAGTGGTGGTCTACATGAATAGTACAAAGGTGGATCCAAGGTGAATTACTGGACCGGAGTTAGTCTAAGGTGGATTGGCTAGTTTAACCTAAGGTGGAGATTGTTGACAATGGTTGGTCCAAACCATTAATCCCACATCAAAAAATTGTAAAACTCAATGAAGGTTAATAAGTAGGGCAGTGTCACCGCATAGTAACAGGACCTTTTACGGTAAAACCCCACACATGTGGCCTAAAGCTATTTAAGTTAAGGACTATATCGTTAATATGTGTGCGGACTGATGAGTCTAGTCTATAGGCCCATCCCCATGTGCCAATGAACACAACAAAACCCTGGTGGAAAAAATGTTTAAAGTTAAAACAAAAGTAAACCACATTATTTATTTTGCATAAAATAACATATTTTTCTTCTTCATCTTTCGAGCTAAGCTTTTTCTGGTCCAAGTGTATCTTGTATTTGTCATGGATTATTTTCCTTTTTTCTAAACAAATGCATCCAAAATATAAAGTCCCACTAAAATAACACATCATCAAATAACATAACACTAAAACGAGTAGTATGCTCGTAAAACACGTTGGGCGTTATACATTTGGTGAGTGGATCCGCAATCAAGAATTTTGTCCATATATGCTCTATAGACGACTCTAAATTATCTATTTAACAACAAGAAACTTTATGTCTATAAGTTTTAGTCTTTCACAAAATTTATGTTGGTAGTGTAAGAACTCGAGTTTTCAAAGCCAGACCTCATGGGCAGCGATTCCTTTGATTTCCCGTTTATTTTCAAAATTGTTCATTTAATTTGAGAAAAGGTGATGTTTTATTAAACAAACAAAATTTGGTGTAAAAGGGAGCATTTATGGATTAAACGACCCCTAAAACACAATTGATATAAAACTAGTTGATTCCAAGGTCCGGGGAGTAAGTTACGAATCGGAAAGGTGTTAGGTAATAAATATTGTCTTTCATACGCTCATTTTCGAAGGTGTTTGATGCTTTTATCTCTCTAAAACTACTCGGTTTGCTAACTTATTTTGTGATTAGTCTCGTAGCACTTTTGTATATAACATTGCTTGAAAAGGCACATTTTGTGTTTATTTTGGTGTCTTCAGATCTCAAGAAATGAATTGGACAAAGGAAGAATGATCAACTAAGCAATTTTGGCCTCTAAAGCAAAAAGTTAACAAAAGGTCAATGAGTTAGATGAATCTAACTCATGTCAAGATCAATCTAGAGTCGACAAAAAGTATGTGAGATCAATCATGGAATTATTTCCAACACTTGGATCAATCAAGTTTAAGCCAAGATTGATGTAGGAGACATACTTAATGCTTTATGTCACATCTTTCTTATTTGTCTACTTACCATAGCTTGCTTAAAGGGACAACTTTAGCTAAGAAATTGGTTAAGCTCATGTAATGTATTATTTTAATTAGTGGTTGTTTTGCCCATGCTAGAGAGTGGACAACTTTTGACTTTTTAGTAAAAAAAGATAAGGGAGACAAAACATATATCTATTTATAATCTCCATTGTTGTATTTTGATGGGGGATCTTTTATCACTTTTCATCTCTCAATTTATTAAGAGATTGTAATTTTAATTGAAGAGAAATAGAATACACTTCTATAATTCTTTTCTTTACATTTATTATGGAGTAGATTTCTTTGCTAAGGCTAAAGATGAAGTTTGCAATGCATTAATTATGTAAGTTTAATTCTCATTCCATTATTAGTATTGTTAAATACTTGTTGAATCCTTCACCTTCTCCATTAATCAACCATTCAAAAGCTATAAGATGATTTTTATAAGATGATTTGACTTCGTATGACTTGTATATATAGATCTCAAGCATTAATGAGGAAATGATACACTTGTATATTTCTTATTAGCCTATGTCCATTCCTTCTATGAATGAGATGCTTTTCATTGTCAAGTATGATTATTCTTTGAATATTCATAGAAACACCATGAATTTGAGATTTTAATCCTTGAATACTTTAATGATATGTTGAGTGCTTTCTACACTTAATGTGATTTTGAAACTCAACATTTTTTTAGTTAAATTGTTGCCAATAAGGATCTTTTAAGTTTATGTCATAACAACTTCACTAATCATTTTAAGAATTCAATTTGTATTTATCAAATATGTCTAAATTGGATGATTTCATCTCCACCTAGACTTCCCAATCTTAGACAAAGAAAATGTTATGATTTATTATGCTAAACTTTATAGTTGGCCATTTTCATAATCAAGTCAATTGCCTAGAAAAAACTAACAACGAGTTCTCAAGTGCCTAGTTTAAATTTATGCCTTTTTCTTTGGTGTATCTCAATTTTGTATATTGGTTAAACATTATATGCGAATGCGTTGCACTTGCTTCACTCCCTTTTTTAAAAGATAAGAGGGAGAGATACACTTGTATTGAGTTATGTTTACACACTTTCTTTATATGGCATTTATATGGGAATGGGTTGCTTATGCTTCTCACCTTTTTACTTAGAAAAAGTGTAAGATACTCAACACTTAAAAATTGCATTGACAACTTTGAATGAGATTGATTCTACATAACATTGCAAAGAAAATGAATTCTATAATGCTTTAGCCCTTCCTCATAATTTGATACATCACTTTAATTTTTATTTCAAGACTTAAAAATCAACAACTAAAATCAATTAATCTATTTCTTTAAACAAAGCCTTTGACTCATAATCGCTACACCGTTTTTTCAACTATCCTTGTGGTTCGACACTTAGACTTACTAAGTATTATAACTTGACAACCTACACTTGGGTTCCTCGACGTAGAAGTATTTTTCGCTGTGTCATTAGGCACCCAATTCGCCCTTTTGGTTTCCGATTAAGATATCGATGTATTTAGAAATCAAGAATTCGCATGCTTATTGATATGATTGTGTATCAGTCCATAGGTTTAGAAAAACTGAATTATGGGTGGAGACGGAAAGCTCATGCTTCATATTTTTCCCATTTGATTTTAGAAATCAGTGTGTATGATTTGAAAATGTGATTTTAATAACAATAGGTAGCAAACAAGTGTTTTTGATAAAGATCAGGGCTTTTCAGAAGCTAATTCGATTTGGAATGGGATATACAAATGTTTAACGATTCCTTCATAAAAGGATATTGAGAAAACTGGGATTTTGTAGAGTTAATAGATAAATATGAGTTTTGAAATGGCTATAGCTCGTTCAATAAACTATAAATTAGATTAGACTAGACTAGGATTTTAGTTCGCCTTTGGTTAACGGAGAAGCTTAATGTTCTTTCAAGCCAGAGAGAGGACTCTAGCATGGCAACCCATTGTTCCCCTGTCTCTTTTTGTTTGTGCAAGACTCCCTCTCTAGTCTCTATGGCAATCCACAAATGAAGGGAAGATCTCCGGCATAAAAATTAGGAGATCATGGCTGGCGATCTCTTATCTTTCTTTTTTTGCGAACGATTCTCTCATTTTTTTAAAGGCCAATGTTGATGAATGTGTTGCTTTAAATAACATCCCTTAAGTATGGGGTAGCTTTAGGCCAGTGCTTGATTTCCAAAAATCAGAGGCCATTTTCTCTGAAAATTGTGAGTTGTACTTAAGAGTGCCCTTAGTGAGTCAGCTTAACCTAAAAGATCAACACTTGGGGCTACCGCTTTTATTCGGAATATTAAAAAAATAGATCTTGGCATTTATTTTTATCATGTTTCCGCTAAGCTTAAAAGTTGTAAATGGAATCTTTTATCACAAGCGGGGTGATAGATCATGATTAAATCGATAACCTAAGCTATACAAAACTACGCAATGTCTTGCCTTCCATTTCCTAGTTCTTTTTGTGATAAATTGGATACGAACATTAGAAGATTTTGGTCGGGCAGTGATAAGGATAGCTCTAAGATTCATTGGCAGAGATGAGAAGTTGTTTCCATCCCTAAGTGGCAAAAGGGAATTGGAATTAAAATTTTAGAATGCTTTTAACATGTCTCTCTTGGCTAAGCAATGTTGGCATTTTTGTAAATCCCCGAACTTGCTTTCTACCATAGTCCTCAAGGCTATCTATGTTCCAAATTGTTCCTTGTTGGAAGCTAGAAAGTGCCCTAGAGCTTCGTGGATTTGGTTGAGCCTTATGGAAGGTAAAGACATTATTTATCACATATAAGAAACCAATGCACTATCTTATTGAATTAGTTTCTGACTTGAATGACCACCCAATGGCTTTATGGAACATTAATGTGACATGATCCATGGTTGATTAAGAAATTGGGGATAAGATTCTAAAAATTCTTTTTTCCTTATCAAACAAAGGAGAATAGTTTGGCATTTGTCCCGGAATGGCGAGTATAGCGTTAAAGATAGCTATTGCTCTACTTTAAAGTTGCTTAAGAAGGTTGTTTTATCGGCCACGAGTTCATCTTTCTTTTTATATGCTTCTTTTTGGGAGAAAGTTAGGGCTCTTAAGTGCTCTCTAAAGGTGAAACATTTTATATGGAGGTTTCATAATAATGTGCTAGCAATGGGAGAAAACCTTTACTCTCGTAAGTGCTCACCTTCTTCTTATTGCCCTATATGTTGCTCTAAAATAGAATTTTCTGACCATGTCATTCTCAGTGCAATTGGGCCTACAAAATTTGGATATGGGCTGGTCTTTCTATCTGTATCCAAGAGGATTTTACTGCTGCATGCTAAGAGGTTGTTCGCTTCACTTCTAAAATTGAGTTTGGAGTATTTCGATTCTAGGGATGTCCCTGATCAATGTGCCTTTAATTTGTGTGTTGCATTGTTTTGGTCAGTAGAAACAATTTTCTTTTCAATGGAGATACCCTAGATCCAGGTAAAGTTACTGAATCAGTTTTAATGGCTTTTGAAGAGTTCAGGACAATTTTGAAAGGAGAAGATGTAGTGGTTTATACAAATCATCAACCTAGCTCATCCGGGGTCCTTAAAGTTTAATTGTGATGCAGTGGTTAAAGGTGCAATTGTGGCTATTGGCTGTGTTCTTAGAAATGATCATGGCTCCCTTATTGAGTGTCTTGCCAAAAAGAATTCTCCATCCTCAGTCCTTGCTGTTGAAGTGTCGGCTGTCTATGAAGCTTGCATTTGTTGCTTAAAAGCTGATCGAGGTAAATTGGATCATTATTGAGAGCTAGAATGCTAGTGTGATTAAAATGTGTGCGTGACTGAAATTTTAAAGATCCACCTTGCGAGGTGAAGGCTATCATTGAAAACATTGGCTTCTCATTTAGTAGCTAGAGCTCATTTGTCCTTCAATTTTGTTAGAAGGAATGCAAATAAGACAAAATAGTTAATGGGTCTGCATCAATTAATATTCGTTAACACTTGTTAATTATATAGATACTTGTACAATATTATACACTGTTAATTATATAGATACTTGTATAATATTATACATATATGTCTATACATATATTTTCTAATCTATGTATGTATAATTTGTATAATATTACGTACATACATTTGTTAATTTTATATAGGAAAATGATTATCTAAAAGACTGTCAGTTTTATTAAAACTTACAATCAATTCTTAGCCACACATTTAATTATGGCTAAACATTACCAAATTTCAACCCATCTTTATCATTAATAACATTTTAACCCATGCAAAATAGTAAACTCCATATATTTTAAGTAATTATTTCTTATTCTTTCATTAATCAATTAAATTAGTAATTTTGACAAAATAAACTAAAATTAAACATAACATATTGATCGAGAATTTTTTAAAAAAATATTTCAAATTAAGAATCTAATATATTTTTTTAGTGTCTAAAATTATAAGTGCTTTAGTAATTTTTGGATGTCCCAAATTAAGTATATATCAATTTTAGCGTAAAATTCACTTAACCTCTTTTAATACTTTAATGGTTTTACAATATTTTTATAAATCTAAAAAATATATTATATACTTGAGTATATCCTATTTATAATTGGTAATGGAGAATCCAATTTTACAATGACACAAATGTCAGATGGATGGATTTGTATAAAAGACTAAAAAAATAGCCTTAATTTTGTAATTATGAATTTAATGATAATGATTGTTTTTTTCAAAACTAATCATAGAGTTTGAGTAAGAGTGGGTATCTTTTTCAAATTTGTGGTTAGAAATTGTCTGTAAGTTTAAAGAACTTACAGTATCTTTCATGCTAGCAAAGTCCTTTTATATATTTTAATTCAACGGGTTTAAATTGTTTTGTTAAAGGTTTAACATTTCCATCCATATTTGTCTCAAAATAATTTGTGATAATTAACTGGTAATAACAAGTATATTGTATTGGTTAATTTGTTCATATAACAATTCGAGTTTGAATTTGATTTTTTTTTCACCCGATTTTAAGGGTGATTTTTAAATACTCCCACAAAATTTGGAAACTCACCCCTATTTTGGGTTTTTTTGCATCTCATCCAACCCCCTTTTACCGAATCCTTGCAATTCACCACTAGGTGTGGGGTGTGTTTACAATAAATTTTAGATCTAGAAAACAAGTATTTAGTGGCGAATATTTGTCGCTAAAATAATAAATTTATCCTCAAACTCATTAATAGTGACAATAATACATCACATAAGCAATGGCAAACAAAACCAATCCCCTTTCTCTCTCGCACCCTCTTCATAAATTATAAATTTGATTCATCACTTTGATCGTGTGCATAAATTTCAATCACGTGGTGCCTCATTTGTGCATTGAACACTCACGTAACTCAAAACTCCATCCCCCAAAATCTGAAAATCAATGAGTGAATTGTTCTTCATATTGAAAGGCATTATATATGGACATATATGATATATATATATATATATATGTATGTACATATACTATGTACAAAGTTTAACACAATTTTGTCTCTCTAAAACGTGATTTATCTTTTCCCTTGTTTAGTTTTTCTTCCCACCAAGTACACCTCATCCTCGTCGAAACGACTTCAATTGGCCATGTACATGACTCAATTGATGTGATAAACGCATAATATTGTCTTGTATAAGCTCCTTTAGAGAGTGACTTGACGCGTTTGTTGCATTAATTCTGCCTAATTATCCGCTTATCTTGAGATTAGTGTCTTAGCGAGTTTTGTATCTAATATCGTCCCGCTAGGTGTGCTTTTGTTGTGTTTCTATGTGTTTATAGGCATAGGATGCAATGGCCTTCGAAGAATTGATCAAGTGTAGCCAAAAGCTCACAAGAATGCTGATTTGAGGAATTTCCCAGAAGCATGATCTATCATGGGTATACCATGATCAATCATGGTGCAAATCAATCTTCAGGCAGAGGACCCCATGATCGATCATGGGTTGGCCATGATCGATCATGGCCTGGCGGGGACAGCCACCAACTCCTTCTTTTAGCCTTTTTTTGGGGATTTCTTGTTTAGAGATATTTTTCCTTGTTTATTTTATTAGTTTTTGTACTCCTTTAGCTTTTGTTTTAGTCTAGAGGATGAGATATAGATTATTATCATCTAGGGGAAGACAAAAGTTCTAGAGAGAAGGGAGAGCTATTTGTTCATTGTTCTTCATTTTCTCCATTGTAAGTTTTTGATTTGTAAGAATGATTTCTTCTTCTATAATATTTGTTTTTGCATCTATTATGGAGTAGTCTATTACTAAGGTTACGGAGGTTGATTGCGATATGATTTTTGGTGATTAATGGCTCAATCCATGTTTAAAGTTTGATAAATGTTTATGAATCCTTTGCTTCATCATATCATCCATTCTTTCAAGCTTTCTAGGTATTTTCATATTAAGTTAAGACTTTATATGCCTTGTATATTTAGTTCTTGGTTGTTAATGAACATACAACATATTTATATGGTTCTAGAAAGCTTGTAGTCTTTTTCCCCCATTCATGGAGTTTTTGTCCTTTTTGTAGAAATTATAAATAGTTCATAAAATTCCATAGATGGATTATAAATTTGTTTAGCTTATCTTTGATTCATTTCTTGATATATTGACTGCTTCTTACACTATATGTGATACTTAGACTCTTTATTTTCTACCATAAGTGATAAATGATGAGATGACAAATTTATCCCATAAACTTCATTCCGTTTCATTGTTATGATTCACTTTCTAATTTTCATTCTTTAAATCATGAGATTTCATACACTTGCTTTATGTTAAATCTTTTTATGATGAGTTTGTCATACCTATCTCGGATTAGTTTCATCGGGAATGGGTTGCCTTGCTTCACACCCGTAGCTAAGAGGTAGGAATGATAACCTCGTCTCTTTGGTGGAATGTCGTTTGTCTCTTTCTTGATGTAGCTTCAACCCGGGAATGAGTCGCCTAGCGTCGCACCCGATGCTATTGAGAGATACACCGACATTCCCCATATCTTGAGAAACCTTGTGTTGAAATCTTTGTATGAGCTAGTGATCACCGTCTCTTAAATCGTAACTAACCTCCACCTACCTTAGTGCTTTCTTATTAATTTTCACAACTGTTTTACATTTACGTTGTTTTACAACAAATCCAACTCACACAAATCTGAAAACTGTAAAATCCGTAATCCATTCCACTCCTTTTCACTTATCCCTGTGGTTCGACACTCGGACTTCCGAGACTTTATTACAACTTGACGAGCCTGCACTTGGGCTATATCAAAGTGCGATATTATCGGCGCGTCAAGTTTTTGGCGCCGTTGCCGGGGATTAGGCAAAAGGCGAATCTCGGGTTTTGTATAAAACCATTCTCTGTGAGTATATCTCCATTTAATTAATTTATTTTTCTCCCTTATTCTTGTTTGATTTTGTAGATTTCCCAATGAGCTATTCGAATAGTCTTCCAAGCCCATGCAAGGGCAATTGTTCGTGGACATTCGAATAAGCCCTCCCCATTCTCCAAGAATGGCAAACCAAGGAAGAGCGGAGGATCACGAGAGCGATAATGAAGGGGAAGGTGCCAACAATGTTCCTCCTGTTAGGACCATGCGGGACTACCTTCAACCGCCTCAGGCAACTTCGAACTCATGCATTGTACTTCCCACCGGCCAAGCCGGTGCATTCTCGTTCAAACCGGGTATGCTTCAACATATCCCTTCCTTTCATGGTATGGAGTCGGAAAACCCATACTTGCATTTGAAAGACTTTGAAGAAGTCTGCTCCACATTTCGTGAGGCAAATATTAACGAGGATGTCATGCGTTTAAAACTTTTCCCTTTTTCCCTTAAAGATAAAGGAAAGATTTGGCTAAATGCTCAAAGACCGCAATCAATTCGGTCTTGGCAAGAGCTTCAAGCGGAATTTCTAAAAAAATTCTTTCCCGTTCATAGGACCAACGCATTAAGAAGGGCGATATCAAATTTTTCGCCAAAAGAAAATGAAAGTTTTTATAAGTGTTGGGAAAGATAGAAGGAACTTCTAAACGCATGCCCTCATCATGGTCACGAAACTTGGAGCCTTGTTAGTTTCTTTTATGAATCACTCACCCCTGATATGCGTACATTTGTTGAGACCATGAGTAATGGTCAATTCTTGAGTAAGAATCCCGATGAGGCTTTATTGTATTTTGATGAATTAGCGGAAGGTGCTCAAAATTGGAACACCTATTCCGAAGAACCCAAAGCCAAAACTCAAGGAAGGGGTGGGTTGTACCAAGTGTCCAATGAGGATGACATGGGTGCGAGGTTATTCCAATTGTCTAAGAAAGTAGAGGCAATGGAAGCAAGTAAGTTTAAGGAGGTCAACGTAGTATCCTCGAGTCAGTTGTGTGTCATTTGTGAAAATTCGGGACACACTACCGAGGATTGCCCTACCATTCCCGCTTTTCGGGAAGTCCTCAAAAATCCCGCCCAAGTCAATGCTTTACACCAGTACAACCAAAACCGTAACCAAAACGATCCCTATTCTCAAAGGTACAATGAGGGATGGAAAAACCACCCCAATTTCAGTTGGGGAGGAAATCAAAGTCAGAACCACAACCAATATCATCAAAACCAAAGGCAACAACAACCTCAAAACTCTTTTGTTCCACCTCAGAATCAAAATCCCAACCAAAACTTGGAAGCTTTGTTGAGATCATTTGTGGACAAAACGGATCGTGATGTGGGTGAGTTAAAAACTCAAATGTCTAAACTCACCACCGCCCTAGCTACCCAAGAGAAGGGAAAATTCCCCTCTCAACCTTTAGTTAATCCTAGAGGCCAAGTTCAAGTCATAGAGGGAGGAGAGTTTAGCACCAAGTTAGAAGAACTCAAATCTATCACAATCTTAAGGAGTGGGAAGGAGGTAGACAAAACTATTGTTCCTAAAAGCCCCAAGGTGGCGGACATAGTTGAGGCCACGAGAGTTGAGGAGGTTGTGAGTGAAGCAAAGAAGAGAGAGGAAGAGAAACAAGGAAAAGAGGATCTCGAAAAAATCAAAAATGGGATCAAAGTTCCATTTCCGGAGAGATTGAACCAACCGTCCAAATCTAATACCGAGATTTTGGATGTTTTTAGGCAAGTGAAAATCAACATTCCATTGCTTGACGCGGTCAAGCAAATACCTTCGTACGCTAAGTTCCTCAAGGACTTATGTACTACCAAACGAAGGTTGAATGTCAAGAAAAAAGCCTTTATGGCGGAGCAAGTGAGCTCCATCATGCAAGGCACGAGAGCCCCCAAGTTCAAAGACCCCGGGTGTTCCACAATTTCGTGTGTCATAGGAAATTGTAGGATAAAGAACGCATTGTTAGATTTGGGAGCAAGTGTTAATGTGCTCCCATATTCGGTTTATCAACAATTGAGGCTGGGTGAGTTAAAACCCACGAGAGTCACGATTCAATTAGCGGACCGATCCGTTAAGATCCCAAGAGGGATAATCGAGGATGTGCTTGTTCAAATCGACAAGTTTTATTTTTCGGTTGATTTTATCATCCTCGACATGCAACCTGTGTCGAATCCCGCTAAGGAGATTCCGGTTATCCTTGGACGACCATTTCTTGCTACTTCTAACGCTATAATAAATTGCAAGAATGGAATTGTGAAGTTAGCATTTGGAAACATGACTCTAGAGCTAAACGTGTTCTCTTTGAGCAATCAAAGAGATGACGATGATGATGAGGAAAGTGAACACGTGAACATGATAGAGTCATGTATCCAAGACCACTTTGTGGCAAACTTCGAATCGGAGTCAACGGAAGGTTATCTAACCACTTTCGATGAACCCGAGGATTGTATGCAAGTGTTTTCTTTGTCTGACAAACAGGTTGAATTCTCGGAGAAAGAGGAAAACACACAATGTCCCACCAAAAAGCTTGAAGGAAAAATGGATCTCAAGCTATTGCCGAGCAATTTGAAGTATGCATTTTTGGGAGCTTCAGACACTTACCCCGTCATCATCTCGTCCGAACTTTCGGACGACCAAGAGGTAAGGTTAGTTTATTTGCTTGGTAAATACAAAAAAGCTTTTGGTTGGACTCTTGCTGACCTCCAAGGAATAAGCCCTTTGATTTGTACACATAAAATTCACTTGGAGGATGGGGCAAAAACATCGAGGCAATTTCAACGCCGGTTGAATCCTAACATGCAAGAAGTGGTTAGGAACGAGGTGTTGAAATTGTTGGATGCAAAGATCATCTATCCAATCTCAGATAGTAAATGGGTTAGTCCAACTCAAGTGGTACCGAAAAAATTGGGTCTTACGGTAGTCAAGAACGAATCAAACGAGTTGATTCCGCAAAGAGTCACCACCGGGTGGCGAATGTGTATTGACTACCGTAAACTCAATGAGGCAACTCGTAAAGATCATTTTCCACTCCCCTTTTTAGATCAAACTCTAGAGAGGGTAGCGGGCCATGAATATTACTCTTTCCTCGATGGTTTTTTCGGGTACAATCAAATTGAGATTGACCTAGATGATCAATAAAAAACCACCTTTACATGTCCCTTTGGCACCTTCGCATATCGAAGAATGCCTTTTGGTTTATGTAATGCACCGGCCACTTTCCAACGGTGCATGCTAAGTATTTTTAGCGATATGGTGGAAAGGACTTTGGAAGTTTTTATGGATGACTTTACCGTCTATGGTAAATCATTCGACAATTGCTTGGCTAACCTAGAACAGGTTTTGGAAAGATGCGTGGAAAAACAATTGGTTTTGAATTGGGAGAAGTGCCATTTTATGGTTACCAAGGGAATTGTTTTGGGGCACATCATTTCTTCAGAAGGAATCGAGGTGGATAAAGCAAAAATCGAATTGATCACCAAACTTCCTACACCTAAGAATGTCAAAGATGTCCGATCATTTTTAGGACATGCCGGGTTTTATAGGAGGTTTATCAAGAACTTCAGTTCCATTTTCAAGCCGATGTATAATCTACTTCTCAAGGATGCACCTTTCGAGTGGGATGCCAAGTGCGAAGAAGCTTTTATCTCTCTGAAGCATATGCTCACCACTGCACCAATTATGCAAACACCGGACTGGAGCTTGCCATTCGAGCTCATGTGCGACACAAGTGACTATGCAGTGAGAGCGGTTCTTGGTCAACGGAAAGACAAGAAACCGGGTGTAATATACTATGCAAGTAGAACCTTGAATGAGGCGCAAATGAATTACACCACGACAGAGAAAGAGCTTCTAGCAATTGTCTTCGCCCTAGACAAGTTTCGATCCTATTTGATAGGATCGCCAATTGTTATTTTCACGGATCACGTGGCGTTGAAGTACTTATTCACAAAGAAAGATGCCAAGCCGCAGCTTTTGAGGTGGATACTCTTATTGCAAGAATTCCATTTAAGCATCAAGGACAAAAAGGGAGTCGAGAATGTGGTGGCCGATCATCTATCTCGACTCACTTTTACGAACAACATTGAAGAAAGTCCGATCCAATATTCATTTCCAGATGAGCAATTATTGGCAATCTCGACGCTCCCATGGTATGTAGACATTGTAAATTATCTTGTAACTGACAAGATACCAAAGTCATGGGGCGCACAAGACAGAAAAAGGTTTTTGAGCGAAGTGGGTCAATTTTATTGGGATGAACCGTACCTGTTTAAGTATTGTGCGGATCAGATTATCCGGCGGTGCATCCCAGAGGAAGAAGTGGAGAGAGTTCTGTCCTCCTGCCATTCTGAAACATGTGGAGGGCACTTCTCGTCAAAGAAGACAACCGCTAAGATTTTGCAAAGCGGACTGTACTGGCCATCGCTTTTTAAGGACGCACAACGCTTTTGCAAGGCATGCCAAAGATGCCAAATGCTTGGAGGGATCTCCAAGAGGAATATGTTGCCACTTAACCCAATACTGATGATTGAAATCTTTGATTGCTGGGGCATCGATTTTATGGGACCATTCCCATCCTCCTACGGTAATCTGTACATTTTAGTTGCTGTAGATTATGTTTCAAAGTAGGTGAAAGCCCAAGCGTGCAAGAAGAACGATCACAAAGTGGTGATCCGATTCTTGAAAGAACACATTCTTGCACGTTTTGGCACTCCCAAGGCAATAATAAGCGTTGGCGGTACTCACTTTTGCAATCGACCATTTAAATCATTAATGCAAAAGTATGGTGTAAACCATAAAGTATCGCTCGCTTATCACCCTCAGACTAACGGTCAAGCCGAGTTGGCAAATAGGGAGATTAAACAGATTCTAGAGAAAACGGTAAACCCGAACCGCAAGGATTAGTCGTTAAGACTGATCGATGCACTTTGAGCTTACCGTACTGCGTATAAAACAACTCTAGATATGTCTCCTTATCGCATTGTGTACGAAAAACCATGTCATTTGCCAGTAGAGTTGGAACACAAATCATACTGGACAACTAAGATGGTAAACTGTGATTTAAAAGAAGCCGGGCTTGACCGTAAGTTGCAAATAGATGAAATTAAGGAATTAAGAAGAGATGCTTATGACAATGCAAAGATAAGCAAAGAACGTGCCAAAAATTTTCATGATAAATCCATATTGAGAAAAGAATTTAAACTTGGGCACCAAGTTCTTGTTTATGATACTCGTCTTCATCTCTTCCCGGGAAAGTTGAAGTCTCGTTGGACCGGCCCCTACATTGTCCGTCATGTATTCCCTTTTGGGGCTGTGAAAATTGAGGATCCCAAAACCGGCTTTATGTTTAAAGTGAACGGACAACGCCTTAAGCCATTTTTGGAATTCCCACCTCGAGAGGAGTCCACCCCTCTCGAAGACCCGACTTATGTCTAAAAGGCATGGGTCGATTTTGTAAATAATGTTTTTGTTAGTATTTTTGAGTTTCAGAATTGTCATCGGAGATTCGGGTGTCATGGAGACTGAACGGATCAAGTTGAGGGGAGAAATAAGGTGTAGAAGAGCAAATCAGGCAAAGAAATTTTTTTCTGGCAGATGGGTCCATGATCGATCATGCCCTACCCATGATCGATCATGGGTGAAAATTTTCTAAGGCAGTCAGAAGCATGATCGATCATGGGGGAAAAGGCATTTGGGCAGAAGGTAGCATGATCGATCATGGTATTACCATGATCGATCATAGCAGAATGACCCATGATCGATCATGGTCCCATAATAAAACAGGGGAGCCATTTCTAAACCCCCATTTCTCATTCCCCTCATCCCAAATCCTCTCCAAACCCTAGCCCCTTCCCCCCCTTGCTCCCAAAACCCTCCCCAAACACCATTTCCATCCTTCCCCACCTAGAATCAACCATCAAATCTTCAAATTTCGAACCCCATTGCCAAACCCATCTCAAAATCTCCTTTTCCCTCTCTTCATACCAATTTCGAGCCTTATTACCCCAAATCTCGAAATTTCTCACCTCTACCTCCTCTAAAGCACCACAATACCCCCCTTTATGGCTTCCTCTCACCCTCCCACTAAGCCAGTTGAAATTCAAGCCGCAAGGGGTGGCTACCGCGGATTTCGAAGCCGCCAAGAATTCGAATGGTGGAATTACGCTTTCAAGACGAGGACGGTAGTGATTGAGAGGCCGGTCTACATCGGTACGCTGGACGATTTCCCTCAACGAGCAACATTTGAGCGATATCCGGAGTGGATTAACTACTTGCGTGAATAAGGTACTCAATGTAATCTCACCATTTGTCGTGAATTTGTCGCAAGTTTAATTCAAGTTCCAAATACATCATATACATATGTTGCTCATGTTAAAGGCAAAACGGTTCATTTTAACCTCGAGGTGTTGAGTGAGATTACGGGAATCCCGGCCTTACCACCCAATGCTCATGACCTCCCTTATTCGGATGGTACCCCTTATGTAGAGCCAACGGCTAACGATCTAGCCTCATTTTTAGCCGGTAGACCTATGGAATGGATTGGAAATCAATTTGATAGGAGCAATTTACATGATAGCCTTAGGAAGTTGTGGCTAGTAATTGCCAATGCCTTGGATCCAACCTCTCATATCCAGCACCTGTACCCTTCTCAAGCGTATGTACTATACGCTATTGCAACAAACAAGCGTTGTTGCCTGTTGCGTCATATCATTGGGCGAATTGCGAGAATCATAGACTTGGTCGCCCACAATGAAACAATCAAATTTGGGTCTTTGATCACTAAGGTATGTTTGCTAGCGGGGGTAACTGAAAGAGATGAGGATGTGAAGAAAATGCCTCGAGCACCACTTAACCGATCTACCCAAACTCGAGCCGCTGGTCAATTGAGGAACCGGCCAAGTTCTTCAGCCGCACCTCCTCAAGTTGAGTCTGAAGAAGAGGGGGCAAAAGAAGCAGGAGCAGATCTCCCAAGCCCCTCAAGGCGGAGAAGAAGGGCAAGCTCTGGGCCGGTAGATGACACTAGGGAATTCATGAGAGAGCAATTTGAGCAGATGACTGCTTTGATGCAGACTGGGTTTGCTAGCATAAATGAGAGGGTAGAGATCATGGTGCTGAGGCAAGATCGTTTGGAGGCGGACAATGCATCTCAAATTGAGGCTAGAGTTCAGGCACAGATGGCGACCCAGCAAGAGTTCATACGCCAGCAGTTCGAGGTGTTGTATGGTCGTTTTCCACCGCCCCCACCTCCCGACATGTGATGATATTTGCAAATCCTGGAAACTCTTTAAGTAGTTATATTTATGCTTAGTTTTATTTTATTTCTTTTGGGTTGTATTAGATTTCAGACATGATGTTAACTTTAGAACTTGGTTTTAATGGTTGAATGTTATGGTTTTTGCTATTAGATTCTAATTCTAACCCGTTTTGTGTATAGTTGTTGTTTATCTCTTATTTTTGTCTCATGGAAAGCAAAGCCAAAGTAGCCCTTCTGTGCATTTTTATTGTTCTCTTTCCATTGAGGACAATGTCTCTTTCAAGTTGAGGGGGGTACGTTATTTTGTGATTATTTTGTTTTGGCTTGCTATTGTTTAGTTCCATGAGTTGAGGAGATGTGTTCAATTTTTTTGAGAAGTTTGAAAAGTGATGATTGATTGATATTTTGTTCGATGAAGACTATTGTTTCATTAGCTTTTGGCATGAATTCTTTGATCTAGATAGGAATTTGAATGATAATCTAAATTGCCTTGCTCCAATTAGTCTTATGTCCGGTCATATTTGCCTGTTCCGCATGCTAGATTGATTTGGTTATTCCCAATTCGGTTGTAACACTTAGATTTATTTTCATTGAGAGAAGAGAAATTTTTGTCCAAAAATAATGGAAGCTCTTTCGAAAAGATCCTCCAATGAGAGGACAAAAGCATAGCACTTTGATAACTTGGATGACTTTTATCCTAATATTGACTTAAAGCTTCACTTGACTAAATCTTAAGTCTCTTTGTCTAATATTATGGATAGGTATAGGTTACCATGTGGGAAAAGGTGAATAGCTTCCTTCGAGCTCCAATGATTGAGCAAGTTATGTAAATTTCTTAAGTGAGACCGCTGCCCCCCATAGAGATGAAAACCGCCCTGATCTAATTTAGCGAAATTTCCAAGAAAAATATAAAGAAAGTGCTTAGAATTGACAAATCTTGGAGATTTTGTTTTTGAAAAAGTTCTCTCTTCCTTCTTGAATAATTATAACTCTTTGTGTTTATATCGAATTGTTGGAATCAAAGTTTAGTATGTGAGCATTGGAGAATATGGGATTGTGTTCTAAAGGAGATAGGCGAATTAGATGATCATTCAAAAGTCCGTCATTCTGGAAAATTGATAGTAATGCCTCTTGCTTTGCAAATTGAAACGTGAATCTTCATTCTCATCATTCATCATGATCAAACTCCTAATGTTTGTAGGTATCATTTCTGAAAACCTTCACGAGATGCAACTCGTCTTCTTTGGGAACTTAGAAGTTAACAATTTTTTGTATAGCATATTAATTTTTGTAATTTTATATTTTTGTCTTGCTAAGGGACTAGCAAGAGATAAGTTGAGGGGAGTTGATAAACGCATAATATTGTCTTGTATAAGCTCCTTTAGAGAGTGACTTGACGCGTTTGTTGCATTAATTATGCCTAATTATCCGCTTATCTTGAGATTAGTGTCTTAGCGAGTTTTGTATCTAATATCGTCCTGCTAGGTGTGCTTTTGTTGTGTTTCTATGTGTTTATAGGCATAGGATGCAATGGCCTTCGAAGAATTGATCAAGTGTAGCCAAAAGCTCACAAGAATGCTGATTTGAGGAATTTCCCAGAAGCATGATCGATCATGGGTATACCATGATCGATCATGGTGCAAATCAATCTTCAGCCAGAGGACCCCATGATCGATCATGGGTTGGCCATGATCGATCATGGCCTGGCGGGGACAGCCATGCACCAACTCCTTCTTTTAGCCTTTTTTTGGGGATTTCTTGTTTAGAGATATTTTTCCTTGTTTATTTTATTATTTTTTGTACTCCTTTAGCTTTTGTTTTAGTCTAGAGGATGAGATATAGATTATTATAATCTAGGGGAAGACAAAAGTTCTAGAGAGAAGGGAGAGCTATTTGTTCATTGTTCTTCATTTTCTCCATTGTAAGTTTTTGATTTGTAAGAATGATTTCTTCTTCTATAATATTTGTTTTTGCATCTATTATGGAGTAGTCTATTACCAAGGTTACGGAGGTTGATTGCGATATGATTTTTGGTGATTAATGGCTCAATCCATGTTTAAAGTTTGATAAATGTTTATGAATCCTTTGCTTGATCATATCATCCATTATTTCAAGCTTTCTAGGTATTTTCATATTAAGTTAAGACTTTATATGCCTTGTATATTTAGTTCTTGGTTGTTAATGAACATACAACATATTTATATGGTTCTAGAAAGCTTGTAGTCTTTTTCCCCTATTCATGGAGTTTTTGTCCTTTTTGTAGAAATTATAAATAGTTCATAAAATTCCATAGATGGATTATAAATTTGTTTAGCTTATCTTTGATTCATTTCTTGATATATTGACTGCTTCTTACACTATATGTGATACTTAGACTCTTTATTTTCTACCATAAGTGATAAATGATGAGATGACAAATTTATCCCATAAACTTCATTCCGTTTCATTGTTAGGATTCAATTTCTAATTTTCATTCTTTAAATCATGAGATTTCATACACTTGCTTTATGTTAAATCTTTTTATGATGAGTTTGTCATACCTATCTCGGATTAGTTTCATCGAGAATGGGTTGCCTTGCTTCACACCCGTAGCTAAGAGGTAGGAATGATAACCTCGTCTCTTTGGTGGAATGTCGTTTGTCTCTTTCTGGATATAGCTTCAACCCGGGAATGAGTCGCCTAGCGGCGCACCCTATGCTATTGAGAGATACACCGACATTCCCCATATCTTGAGAAACCTTGTGTTGAAATCTTTGTATGAGCTAGTGATCACCGTCTCTTAAATCGTAACTAACCTCCACCTACCTTAGTGCTTTCTTATTAATTTTCACAACTGTTTTACATTTACGTTGTAATGCCCCGTGTTCCTTTTTCCGCGTTGACCTTCTCTTAAGCCCGGTATGGCTTAATCTCCGTTTGAGAGCGAGCATTGGAACCCGTGCCCTTCGTACTTGACCGGATAGTTCTAGTATGTCATGTTAGCTATATTTAGTTTGAGGGAGTGATCGTTCCGTTATTCGGGTGGTTCGAGTTGAAACCGAAGCGTAAATCGCGTGTTTCGACTTTTCGCGATTCGTAGATTTCTGGCCAACTTTGAGAGGTCATAACTTCTTCATCCGATATCCAAATGACTCTCCGTTTTTGGCCACGTCTTCATTTCTTTTCCCTCTACAACTTTCGTGTTTGGGACAAGTCGAGATTCAACCTTTTCGAGGTCCGTTTCGGGCTCAGAAAGTCATTTGCTGATGCAGTGACTTCCATGATCGATCATGGAAGGCCATAATCGATCATGGTACTCCAGAGGAACTCCAGAAGGGTTCATGATCGATCATGGGGGACCCATGATCGATCATGGGGGACCCATGATCGATCATGGTTCACCTGAATGTCGGTTTTGTGCGTTTTTAACCCGTTTTTGACCCATTTATCACCCAACACTCGTCATTTTCGAGCTAAACACTTCCACCACTCTCTAGAGAGTTCTAGAGAGAGAGAGAGGGAGATTCTTGTCATCTCTTCTTCCTCCTACAAGATTGGAGTGCCGAATCGCTTCATCCTTCGCTATTTATCATCTTCCTCGCCTTCTTCCTCCATTGGAGCTCGTGTGGGAGCTAGGGTTTCGGCGAGACGGCTTCTACACTTCCTCAACTCCTTGGTTTTGCTTCTCTAAGGTGGGAACACTAGTACTAAACCCTTGTTTTCAATTTATTACTCGTTGAATTAGAGTTTTGAACTCAAATTGGAGATTTTCATCTCAACTACATGTTGTTTGCATCTCATGGGGTTTGGGCAAGGTAAACCCTAGATTAGTGATGTATATGGATAGATTATTTCCTAGATATCATGAATCATCAGTTATTACCATGTTGTGAGCCTTGTTCTCTTATCTACACATCGTATCCACTTTATAGCCTAAGGTATGAACTAGGCTAGAGAGGATTTCGGGATTGGTGTTTGAATCATGATTGATTATGGATTATATGGCATAGATATGCATGGATATGTATATAGTTGAGAGTGTTTAACTCTATTTATGGTTGTTGGACCAAGAACTCATTACGGTAGAGCGATATACCATAACATACGGGTTTAATGACTTGTGTGGAGCGTGTTAGGCATTAGCAACGAGGATATGACCTCGATACTCTTTAAGAACGCATAGAACACACTTATTAAGGCATGGGTTGCCTTAGTTAAGAACATAAACAACTAGATGATTTGTATTAATACGCCGGTTGAGCGAGGGACACGCTAATAGATACTTGGCTTAATGACTAGCTAGGGAATTAGCATATAACGCTTATGGACGTAATATATTGATAATGAATCAATTGACTGAATAATGGGAATTATTGATTATAATGATACTAATGATCATGAGTAATGGGCAATGGTATGATATCGTACATATAATTGGGAGGATTGCCATATTATGTGAAATGACCAAACGATGAGAATACGGATTATAAGCGTGATGACGACGCTTGTGTTAACAATGATAATGATGATGCGATTAATGATGAATGATGAACGATGATCATGATGATGATGATTATGTGATTGTATATATATGTTATTAGCCATACGTGTGATGGATGATTGATGATTATACGTCTATTGTTGAATGCGGAATCGATATATTCCTGTTGATGCGATCACACGTATGGGCTGGATATGATGATATACCGAGCACCGGGTAGCTCCCCGTGACTCGAAGGACGGCCGCCTATTGCCGTCCATGGGTGAAAAGGCCCTAAACCGTGCACGGGAAAATGAAGTCGGTGACTCCGCCGGTGGTTGTGTGTGCCCACAAAGGAGAGCCCACTCTAGGTATCTTGCCTTCCGACAGGACTATGTGTTCTCGGTTAGACGAGTTTCCCCGGCAGCGGAGCAGGTCTCGTGTGCCACTACTTTCCAAATGGTGAGTTCCCCGGAAAGTAGTTGGGCTACTAATGGTCATCATCCTGCTAGGGTATCGCCTGGTGTAGTTCCTTTCAGAATGTCGAGATGGCTTGTATGTGGTGTTCTCTTCATTAACTATTCGGAGTGTTATTCCCGGGAAAATGTCTTGAGGGTTATCTCCGAATGAATTACTTAGAAAACAAGTCCCTGAGCCACTCCCCACTCGGAGGAGACATGAAATAAGAACCCTGGACCTTTCGAGATCCGTTGTTCTGGACCTGGACTGACCGCGGGGTGAAACTGAGACATTATACTGGAGACGTGATACGAGAGTTATTGCGAGATTGTAATTGTGCTGTGATTGTTAATGCATCGTATCATGTCTCGTATTGATATATATATATGTGTTGCCTCGGTTATGATATTAATGATGTAAAGACTTATGCGGACACATCTAAACAGAACTGGATACACGTAGAGAACTATCGAACCTTTCATAATGTATTAATATATATAAAGTGGAAAGAGATAATAATTATTGAACTTAGAAATGATGTATGGGTATACGAATGCGTGGGGATTATGGAATAGCGAGCCAGATCATGGTGCAGATAATATACTCATGATTACTAGGGAGATCGTAGTTAACGAGATAGCCTAATGAGAGTACACGTAATACAATGGTTTAGGCTAAAGATCTTGGAACGAAGCCCGTTAGCTGGCCAAGTATGAGATTCATAATGAACTATAAGTAAAGAGATAATAATGAATACTTGGCCTGTAGATACGCCTTATGGTGTAGGCGACTTTGGATTAACTATCTCCTCGAGTTGTGGAAATTCCTTGGAGTTTGTCTTATGGATGGATAGAGGAGAAATATGGTTGTTGGATAAATGGATTCCGAGTAGCTATGATAGAAGTCCTAGTGGGGTTGCATGCACTTGGGTTTGCATGGCATTGCATTGCACGTTTTCAAACTGTAACATTAAAGTAAAGTATTTTCTATATAAAACCTATATAGTTCCCACTGAGCCCGGTTTGGCTCATCCCGTTTTCTAACAATTTTGCAGGCATAGCATCTCGGATGGGGTATGATGTACGTGTATAGAGGCCTCTGATGTCCACAGTCTGTGTCTAGTCCTTTTTCGAGAAAGGACTATGTTGTATAATCAATTTGATTTCCTTTTTATTGTAAACGGACTATGATTTGATAAACGATATGTATTGTAATTTGTATAAATGGTTTCATATATGTGGAGTTGATTTATGTATGGCTTGATGTGATTCTATTTGTATGAAAAAGGGATTTTGAATGTTATAGGTTGGTTTATTACCCGAACTAACTCCACATGCCTTGGTTTTTGTAAAATGAGCTTTTAAACAGGATCACCATTTCATTTGAGAAAAGTTTTTAAAAGTCGTGATTTTTATATTTTAAACCCGCCGTCGCGCACGGCATCCGTGGTAATCCGGGTCCCGGAGGTGAAAATCTCAGAACGGGATTCGGGGCGTCACATACGTTGTTTTACAACAAATCCAACTCACACAAATCTGAAAACCGTAAAATCCGTAATCCATTCCACTCCTTTTCACTTATCCCTGTGATTCGACACTCGGACTTCCAAGACTTTATTACAACTTGCCGAGCCTGCACTTGGGCTATATCAAAGCGCGATATTATCGGCGCGTCATGCTGCCTACTTGATCTAACCCTTTTGGCTTTCTTTCTGTTTTATGCAAACCTTGTAGGTGGGATTAGTAATTTTGGTGCTTAATACGTCTTTGATTTCAATAGAGTTTTGCAAAAATAAAAAGAAATAACACTGTTCAAGCATTGAAAAATAAGGGAAGTCGAGAGAATTAAGAGAAAACTTGGGAAAAGAAATGGAAAGAAGAAAGTTGGACAAGAAATAAAAAAGACAGTTTTAGCGACAAACTATCGGGGGTGTACTCAATTTAGATTCTATAGGATTTTTTTAGATATTGAAAGTCCATGAGTATTCAATTGGTTAAAAAGTCTTTTAAAATCTTATAGTATTCAATTAGGATTTTAAAAACTCTTTTAAAATCTTGTGTTATTCAATTAGGATTAAAATTAGCCTTTTAAAATCTTATGATATACCAAAGTCAACAAATTTTGAAGGATTTTATAAGTTGATAGATTTTGATGGATTTGGGAGTGTTTTTATGAATCACAAATCCACCAACAAATCTTCTCTTCAAGTGAAAGATTTCACATGAATTTCTTTTTCATCTTTCTCCCAACTCTAGGTTTATTTCTTTTTATCTCTATAATCTATTAAACCATTCCACTCCATTCTCTCTATCTAAAGCCTCTTTTTTTTCCCAAATCCTATGTATTATTTTTTCTTCGTATCTATAATCTATTTAAATTCCTCTAATTCATTCATATCTTATAAATCCTTTTTTTTCGATTTAGATACGGCTACTTTCAAAGTTTTAATTATCCAATTAGTCATATTGTTCCGAAAATATAGAGATGTCGCTCCCTTTATTTATTTTCTCCCATTTTATGATTTTTTTTAGATAAAGGATGAAAATCAAATAGAAATGGCAAAAAATAAAACCAATCCATTAGATTTTTAGACTCGACTCAAATCGTTTGCAGCGGATTTATAATTTACTTATTACTTTAAAGTTGTAATCAAAATTCTTTTATTATTTATCCTTTGATTTTTTTTCTTATAACTAGTTTTTATGCACGTGCATTGCACGTGACTGTAGTACTTGACAAATTTCATTAAGTACATTAATGAATACATATATGCTAATAATTGAATAATTAGTATAAAATAAAAATAATAACATATAAACAAAGCATAGTATCAAATGTAAAATTCAATTAATGATTATAAGAAAATCATAAAAAAAATTCGCTTTGAAACTTTTTATTAAATAGGTGGCCATAAAGTAATTATAATAAAAATTAAGAGGACAACAATGAGAATGAAGAGGGTTATGATAATCATAATGATGTTTGAATGGAGAAGTATGAATTTTTATAATGTATTTCGTTAATTGTCTTTACATTTTTGATAATATTACTTTAAACTCGTAATTAATTTATTTTGTTATTTATCTTTTGATGTTTAATTTTTTTATAGACTTATTAAAATTTACAGAAATCTATCGACTTACTAAAATCTGCATAAATTTAAAAGAATCCGTGTATTAAAATATGTGAGATTCCATAAGGATTTAAAAGAATACATGGACTTAACAGAATCTACGAATTTTAAAAAGTCAATCAAAATTTTTTGAAATCTGAATTGAATACACCCCTTTAAACTAAGAAAAAAGAGATGGGGTGAGTTTACACAGATTTTTAGAGTTCGAAAATTTTAATGGGGTACATGTAGGGGTGTTCATCCGATTCGATCCGGTCATTTTAAACTATCCGCATCCGATCCGATCCGATGTCGGTTTTAAGTTTTAGCATCCAATCCAATCCAACATACTTTACCAATCCAATCCAATTAAATGTTGGATTGGATCGGTTTCGATCCGATCCGATTAGAAGTTTAAAATAAAATATATTATATTATTGAAATTTTCAATTCTAATGTAAAACAATTAAATATAATTCATTACAAATAAAATTCAAGTTTTCAACCAAATAACTAACCAAATAGCTAAGTTAAAAAGTCTACTACCTAACCAAAAATACATAATTAAACCAATTATAAATCATTATGTACGTGATATGAAATATAAAATGATACAAAAATTTAATAATAATTTTTTAATTGAAAATGCTACCTTCTAGACTTGTAGACTTCTAGTTATTAGATTACTTTCTTTGATATTACTTTTTGGAGCTTGATTTTAATTTCAGAAGCCACTGACTACTCCGAGGCTTCAGTTATTAGATTACTTTCAATTATGTCATCAAGTATGAAGAACAAGAATAATTTATTATCAAGAAGTTTGAACGTAACCTTCTAAATAAAAAATATATTTTTAATTATATATATATAAAAGAAAAGGCGATTCTAACAAAGAAAATAAATATATAAAGAGAGAAATGTATCAAATTGTGATAAATTATATTTTAAGTGACAACTCTAATAATGGATTGGATCGGTTTCTAGAGCACATAAAACCGAAACCGATCAAATTTTTTCGGTTTTCAAATTTTGCGTCCGATCCAATCCAAGCATCCATAAAATCCAGGAAAAATGGATTGGATTGGATTGGATTGGTTCTTCGGTTTGGATTGGATTTTAAACACGCCTAGGTACATGAAAAGATTAATTATATGGATGCATTTAAAATCACCTAAAAAAAACTACTCTTTTAGAGTAGAACCCAAAACACGTCATCAACGATAAAAAAAATGAGATGGACACGATCTGAAACCACCCATCAACGTGTCCACTTTTGCCCTTTGCTTATGTGAGAATCCGCAAATGCGACCCCCGGGTCTCGTCCCCGTTCGTTGGGCGTCTGAAACGTCGGAACGGATTCCGTCGTTCCATTTGCTGGAGTAATTCATATTGGGTGTCCCTACGTCTATTCTAGATGCAAAGGGGTTCGTTCAGAGTCGCCAGTACGTTTTACGAGAAAACGGACAAAAGGGGTCGTGTAAGAGGAAAGGCTACAGATAAGCCTTTCTTTACACGTTTGTCTACGAAACCAGGATTCTATAGGGTTCGGGAACTATATTACAGTTTGGGAAGGTGTTAAGCACCCATTCCGCCCTTTCGGTCTCTAGTGGTCTTATATGTTTATTTTATGTTGAAAAACTTGGATGCTTTTACTGACAGTCTACTACTTTTTAAAATTTTTGGGAGAAAACATGAAAGGGGTAGAAACCTTTGTGTTCCGAGATCCGATGTTTTTATTTATTAGAAGATGTAAATACAAATGACAAAACCTTTTATGTTGAAAGAGTGTCCCGTATTATTTTCTCAGATAATGACGGTTTTCTCGTGTTGTGATTACTTTTGTAAAAGTTCGGATTTTGTATTGGAACTAATTTAATGTGGAATCAGAACTCTTGAGGAGAGTTATCAGACACGTCGCAGTCTATAGAGAAGACAGGATATGTTGATTTTAATTCCTTGATAAGTCTTATCAGTCCGGATTTTGAAAACAGAATTTTATCCGGACGATAGTCTACTTATTCTTCTGGTTTTGCAAATGGTTTTATCATAGTCTTTTATTTTGAAGATGGTAGACTATTTATAACTTGGCAATAAGTTTATTCAAATAAAACGTGGACAAAACAACAGAAATAAAACAAGTACACAGACAAAACTGATTTTCCAGCGCGTTAGGAACCTAGCACAACCATATTGCCGCTTCACTTACTAGAACGGGGATCGACCTGACGAGAATAATAATAAGAAAAAGAGTATAAAAAAGAGACTTTCTTTACCTTCCCGACGAGAATAATAATAAGAAAGAGAATATAATACGGCAGAGAGATCTCCGGTGATAATAATCTTCTCCTTCTTCAGATATTTCCGAGAATTCGATTCCCAAGATCGGACACGTCGAGTGTCGAGAATAGATTCGATAATTCTTCAGAAATAAGACGATAATAGAAAATACGTGACGAAAGATCAGAAAATCAGATCATAAACCCGCAATTCTGCTTTAAAACTGCTGTTTTTTGCTCTGCTGTTGGTGTCCTTAAACCTTGGGAGGTGCTGGCCTATTTATAGTGCTGGGAAAGTGGTTTGTCGCGCGACATGTTCCCCATAAAGTGGTTTGTCGCGCGACAATGTCTATATGTCGCGCGACATATTTGACTGTCGTGCGACATATCACTTTAATGATGATTCTGACCCACTGCTGAGTCAGAAAGTGGAGTGGTGGGGTGTTTGTCGCGCGACATGTCCCTATAAAGTGGGATTGTCGCGCGACAATCTTGAATGTCGTGCGACATTTCCCTTAAAAATAGGTTTGTTTGTCCAACGAATGCTCCCGGGGCAGTTTCGGGTGTTCGGGTGAGTCTCGGACTCCAGAAATAGCAGTTCTCGAAGGTCGTTAGGGTTCTTGCGAGGGTCACGGATCGGGGTGTCTACAGCTTAACTTTTAAGTATTGAATCACTTATTAAATATTATTGCCCAACTATTGGAATCAAACACGGTCTCTTTCATCGATAAAAACGACAAACATACTATTTTTTGTATGTAAATTAGGTAACCACACTCAATTATTTTAACGATTAAAAAAAAAAGAACAATTAAAAAAAAGGTCATATTAGAGAAAGATTTTCGCACTAAAGTCAATGAATAATTTTTTTGTAAATAAAGGGCCTATTTTTATTTTATTAATAATATGACATGTGTTTTTTTTTCATTATAAAATGACATCCCAACCCTTAAAATAAACTAAAAAATACTAATATGCATTAAAATATGGATTGCAATATGAACTTTACAGTCTATATATATTTCACTGCAATATGAACTTTGCAGTCCATATTTTTGGCGCAAAGTTCATATTGCAGTCCATATTTTACTGCAATGTGAACTTTGCAGTCCATATTTCTAGTGCAAAGTTCATATTGCAGTCCATATTTCACTGCAATATTCATATTTTTTGTGCAAATTTCATAAAGAGGGCGTAATTTAGGTAATATATAACATGTTTTTATTAATTAAATGATATTTAAATTTATTCAAATACCTTCATTTAAAATATAAAATAAAATAGGCCTCTTACACTAATTACCAATTAAAAATAGGCCCTTCATTTAAAAAAAATATTATTCATTGGAGTTTTAATAAAAATCAATGTGTAGTAAGACCTTCTACCTAATTTCTGGAAAAAAAATGACAACATTCGAACAAAACTATTGAAATGGTATCAAACATAGATAAAAGGACAACATGCATTCCAAGTATATAAAATTGTAAATGGCGTAATATGAATGGAAATTAAAAATACAATAATCACAACTAGCTTCCGTTTAACAACCAATAATATACATAAACAACAGAAAACTTACAATTATTTAACATAAGTATAGAGTTAGTTAATAACACAGATAAATTCGACTGAGTCGGTCCTAACTATTTTTAAACCATGAGCAAAATGTTAAAACATACCATCTTATAAAATAAATATATTAATGTTTTTAAACTGAGAAAATAAAATACTTTTATTTCAATGATCCCAGGCAGGAGCAAGTTGATAGGATCCTTGTTTTTACGTCCTCATACCCCCAAGAGTTTACATGTCACAAAAAATATATTACAATCGTCAAGAATCCCACAAAACACACTACAATTAAATATATATTATCTGTTACTGTTTTGAAATCAGTATGAATGAAAGAAAACATATTGGCGCCCTCTACTTTTCTCGTACAGCATGAGATGATAGATATTGAATATGCAAAAGAAGAATCGGAGAAGAGGTTTGGAAACCTGAATTTTTTATATTTTTTATAATTTTTTTTGAAAAGTTGCATTATTATTTAGAATTTTTTTTCCTTTTTTAATATATATATATATATATAAATAAATAAAGTATCCCTCTTAATTTTTGGACTTTAGATGGTCGAACTACCAGCTTTCCTTGAGGGCCAGCCTGAAACAGGGAATTGATTATATAAATCAACTCTTCCCCAGAAAGTTACAGAAAGTTTATTTCCTCCCCCAATACTCATTGATCACTTTCCCGGGAAATTCTCGATGGGAAAAATTGGAGTTTTTGATTTTGAGAAGCAATATGCCATGTATAGTGCATATCACAGTAACCCAATGAACATATTCCTACACTTTTTGTTTATTTGACCAAGCTTCTTCTGCTACCTTGTTCATTTACACTTCACACCTCCTCTCTCCAATTCCTCTACACTGCATAATCATGGATTGGCGTTGAATTTTGGGTTTTTTACACTTTGATGCATGTCCTGTTCTATCTCTATTTGGAGAAGAAATCTGGTTCTTTGGCTTCAATCCTCTGTTTCATCTGTTGGTTATTGACCAGATCTCTTGCAAATCATCTGGGCTTCTCTCTGGCTTGGAAGGTAGTCTCTCTAGTATTATTACAGTGATTACAACCCCCCCCCCCTCTACCCCCGAATGAGACTTGAACTCATGACGTCTTGGGTGGGTGCGTTACCAACTAAGGTAACCCACTCGCACTACCTTGGAATATATCATCAACTATGTTAGGCTAAATTAGAACATTTGTAATATTCAAGGCGGATTTAGGCGAGGGCAAGAGAGCTGTAACCCACGTCAAGTTTTTTTATAGGTGTGAATTAGAATACTAATATAGATTTGACCCACCCCTAGTACAAAATATTAGTTTATTACTCGCAGAAAGGCAATACTTACATAATTACTTTGTAGTTTTAGTGATAATTAATTTTTTTCCAAACACCCTTTCTCTCTCCCTCTAGGTTTCTCTCTTTTCTCCTTTTTTTTTTCTAACCCTATATACCCTCTTCTTTTGGTATACTTGGTTATACCCGTGCCGTCCGGCACGGTGAAATGAATAAAATTTAAAGGGTAAAGAAGAATGTGTGAGAAGTTAAGATTAATAATTGTGAAAAGTTGAGAGTTTATACTCAATCACAATATATGAGAAGAATAAAATCGACCGAAACAACATTAATTGGCCTACTTTGATCGATTCACTTTGGTTTTCATTTCGTGAATAGTAAAAGTTGAGTCTTCCATCAGTTCATTTTTTTTTAAGAAAAAAAAACTTTTGACCATATTGTTATTTTTTCTTCCTATTATTAATATGGATATATCACACTTTCTTGATTTTACAGGTGATCTTACACATAGCTTTCTTTTTAAAAAAAAAAATTAAGGAAAAGGAAAGTACCAAAATATTATAGGTAAGATGCTAAATTAAACCTAAAAGTGGATGAGCCAAATGATTTATGATTTTATTTTATTCATAATAGATCTTGTTTTATTAATCTTGATTATTATGTTTCGAATACATTTTGTTTATTAAAATTTGATTTTTGAATTTAAAGATATGACATTTTAAATTTTTAAAAGGAAATTGATGAGAGAGGAAATAATTTGAAAATGTAGAGTGCATAGAGTGGATGTGGTTGTTTGATTGTATGCGTTTATGCTCTATATATATCTTACTTTTGATTTGACACTTTAATGTGAGAGTAAGAATATATCTAAGGGTTTAAATTGTGGTAAAAAATAGTAGAAGATTTTAGGCCCTTGATCATATTGGCTTTTAAGAGAAGAAAGTGTTTGACTTTCTTTCCTTTATAATATAGATGGATATATCATACTTTCTTGAGTTTACAGGTAGTCTTACACATAGCCATTTTTTTTTTAAAAAAAAAAAAAGGAAAAGAAAAGTATCAAAATATTATAGGTTAGATGCTAAATTAAACCTAAAAGTGGATGAGCCAAATGATTTTATTTTATTCACAATGAATTTTGTTTTATTAATCTTGATTAGTATGTTTCGAATACATTTTTTTTATTAAAATTTGGCTTTTGAATTTAAAGATATGACATTTTAAATTTTTAAAAGGAAATTGATGGGAGAGAAAATAATTTGAAAAAAGTAGAGTGCATGGAGTGGATGTGGTTGTTTGATTGTGTAGGTTTATAGTGTATATATATATCTAAGGTTTTAAATTGTGGTTAAAAATAAGAGAAGAATTTTAGGCCCTTGATCATATAGGCTTTTAACAGAAAAAAGTGTTTGACTTTCTTTTCCTTATAATATAGATATGATTAATTTTAAATTCTAGTTGAAGTTAAATTTGTGATAGATAGTAATTAAATATTTTATTTTTTTTATATTTGTGACAATAAAATTATCCATAGTTCACCCGTTCAATTAAATTTTAACTTATCTATTTTACACTGCCCACCCCTAATAGGAATCCTAGATTTGCCTTTGGTAATATTATATATTCAACTCAAACTAATTCTAGAGGGACCCAGACCAAAAGAAGCAACTACAAATGTGGCATTAGTGCATTGGCCAGAAGACGAGATCTAATGTATTGATGTCTTCTCATTTAAATCACTTATTTAAATCGCAGTTGTGAGAAAAAACATATATAAAAAAATACAAAGTGGTTCATGTCAAAAAGAAAAAAAAGTAGGCCAGACTTGATAAGTGAATATTTTATTTTATTTTAAAAAAGAAAAAAGAAATGGATTGTTTCACCACCCGGACTAAATCTTTTAGATTTGAATTTCAACATATATAAGTGCAACATTATTTATCTCTCAGTTTAATAGTAGTGTTCAATTACTTTGAAAAAGAGTACAGGTTAAATGCTGCATTAATATGTAGAATGAAAGTTTGCTTTTTAAAATATTAAACATAGATTAATTCTAGAGGAACTTAGAGACCAGACCAAAAAAAGGGAATACAATGCAGCATTAGTGTATCGGCCCGAAGATGAGATCCACATTATTGTCGCTTCATCTACCAACTATTATATTAATATCACATCATTTAATTCACTTAGTAAATCACGATCGTGAGTTCTATGATTACTTAAAAGACTTTGAAGAAAGTCATATTAAAAAAAAGAAAAAAAAAAAAAAAAGGAGTACAAACTGAATTAAAGGCTACAGCTTTAGGATAATTTTTCGCGTGCACAGTATTTATCTTGAGGATTATTTTCAACAGCACAATTAAACCATCTTTCACTTATATTAAATCTTTACTCTTAAAATGTATACATGTGAGCGTGCATGCGGACTGTAATAAATAACTTCGAGGAGAAGAGGGCATTGCATTACCAACTAGGAACTTCTTTGACACTTGAGACACGTTCAAAAATTTATGTGGGGCACTATATTGAGGTACATATGTATATTTGTAGTATATAGCATAAAGGCCCAAAAGGGTAATTTCGATCTTTGGTGGGGGCACATAACCCAGCAGTCCATATACTAAATCCGACCCTAGCTAGCTTGATAATTTTTTAATTAGTTTTGGATTTTCCTACATACTAATTATCAAAACAAGTTTGTAACTCATGCGATGTATGGTCTCTTAGGGCAAATTTCATTTACATTTTAGTACAATTCAAATTCAATGCCAACGTTAAAGAGAAGTTATGTCAAAATATTACATATTTGGAAGATATCAATTATCAAACAGTAGATAAGATGGCCATAAACTGTAATGGAAGACAAAAATAATTGTGTGCTAGTTCTTGATAATTCAAGAGCCTATCAAGTTTATAAAACTTCTTGCAAAATAAGAGTTTATAATATATGGCAATATGGTAGAAAGTTGAGAAGACCAATGCATAAAAAAATGAAAGGAAAAAAGAAAAAAAGCATTACTCAATCAGCTAAGAAAAAAGATAGCTTTCCTAATAACATAATTCGGATAATTGATTGTTTTTTGTGATTCATTTAGGCATTTCTACTTAAACGTAGATCTAATATAGCCAGTAATTGCACCGGTGATATTTAGTGAATAACTGAAAATTATAAATAACACAAAAAAGATAAACACAATGTTCAAATTCTCTTATAGACCGAACCTTTAGCGACGGTATTTAGTTGCTAAAAACATCTCCCCAATGTTTTAGTGACAGAAAATTGTCGCTAAAGGTCCTAACCGTACGGACCGACCCTTATGTGAAATGTACTCAACTACATATATCCATGTGCAACTTTTATGCCAATCCTCGTTAAACAAAGTTAATGACTGAAATCCTAGCTTAGGTTTGTTAGTATCTATATGTTTGTACATATTTTAGAATATGTAGTGTTATGAAATAGAAACGAGAGAGATTGAAGAAGGAGAACGAAAGAATTGTATTACTTTCTTGATTGTTCAATGTACAATAGGGTAAGAATATATATACTAGAAATAAAACCCTAATCTAGGATACAATTAGGAAAGTATAATGGGAACACAATCAATACAATCAATACAATATGGAAAGTATAATAGAAATAGGAAACGTATATTCTAACACCCCCCCTCAAACTCAAGGTGGTAAGTGAGAGACCAGCTGGAGTTTGGAAATCAATGCTTGAAAACGGCTAGGCTGGTGAGCTTTAGTGAAGAGATTTGCAGGCTGGTCATCTGAAGATACGGGCATAAGACGAATGTACATATTGCGAATATGTTGGCGAATAAAGTGACAATCAATCTCAATGTGTTTAGTTCGTTCATGAAAGATGTCATTGTGACTGATTTGAATGGCACTGCGGTTGTCACAATAAAGAGTAGTAGCAGAATCTTGAGGAGCACCTAACTCATCGAGGAGGCGTCGAAGCCATATTAGTTCTTGTGAAGTATCAGCAAGAGCGCGGTATTCAGCCTCAGTGCTTGATCGAGAAACAACAGACTGTTTCTTACTACGCCAAGTAAGAAGGGAGTCCCCGAGGAAGAAACAGTAACCAGTAATAGACCGACGATCCGTAGGGTCACCGGCCCAGTCTGCATCAGAGTAAGCCCTTAATACAAGAGATGACTTTGAGGAGTAGTGAAGCCCATGAAAAACTGTCCCTTTGAGATAACGAAGAATCCGAATAACTGCATCAAAATGAGTAGAGCGAGGAGCAGCCATAAACTGACTGACAACATGGACAGCATAAGCAATATCCGGGCGAGTAACAATAAGATAAACCAGACTGCCAACTAACTGTCTATATAAAGTTCCATCAGAGAGAGGAGTACCATCAAACGGAGTAAGTCTAACATTGGTGTCCAATGGAGTAGATGCAGTTTTACAGTCAGTGAGACCAGCACGAGCCAGAATGTCAGACATGTATTTCACCTGAGATAAATAGTAACCTGTTGAATCAGAAAGGACTTCCAGCCCTAAGAAGTAGTTGAGACGACCAAGATCCTTCATCTAAAAAAACTGACTGAGAGATTGTTTGAGATCTGAGATACCAGAAATATCATCCCCAGTAATTATCATATCATCCACATAGAGGAGAAGAAGAATAGTCCCAGAATCTGTCTTTCGAATAAAGAGGCCTGAGTCTGACGAGCTGGATGAATAACCAAGCTTTGTGATGGTAGAGCTAAATTTTGTGAACCAAGCTCGGGGAGCTTGCTTGAGCCCATATAGGGCACGACGAAGTTTGCAGACCTGGGTGGACTGGTGTGAATAACCGGGAGGTGGTTTCATATATACTTCTTCTGTGAGATCCCCATTAAGAAAGGCATTTTTAACATCCATCTGAAAAAGGTCCCATTTGCGAACGGCAGTAATAGCAATAAGACTGCGAACAGACGTCATTCGAGCCACAGGAGCAAAAGTTTCTTCATAGTCTATACCATACTCCTGATTGAACCCCTTGGCTACGAGACGAGCTTTATATCGGTCAATCGAACCATCATATCGTGTCTTGATTTTATACACCCATTTACACCCAACTGCAGATTTTCCAGGAGGAAGAGTCACAAGATCCCAGGTATGCGCTTTATCTAAAGCTTGTAATTCTTCTGTCATAGCTTGCTGCCAAAGTGGATTAGTACTAGCTTCCTTATAGGATGTAGGTTCATAGTGAGATATCATAGTAGAATAACAATGGTAATCACGAAGGTGATGAGGGAGCTCTCTGACCCGAGTGGACTGTCGTTGTGGTGGAGGTATGACAGGATCAGCAGGCGAGACATCATCATTGGGAATTGCCGTATGTTGAAGCTTGTTGGAAGAAATGACGTCAGGTGAGGATGGTTCAGGAGGTATTGGACTGGGAGGTTGAGGTGGTGATGGTGTGGCTTCTGGTTCAGGTTCAATTTCAGGGGTGCAAAGGTCAAGAGATGAATGAGTAAAGAACGGAAGTGGTGATTCATCAAGGACATAAAATTTGGATAGAGAGGAGAACATTTTATGTTCCCAAAAGACAACATGACGAGAAATCCGTAAGCGTTTGGAAATAGGATCCCAACACCGATAACCTTTATGTTCTATCCCATACCCCAAGAAGCAACAAAGACGAGCACGTGGTTCCAATTTAGAATGTTCATGAGGCTGGAGTAACACAAAACAAGCACAACCAAAGACTCGTAAGAAATTGTAATCAGGAGAGGTACCATGAAGTCTCTCATATGGAGATTGATGCTGAAGAAAGGGAATAGGGATACGATTGATAGTGTAAATAGCAGTAAGTGCTGCTTCCCCCCAAAACCTTTCAGGACAACTACTAGAGATAAGAAGTGTGCGAACAGTATCAAGAATATGTCTGTGCTTACGTTCAGCACGACCATTTTGCTGAGATGTACCTGGACAAGAATATTGAGAAACAGTGCCTTATTCACGGAGAAATTTAAGAAATGAGGTTCCCTTGTATTCCATGGCATTATCAGCTCGAAAAATTTTTATTGGACGAGAAAACTGAGTTTGAATCATGCGAGCAAAATTAATATAGATTTGGGGTAATTCTGAACGAGTTTTCATAAGATAGATCCAAGTAAAACGACTATAATCATCCAAAAAGATAACAAAATATTTTGAACCCCCCATGGTAGAATGTGGAGAGGGTCCCCAAACATCAGAGTGAATAAGATCAAATGGTGCTGAAGAAATAGAATCATTTTTATTAAAACATAATGCCGGTTGTTTTCCAAGTTGACAAGATAAACAAGATAATTTCTCAGACTTTATTGACCCTAACTGACCAGATGACACAATAGAACGAAGACGATCAAAAGACACATGTCCTAAACGGGAATGCCACAGCTCAAATGAAGAAATAGTTGGTGGGGATGCAACAGGTGGTGTGGATGCAACAATAGGAGTGGGTGAGGCACGGAGGTGTATGAGTTCGAACATGCGGCCAACTTTACGGCCTATCCCAATAATTTGTCTCGTCTGAGGATCCTGCACATGACAACCAGAAGATGAAAATATAACATTCAGCCCAAGAGCACATAGTTGACCAACAGAAATAAGGTTGATAGTCAATTTTGGAATATGAAATGTAGCAGGTAAAGAGAGGCTAGGAGTAGTAACCATTCCAACATGACTAACAGATAATTGAGAGCCATCAGCAGTTTTAATGGTGGGTGTATGAGAATTATGACTTTTAGAGGTGAAAATAGTAGGATCAGAAGTCATATGATTGCAGCAGCCAGAATCAAAGAACCAAGATGTACCTGAGGTGGTGGCCATAGCAGAACCAGAAGAGGATGTAACCTGTTTCAGAAGAGCTGTGATGTCAGCGAGAGTCACTGGTGCAGTAGAAATGTCTACTTCAGAAGAATCAGTGGTGGCAGCGGTGATGGTGCTAGAGGATGATCTAGAGGAGGATCTCCTAGATGGGTTCTTGTAACAATCGGCTTGAAAGTGACCTGGTCCCACCTTTTTGCAAAAGAAATCCTTCATAATTGGACACTTTAGTAGCATATGGGTGGTGGCATGACAATACGAACATTCTTGAGAAAACGAGTTTTTGGTAGATTTCGAGCTCAGAACGGCTAAAACAGCATTAAAATTGTGGGCCCGAGTAGCGAACCTTGTTTCTTCAGAGAGAAGCTCTGTCGTGACATCATCAAGAGACGGTAAAGGACTGCGATGGAGTAGAGCAGCCCGAACTGGTTCGAATTTATCGTGAAGTCCCATTAGAAGAGTGATAACACGCTGGTTATCTCGGTATGTTTCAAATTTTTCTGCATCATGCTCACAAAAAGAAGGTTCGGATTGGGCTAACTGATCCCAAATAGCTTGAAGGTCGGATAAATAATCATCAATTGATTGCTCGGGTTGTTGGGTTTTAGAATGTAAAGCAGTAAGCAACTGGTATTGATGAGAGAGATCCTTTGGAGTGTACCTAGATTGTAGAAAATCCCAGACTTCCTTCCCGGTGGAAAAACGACCAATCTGCTGCCCTATACGAGAGATAGATGTATTCCGAACCCATGTGATAATATCACCATTTTTGCTTTCCCAATCATCAAGGCGATCATTGAACTTATCGTCAGTTTCATCGGTTTTCTTGGTTGGCTTAACAATTTCCCCAGTAACAATTCTCCAAGACTTGCGAGACTTCAATAAACTTGTCATAGCTTGGGACCATTGAACATAGTTGGTTCCATTGAGAATAACAGAAATTGGACGCGAAAACTCGTGCTTTTCCATTAAGAAACGTGTAAGATAACACAATATCTGTAAAAACTAATTTGATTCTGAGAGATCTGAGGCCAGAAACGGATCCGGAGCGGTTGATTTGGTGGGGAGCCGGTCTTAGAGTGAACAAAACCGGGTTAAATATAGGTGAACCGGTCAAGGGAGTAAGAATTGGTTCAGAAAAAAACCGGTTTAGGGTTTTTAGGGCAGTGGCGCGTGGATCTGGGCGGTGCAGACTGGGCTGTGTTGCAGCGGCGCGTGGAGGCGCGTGAGAACTCCGATTGGGGTGATTTCGGCGGCGTTTGGTTCGTATTGAAGAGACGAAGGTTTTGGTATATTATATGGGGTTGCACGTGAGGGAGGGTGTTAAGCATGATATTCATTGCGGTTCCTTCTCCTAACATTACGGTTCCTTCTCCTAACAGCTTAAGCTTTTGGGAGAGATGGTTCCTAACATGTTAGAATATACGTTTCCTATTTCTATTATACTTTCCATATTGTATTGATTGTATTGATTGTGTTCCCATTATACTTTCCTAATTGTATCCTAGATTAGGGTTTTATTTCTAGTATATATATTCTTACCCTATTGTACATTGAACAATCAAGAAAGTAATACAATTCTTTCGTTCTCCTTCTTCAATCTCTCTCGTTTCTATTTCATAACATGGTATCAGAGCTTGGTTCTCTGGGAGGTCCAAGGTTCAAGCCTTGGCACCTCCATCCTCCATCCCCCATCCATTAATCTGCTATCCAAGTGCAAGTATGGGGTTGCACCTCCACATCCATCCATTAATCTGCTCTCCACGTGCAAGTATGGGGTTGCACGTGAGGGAGGGTGTTAAGCATGATATTCATTGCGGTTCCTTCTCCTAACATTGCGGTTCCTTCTCCTAACAGCTTAAGCTTTTGGGAGAGATGGTTCCTAACATGGTATCAGAACGATTCATCCTCCTCTAGAACCAATATCTCATCTAATCTTCAATCAAATCCAAATCAAAAATCCTAGCATCATCAACCCAAGCAACCAACCAATCAAAAACCCTAGCTTCATCCATCTGTCGATCTACTGTTCGAAGCCTTACAAAACTTCGATTAACCCAAAACATATACCAAAAGCTTCGTCTTTTCAAAACGAACCCAACCCCGTTGAAAACACCCAATTCGGACACCAAACGCGCTCTCACGCGCCTCTGAAAGATACCCCAGTCGCGCAGCCCAGATCCCACGCGCACCCTTCTTTCTGGATCAATCGCCACCTCGATACATAACCCCAAACCACCCATATAATATACCAAAACCTTCGTCTCTTCAATACGAACCAAACGCCGCCGAAATCACCCCAATCGGAGTTCTCACGCGCCTTCACGCGCCACTGCAACACAGCCCAGTTTGCACCGCCCAGATCCACGCGCCACTGCCCTAAAAACCCTAAACCGGTTTTTTTCTGAACCAATTCTTACTCCCTTGACCGGTTCACCTATATTTAACCCGGTTTTGTTCACTCTAAGACCGGTTCCCCACCAAATCAACCGCTCTGGATCCGTTTCTGGCCTCAGATCTCTCAGAATTAAATTAGTTTTTATAGATATTGTGTTATCTTACACGTTTCTTAATGGAAAAGCACGAGTTTTCGCGTCCAATTTCTGTTATTCTCAATGGAACCAACTATGTTCAATGGTCCCAAGCTATGACAAGTTTTCTGAAGTCTCGCAAGTCCTGGAGAATTGTTACTGGGGAAATTATTAAGCCAACCAAGAAAACCGATGAAACTGACGATAAGTTCAATGATCGCCTTGATGATTGGGAAAGCAAAAATGGTGATATTATCACATGGGTTCGGAATACATCTATCTCTCGTATAGGGCAGCAGATTGGTCGTTTTTCCACCGGGAAGGAAGTCTGGGATTTTCTACAATCTAGGTACACTCCAAAGGATCTCTCTCATCAATACCAGTTGCTTACTGCTTTACATTTTAAAACCCAACAACCCGAGAAATCAATTGATGATTATTTATCCGACCTTCAAGCTATTGTTTGGGGTTATGTATCGAGGTGGCGATTGATCAAGAAAGAAGGGTGCGCGTGGGATCTGGGCTGCGCGACTGGGGTATCTTTCAGAGGCGCGTGAGAGCGCTTTTGCTGTCCGAATTGGGTGTTTTCAACGGGGTTGGGTTCATTTTGAAAAGACGAAGCTTTTGGTATATGTTTTGGGTTAATCGAAGTTTTGTAAGGCTTCGAACAGTAGATCGACAGATGGATGAAGCTAGGGTTTTTGATTGGTTGGTTGCTTGGGTTGATGATGCTAGGATTTTTGATTTGGATTTGATTGAAGATTAGATGAGATATTGGTTCTAGAGGAGGATGAATCGCTCTGATACCATGTTATGAAATAGAAACGAGAGAGATTGAAGAAGGAGAACGAAAGAATTGTATTACTTTCTTGATTGTTCAATGTACAATAGGGTAAGAATATATATACTAGAAATAAAACCCTAATCTAGGATACAATTAGGAAAGTATAATGGGAACACAATCGATACAATATGGAAAGTATAATAGAAATAGGAAATGTATATTCTAACATGTAGAATATATTTTGGATATTTAGAGATTCATTCCTTATTTATCTTCTTATGTAACGCCTAATTCTACCCCCTATATATACAAGGCCTTCCTCTCTTGTATTACTCAATCTAATTCAATATATATATTTCCAATCTTTCTCTCAACTCACGTTTGACGTATGAATTGAAATTTCCATTGGTTGGATAATTTGCTTCACTACGACTCCCATGTATCGATTTATAAGCAAGTAAAGGTATTATCAATTTTTTGGTACAATTGTTTTACTCATACCACTTAAAAACTGAGTAAAACTTAAAAATATTTTTATAAATTGTAAATTATATACACAAAATCTGCGTCTTAGGGGTCCAAACCCCATAATGGGATTCAGAGATTACACGCGATATTCTCATACAATAAGCATTACACAATGTACATGTACTGGTTGATGTATTGGCAAAATCCACATCATGGTTAGATGATGATTGGAAATAGTATGATCTACAGGCGTGTAGTATTATCTGGTTGAACCTAGCTCATAACGTCATGCAATACGTGATGAATGGGATATCAACACTTAGTATATGGAAGAAGCTTGAGGACAAGTATAAGGTGAAAACTATGGATAATCATGTATATTTGGGGAAGTAACATTTCCAATTAGACTATAATAAGGGTACATCGATAAGCACCACCCTAACGAGTTTAACAAGTTTATCTCCAGTTTTGAAAGCTTGGAAGTCGAAGTCAATGATGAGGATCACGCTATTTTGCTCCTTAATTCGTTGCCAGATTCATGTGAGCATCTTAGCACCACGTTGCTTTATGGGAAGAACATGGTTACTTATAATGTAGTAACAGCAACGGTTTTAGCCAATGAGAAACAGCTGCAGGTGAAGGGTGAAGCCTCCTCAAAGGCATTCGTGGCCCAGGAGAGGAGCAAAAGTGGAAATAGGGAAAATGAGGAAAATTGCATAACATATCTTGACTTGGGGACGTGGCTCCAGACGAATGCTTCAAAAGCAAGCAAAAGGGACATTGAGAGAAGAACTGTCCACTGCTAAAAGGCAGTGTGTGAGAACCTGCACTTTCGACGCCAAATCCCGTTGACGGCGATTCCTCCGATTTCCCGGTTCGTTTGGAAAATGGTTCGTTTTATTATAAAGAAAAGGTGACGGTTTGTAAAAAGAATCAGTTGATGTGACCTCTTAAATACAATTAATGCAAAACCAGCTGATTCGAAAGTTCGCGGATTAAGTTACGAATCGGGAAGGTGTTAAGAACCCAATTCGCCCTTTTAGTCTCTGAGTATGATATATATGCATGTAATTATAATTGAAAATTTACATGCTTTATTGATGTAAACGCGTATCATCCCATAATTTTAAGAAACCGAATTTTGGGGTGGGGATAAAAAACATGTGCTTCGTAATTCGGCCTTTGATTTTAGAAATTAGTGTGTGTGTGTGTGTGTGATTTAAAAGATGATTATGATAATAATAGATAACAAAACAGGTGCTTCACTACAACAAAAATATGTATTAGTAGGAAATTGTTTTGCCACTAAATGTCCAAATATCCCCACTAATACATTTTGTGGAGAACTTTTTTTCCCCGCTAGGTTCCTTGTGAAAAGGTGCCACAAATGGTTTTAGTGGGGAACCAAAATATTTTCCTGCCAATTTTAAACTTTTTGTGGAAAAATAATTTCGCTACCAAATATCACTTTTTACAAGTATTTTTTTCCTCACTAATACAAGGCAATTTTGCCACAAAAACAAGCTATTTCGCCACTAGATATGTATTTTCGGAAGCTAATTCAATTTGGAATCAGATATCTAGCAATCCTCGAGATTCGTTCGTTAATAGCGTACCACAGTTTAATAATTTAAACCGATATTGACGAATCCAGTCCTCTCATATTAGATATTTAGCTAAGTACCGCGATTTATAGATTAAACCGGGTACAAACGTGTATTGATTCCTTCATGGATTGAGACTGATAAAACTGAGATTGTATAAAACTAATTGATAAAAATATGTTTAAAATGGTTTACAGTTCGTTTTATGCCTTTGGTTTTGAAAACGGGGTTTAAATATAAAATCTTAAATGATTTTAAGAAAAACAACAATTTTTACATGCGATTGATCAATTATAAATGATAAAATAAAGACATATAACAAATTAAAGTCGGACTGAGATAAAAAAATATCTTAGAGCCCTGAAAATAGTAGAATATTATTTTAGAGCACTGTGTTGACCTAAGGTCTTAATCTTATTTTGATAATAACAATAAATTAATCATGTATAATTTAACATGTTTCTTGATATAAGTATACAATTCATTTACTTGAAAAATTCAAGAAAAACAAGACAAGGATCAATCTTTCACTATTCGATCATTGGACAAGACAAGGAAGATCAAATCTCTCAATGCAAATCATGAAGTAGAAAGGATCAAAAGACTATATGAAAAGTTTCAAGGAAAAAGTTTCAAATGAAGATCAATCCGAATAAACAAATCAAAGCATTCGAAGACTCGTTAATTCAGTAATTGAGTGAGTGCTTAAGATTTATGTAAAGTTACTTTATTGATCAAATCCCTATAGCTCAAATGTATTCATGCATATTTTAAAGATTGATTCAAACAAGCTTGAAATTGAATTTATTTGAAAAACATCATTTTACAAAGACCGAGTTTCAAAATAAATTCATATTAATTTTAAATGATCATATTTTAAACTCTAATAAAAATAGGTATCTTAGAAACATATCTTTGAGGTTAAAAAATTATTAGAATTTTATTTGGAACTAAATTGTTAAATTGCAAAAATATTTTTATTTTCGCACAGTAATTTTCAAATACACTTGAGAGTTATTGTATTGGTGTGTATCACCACAAATAATTCATTCTTCATTTCAAAAGAGAGTTTGTCTCTTTGTAGAGTAAGAGAGCATATCTTGTGAAAAGTGTAGTGTGTATAACTAGTACTCTTATTTTGATTTAACAATCTTATTTTGATTTAACAATATAGACCACCCCTATTTGATGGTAAAATTTAGAGCTATTAAAAAAGTAGAATGAGTATATTTTTACAATCTAGTGATTTTGAACAATGGAGAGTTATACTTGAAGGACCCTTTGAAATTACCAAAAGAGATGAGTGGAAAAATTATTCCTAAGAAAATGTCTGAGTATGATGAAAATGATATTAAAAAAATTCAATATAATGCTAGAACCTTAAATGCTTTAAATTGTGCATTAAGTATGGATGAATATAACAAAATTTCTAGTTGCAAAACGGCTAAAGAAATATGGGATAAACTTGAGGTTATTTACGAAGGAACCACTCAAATTAAAGACGATAACATAAATATGCTTATTCATGATTATGAATTATTTAAAATGGAGCCTAATGAATCTCTTGCTTCCTTGTATTGTAGATTTTCTATTATTACTAATGATTTGGATCTTCTTGGAAAAGTTTATTCTAATGAAGATAAGATAAGAAAAATTCTTTGGATTCTTTCAAAGAAGTGGCGTCTAAAAGTGACGGCGATTCAAGAAGTAAAGAATCTCAAAACACTCAGCATGGACAAGCTTTTGGGATCTCGAAAAACTCATGAGAAAGAACTTCAAAGAGAAGAAGAAGCGGATACAAAATCAAAGAAAACTTTATCTCTCAAAACTATCCAATATGAAGATAATGATGTATCAATGGATGGTGATGAAGACATGGCTCTTCTATCTAGAAAATTTATAAAATTTCTAGCTAAGAAGAAAAATTCTCAAGGAAAGAATAACAAATATCCATCATCCTCTAGAAGAAACAACGATCGATCAAATCAACAAAGAGGAGAAAATCAAAAAATCAAAAAGTGCTATCATTGCCATGAACCCGGTCATATCAAGCCAAATTGTCCAGTTAAAAAGAAGGAGAAAATGGATAAACAAGATAAAGTATTCAAACAAGTGAAGCATGCACTAAAAGGAACATGGAGCGATTCCGAAGAAGGAGAATCGAATGCCGATTCTAGCAATGAAGAAAAGGCTAACATTTATCTTATGGCAAATGAAGATGAAGTTTGCATGAGAGCAAAAGCTAGCAAAATAAAGTAGTTCTTGGATAGTGGATGATCGAAACACATGACGGGAGAAAAGAGAAATTTCTTGAGTCTCACTCCTAAACAAGGAGGCAACGTCACATTTGGAGACAACACCAAAGGTAAAATCATTGGTATAGGTAAAGTTGGTAATAAATCTTCTTATATTGATAATGTTTTACTTGTTGACGGTTTAAAACGTAACTTGCTTAATATTAGTCAATTGTGTGATAAAGGTTATGAAGTTATTTTTAAATCTGAATGTTGAATTGCTAAAAATATTTGTGATAATTTTATCTTGTTTATTGCTTATAGATCTAATAACCTATATACTCTTGAACTTGATAATTTGTCTCAACAAGATGTTAAATGTTTATCTGTGTTAAATGATGCTTCTTGGTTATGGTATAGAAGATTAGGTCATGCTAATATGGATTTAATTCACAAATTATCTAAAAAGGAATTAGTTAAATGATTGCCTAAAACTAAATTTGTTAAAAATAGAATTTGTGATGCATGTCAACTTGGTAAACAACACAAGTCTTCCTTTAAATCTAAGAAATATATTACTACTAGACCACTTGATATGTTACATTTAGATTTATTTGGACCTAATTCGATTGTTAGTTTAGGTGGTAAATTTTATGCCTTTGTGATTGTTGATGATTTTTCTAGATTTACTTAGGTATTCTTTCTTGCTCATAAAAGTGAAACACTTCATGTATTTGCTAAATTCTGTAGAAAAATTCAAAATGAAAATGATGCTTCTATTGTATATGTTAAAAGTGATAGAGGTGGAGAATTTGATAATATTGATATTGGAAATTTTTGTGATGAGCAGGATATTAATCATAACTTTTCGGCACCTAGAACTCCTCAACAAAATGGTGTGTTTGAAATAAAAAATAGATCTCTTCAAAAGATGTCTAGAACCATGTTAAATGAACATTCTTTACCGAAATATTTCTAGGCAGAAGCCATTAATATTGCATGCTATGTAACTAACTGTGTTATTATTCGTAAAAAGTATATTCCGTTATCTTTCTGGCACGCCGTAAAACGTAAATTCATTTACACGATTTCAAGCGAATCCAAAATAATCCCATTTACACGCCGTAAAACGTATATTCCGTTATCTTTCTGGCACTAATTCTTTGGGTTTGTGGTATCCAAGAGAAAATACATTTGATCTAATAAGTTATTCCGAAGCGAATTTTGCCGGTTGTAAAATCAATAAGAAAAGCACTAGTGGCATATGTCATTTTCTAGGACACGCACTAGTATCTTGGTCAAGTAAGAAGCAAAATTCGGTGGCCCTTTCAAAGGCCGAAGCCAAATACGTGGTGGCCAGAAGTTGTTGTGCACAAAGTTTATATATTAAACAGCAACTAGAAGACTTTGAAATTAGTCTTAGCCACATTCCCATTAAATGTGATAACACAAGTGCTATTAGCTTGACCAAGAACCCCATACAACATTCACGTACTAAGCACATTGAGATAAGACATCATTTTATTCATGATCATGTGCAAAAAGGTGATGTTGATATTGAATTCGTTAGCACCGAATCGCAATTTGCGGATATTTTCACTAAACCACTCCCGGACGATCGTTTTTGTACTATCCATCGTGAACTTGGTATGATAGAGCTTGTAACATCTAGTTTGATTAAAAAAATCATAAATTATGCTTGACTTAGATTAATATTGGAAGTCTTCATTTTGCATGTTATTGTAAACTAACAATGATTTTGCAGTCGAAGAATAATTATTTGTCATTAATAAAATAAAATAAAATAAAATAATTCCCAAAGACGGAAAGCGGTCTTCTTAAAGCAACAAGTCAAAATATGTAGTGCCCCCGCGTGCATCTAAAATCTAGCGCCCTTGCACGGCCTAGATCCCTTTTTGATGTTGCCATAGGGGGAGAAAATGTGTGTATGGTGTTGGTGTTGGTGTTGTGGTAAGATTTTAAATGGTTTTTTTTTTACATTCACACTTTTGAAAGGTTTATTTAGAAAATATATATATATATATATTAGTTTTGGTTTTAAAACTATCTCAAATATTTGCAATATTTTTTAATTGTCATCTTTCCATAAATTGAGGGGGAGCATATTATTTATTTATATTTATATGCTATTTATGCTTGTTATTGTAAATACACATTAATTTATTGTCATCATCAAAAAGGGGGAGATTGTTGACCTAAGGTCTTAATCTTATTTTGATAATAACAATAAATCAATTATGTGTAATTTAACATGTTTCTTGATATAAGTATATAGTTCATTTACTTGGAAAATTTAAGAAAAACATGACAAGGATCAATCTTTCATTATTCGATCATTAGACAAGACAAGGAAGATCAAATCTCTCAATGCAAATCATGAAGTACAAAAGATCAAAAGACTATATGAAAAGCTTCAGGAAAAAAGCTTCAAATGAAGATTAATCCGAAGAAACAAATCAAAGCATTCGAAACTCGTTAATTCAGTAATTGAGTGAGTGCTTAAAATTTATGTAAAGTTACTTTATTGATCAAATCCCTATAGCTCAAATGTATTCATGCATATTTTAAAGATTGATTCAAATATGCTTGAAATTGAATTTATTTGAAAAATATCATTTTATAAAGACTGAATTTTAAAATAAATTCATATTAATTTTAAATGAGGTTAAAAAACATTAGAATTTTATTTGGAACTAAATTGTTAAATTGCAAAAATATTTTTATTTTACATTTAAAATTTGCTCAATTTTCGCACAGTTTTGATCTAACGGTAAGATGGAGGCCTTCCCGAACTCCGATCATTTTGAAATTTTTATAGTAGTTATACAACATCTTTTATAATTTCTTACTAAAATTTTAGCATGATCCAACGGTCAAATTGGGAAAATTATCAAAAACAATTTGAATTTTGTGTCAAAACTAACTGTTGGAAAAGTTTGAAAATGTATACTTTTGACCCAAAACCTTTCTTAATCATCCCCAACGGTCATATGGTTTTGAAAGCTATATATATATGAGGTTCTAGACATGTTTTAACATACCTTGAATCATTCTAATACTCTATTATTCATATATTCAAATATACAAAGATTCAAGAACACATTTTGATCAATCTTTCATCTTCTGAGCTATATATTTTGATCAATATTGATAACTCTAGTGTGAGTTTCATTTGTAATCTTCAAATACACTTGAGAGTTATTGTATTGGTGTGTATCACCACAAACAATTCATTCTTCATTTCAAAAGAAAGTTTGTCTCTTTGTAGAGTAAGAGAGTATATCTTGTGAGAAGTGAAGTGGGTATAGATATTGATGTGATCCGGCCTAGCTCTAGTTTATATTCAATCATGGTGGTTCGTGGCATTCCAATTGATGATCCACACATGATGGCAAACAAGGATAGAGCATGCAAATTCAAGAGGAATTCCATATAATTCACATGTTTGATGCAATAAGCTTGAATGATAATCATGCATTCCAAGGAGTTCCTAAAGATTGGGCATTGGAGTTTAAGATGGAGAAAGCCCGAAGTTAAAAGGTGAAGAAATCAGAAGAAGTGTTTGCCTAAAGCGTGGGCGCGCCAAAGCTAAGAATTACGACCAAAAGGCAGAAGTACTGTTTTGATAAGGCGTGGGCACGCCTTAAAGTCCGAAATTCGGCAGAAGTATTATTCTTATAAGGCGTGGGCACGGCTTAAGTCCGAATTTCAATTTTATTCTTCTAGCGTGTTTTCACGATCGGCTAGCGAAGGATTTAATTAGTTTTATTATTATTTTGGCAATTTCTTTCTTTCTTTGATAGGAGATAATATTTAATTAGTTTTCCTTTTTTATTTAGGACTCCTATTTTTAAAGGAAATAGTTTCCTTATTGTTTTAGGATTCTATTGTTTTGTTTGCTCCTATTTAAAGGAGGCACAATATTGTTTTAAAAGTTAAGTTATGAATACAATTATGATTAGAGAGTTTTCTCTTTGTGTTCTCTAAGAACATGTTGAACATGGTGAATTGATTAATTCACGTGTTTCTTGACTTATCAATCTAGCATCCACGCTAGATTGTGGCGTCATTCACTATACCGAGGTTCACGCTTCTTTAAGCGTTGGATTTAGGTTCCATTATCCATCTATTTGTCCTATTCCAAGGTTCTAGTCTCTTTATAGACTACGGGTCAAGGATTCACAAACGACCTGGTTAGGAGTACGATCCGGGATCGCGTCATTGGTATCAGAGCGAACTTCTACTCCAGGTTATCTATCTTTTATTTTCTTGTTATTTCAATTCTATAGCCCTAGTCTTTGATTCTGCGAATTGGGATTCCATATCTTGATTTAGGGTTTGTTTTAAAAAAAAAAAAAAAAAAGGAAAAAAAAAAAATGAACAGTGCTGCGTGAATAGTAAAAAAAAAAATTTCTTGAAATCCTAGAATTGAATCGTTCATTGCTTGGGTTTTGATATTGCGGCGCCATTGCTCGGAATAGAAGTCAAATTCCTTGAACCCTAGAAATTGTTTGTTTTATTGATATTAGGGTTTAAAGCGCTGTGAATTGATTTGCTTTGAGATTGAAAATTGTGAACTCTTGAAAGTTGGGAATTCGAAACCCTAGATTATTCATTGATACTTATTGTTGGGTTTTATCTTGTGATTTTGATTTATATAAATTCTGTTTGGTTGGGAAATCTAGAAAACCCTAGGAAAAATTTGATTGCTATACTTGTAGGGTTTGATATTCATTGGTGTTTTGTTTGAAACTCTGCTATATCATTCTAGCAATTCTAGAAATTCGTTTGGCTCATTAATATTGCTAGAATTTGGTTTCTTGAGTCCTTAGTATACATTGTGAAGGCACTCAGTCTAATTGTTGGGTGTGTGATTGGTTATTGGGGACTCGTGACAAATTCATATTGTTCAACTTGTTTAAAAGAGTTCTAAAGAGAAATTCTGAGGTTATTAATATTTTGTGTGCTAAACACGAGCGGTAAAATCAGAGTGACATCTTTTGAGTGAAACACGTAAGGGAGTGCTGTGAGGAAATTTTATTTCTTTATTTGTACTAATCCTTGTTTTGGCAGCAATAATGTCTTATTTTAATTTTGAGCAAAGTTGGCATGATGAGGAATTTAAAAGGGATAGCACACGAGTAAGAAATCTAGAAATTAAAAGGCACAGGCGGTTAAGTGAAACTCCTAAAAGGGGAAGGAGAAAACAAAATTTGAGTAGTTTCAAAAAGAAAAAGTCTTCCATGTTTGAGGATGAAGATTGCCGTAGGATTGAGGAGATGGTTGCCACAGCCTATGAACAAGCTAAGAGGTGGAGCAACTCATTGCCTAGCCAAATGCTGAATGAAGCACCTGTGGAGAGTACAGCTTCCATTGAACCTATGTCATCATTGCAGGTCATGGAAACTAATCAGTTGGAAGAAATTGAGGAACAAGCCGTAGAAGGTGAATTGCTAGCTGAATGCGGTGACCCAAGTGTGCGAGCGAATGTATTTCGAACTAGATGCCTCGTGCAAGAGAAGGTGTGTAGTTTGATAATTTATGGGGGAGTTTACACAAACTTTGCTAGCACAACAATGATTGAGAAGTTGAATTTGCCTACGTTCAAGCACCCGTGTCCTTATAAGTTGCAATGGCTGAATGATAATGGAGTGATAAAGGTGAACAAGCAAGTGCTTATTTATTTTAGCATTGGGAAGTACAAGGATGAAGTTTTATGCGATGTGGTTCCAATGCAAGCCGGCCATATGATTTTGGGTCGACAATGGCAGCTTGATAGGCAAGTCAATTACAACGGCGTTTCCAATAAGTACTCTTTCAAGATGAATAAAAGAACCGTTACTCTTGTTCCATTGCCACCAAAGAAAGCTCATGAAGATCAAATGAGTTTACAAAAGGAGAGTGATCAAAAGAGAGAAAGTGAGCAAAAGAAAGAGTGTAGTGAGCAAAAGAAAAAGAGTGGTGAAGAAAAGAAAGAGAGTATAGAGAGAAAAATAATAGAGAATGAGATCTCAGGCGAGTGCAATGAAAATGAGTGTGAGGAAAAAGAAACTCAAGCAGTAGTCATTGAGGGGCAGCTTGAGAGAAAAATAATAAAGAGAGATGAAAAGAGAAAGACTGAGGTAAAAGAGAGAGAAAAAGAAATTTTAGTGGTCTCTAATGAGAATGAATCTGAGGGGAGACAAAAGAATTATTGCGCAAAAATGAGTGGGGAGGTATTTTTAAATACTAACAAATTTAACCCGGATTTGCATATTTCTATTTTGTCTTCATTGCAGGAAATTGTTGGCCAAAGCCAAAGGCAAGTGGAGTTAGAACATGGCAAGCAAGTTCTAAGGCAAGGTTTTGGTGAGTTTTCTAAGTTGGAGTTGGTAAGTTGTTCTCCAAAAAAATTATTTGGATTTAAAACTGAGCATGGATTGTTTGAATGGGTAACTAATTCTTTGGTTTTGAATAATGCTTTAATGAATTTAAGGAATCAAGTTTTGAATCCATTATGGGGAAAAATTGTTTTGAAGGGTTTTGAACATTTAAATTTCACACTGCCATGTAGCAATAATAATTTGAATTGTTGCTTATCGATTGGTTTGAATGATCAATTGCTTATGGCGAGTTTTGAAGCGCTAACTGCTAACCTCAGAAAGTGCACTTTTGGCATGGATGAGATTGTGTCTGCATGTTCAGTTTTGAGGGTTGTAGGTAAGCAGGTTGTAGCAGAGGAATTGAATAACATGGCAGCCATAGAGAGTGAAAGAAATATGGAGATTATTTGCGAGGAAGAGCAAGGGTTTCCAAAGCATAAGTTTGCCAAAATTGATTTTAAAAGATGTTTTCCAAAAGAGTTGTTGGGTTTCAAAAAAAAAGTGATACTTGTGTGTATTCCCAAAAAGCTCTTGGGTTTCAAAACAAAATATGGATTATTTGTGGGGTTAGTTGCATCGTTTGGTTTGACTAATACATCCATAAGATTGTTAAATTATGTTTTGAGGCCAACCATGGGATTTGTTATTATCCATTTTGAGGATGCACTATTTAACTATAAGCGGTTGAATGATCATGCATTACATTTGAGGGCTGTTTTAGGTGTATTGCATGTAAGGAGATTATTTGATAACCTAACAAGGTGTACTATTTGCACGAAAAAGTTTGTGTTTGTTTGCTTTGTTGTGAGTGCAATAGGTATACAGGTGTTGAAAAGCATTGGAATGAAGAATAACATTCGTGAGGGAAGTCGAGAGGTTCGAATTCAAGGGCGTGAGCCTCGAGATGAAGCTATTGATGAGAATAAGTTCTTTGCAGAGCCAAGAGATAATGTTCGAGCTGAGTTGAAGATTGACGAGATAGAGCATATTGATTTCATTGGAGTGGATCGCTTTGATGTCCATCCAAACTTTCTATTGATAGAATTCTTCAAGAAGTTGCGGAGGATGGCATTGCAGCATGATTTGAACTTCAAGGAGTTTTGCTTTGCAAGGAGAATCAAGCGTCAAAGATATTCAAAGTATTTATTTTCATGGCAAGGTAGATTCGAGCTGTTTCAATTTGACTTGAGAATGAAGCGTGAAAAGTATTCGAAGTACTTGTTCTATTGGCATGGGAGATTCCAAGTTCCAAAGTTGCGTTTGAATGTCGAAGTTGTTAAAGATTGGTTGAACCGAGGGATGGGTAGGCCAGATTCGAGGACGAATCTTCTTGAAGAAGAGGGGTATGATGTGATCCGGCCTAGCTCTAGTTTATATTCAATCATGGTGGTTCGTGGCATTCCAATTGATGATCCACACATGATGGCAAACAAGGATAGAGCATGCAAATTCAAGAGGAATTCCATATAATTCACATGTTTGATGCAATAAGCTTGAATGATAATCATGCATTCCAAGGAGTTCCTAAAGATTGGGCATTGGAGTTTAAGATGGAGAAAGCCCGAAGTTAAAAGGTGAAGAAATCAGAAGAAGTGTTTGCCTAAAGCGTGGGCGCGCCAAAGCTAGGAATTGCGACCAAAAGGCAGAAGTGCTGTTTTGATAAGGCGTGGGCACGCCTTAAAGTCCGAAATTCGGAAGAAGTACTATTCTGATAAGGCGTGGGCACGGCTTAAGTCCGAATTTCAATTTTATTCTTCTAGCGTGTTTTCACGATCGGCTAGCGAAGGATTTAATTAGTTTTATTATTATTTTGGCAATTTCTTTCTTTCTTTGATAGGAGATAATATTTAATTAGTTTTCCTTTTTTATTTAGGACTCCTATTTTTAAAGGAAATAGTTTCCTTATTGTTTTAGGATTCTATTGTTTTGTTTGCTCCTATTTAAAGGAGGCACAATATTGTTTTAAAAGTTAAGTTATGAATACAATTATGATTAGAGAGTTTTCTCTTTGTGTTATCTAAGAACATGTTGAACATGGTGAATTGATTAATTCACGTGTTTCTTGACTTATCAATCTAGCATCCACACTAGATTGTGGCGTCATTCACTATACCGAGGTTCACGCTTCTTTAAGCGTTGGGTTTAGGTTCCATTATCCATCTATTTGTTCTATTCCAAGGTTCTAGTCTCTTTATAGACTACGGGTCAAGGATTCACAAACGACATGGTTAGGAGTACGATCCGGGATCGCGTCAGCTATATTATGAGTGTTATGTGCATAACAACATTTGTACTGAGATTTGATCTTCACCCGAAGAAAATTAAATAGTGGAAATTCTCGGGGAACTAACTGAGCGCGGACGTATGGTTTAGGAAACCGAACCGTGGGGACAAAAAGTTTCGAGCTTCAAATTTGGTTTAATCTTTCTAAACTCAAGCTCTCTTTTTAGTGTTATATTATTACTTGTATTTTGAGATTGCTTATTTGCTTGTCTTGGGATTGATTATTTCCTTGATATTGTTGCTTAGCTAAATTACTTGGCTTAAATACTTTAAAAATGTCTTAATTCTGTATTAAGTTTTTAAAACCCTATTCACCCCCCTCTAGGGTCATTATCCGACTAACACACTCTCTGTTGTGTGGACACACATCCAAGGATTTGTGTCTGCGGACAAACATCTCAGTTTTGTCCGCGGACAAATCTTGTCTAATGAGCGACGATTTTTACATTTTTGGATAAAATAAATATCAGATTGATCTGATTTTTTAACATATTGTTACCCATGTTAAGACCTACTTATTGACCAAATTTCAGAATTTATGGATATCGGGAAAGCCTCCATTTGATATTTCAATCTGAATTCCCAGTTTTTTGAATTACTGGAAATCGGCCGTCGAATTGAGCTTATTTTTGAATATGTTACTCCCTGTATCATTTCCTAACTAGATACAAAATTGCATAATTTTAGGAGTTAGGGAAGTATCGATAAGTGAAAAACCAGAAAATAGGCTGGGAAAAGTTTGTCTGCAGACACAAATCCTAAGAAATGTGTCCCCAAGAAAAACTCAGGTGTGTTTCATGTGTAGACACATCCTAGGAAGTGTGTGTACATGACCCACACCTTGTGTGTCATGTGGACACACCTTTTTGGGTGTTTGTTCGTGGGTGGTTTTCTTCAATCTTCATCAAACGAATTATCGGATTGATTTTATTTTTTACTACGTTATTCCCCCATTATATAACCTATCTACTGAAAACATTTGAGCGCATTTAGACTTTTTGAAGGTTGCCTTTGGATCACCTGAAGTGAACTCTCAATTTTCTGAATTTTTTGAGATTCTGCATATAGATCGGGGTGATTTTTGAATATGCTACTCCTTATGGAAATGTCTAACAACTCTCAAAGTTTGAGGATATTTAGAGATCGGTAAATCTTCTTTCATAAGTTTTCAGGAGTTTTGATGGTTTTCGGTTTCGGCAGTTTCTGTTATTTCTCGTAACTTCTCGTCCGGGTGTCCTTTCGGCTTCCTTCTTTGACCTGTGTTACATGTACATGGTAATTGTGTATTTATGAATGCTCGTACATGCATGTGTGCTCATCTTCCTAGAGTTCGAAATTATTGCGAGGGTCGCAAAATAAAGTGTTCACATAGTGAGAAGAAGAAATTAGTGGGGATCGTTAACACCATTACATCAAAAGCGAAAGACATGGAGAGTATGTGTTGTGGATGTTTAATCACTCGAAAGTGCACGAATCGATTGCTTAATATAGTTAAAGCAAGTGCGAGGTAAGAACTTAGGGACTTGATAGATAATGTTATTGTAACTCACTAACTCTAATTAACTCCTAATCTAGCATAGAAATCTGGATGAATGGTTTATCAACTAAAAATACAAATGAAATTACCAATTAATATCATACTAGGGTGGTGGAGTCATATATTTGATATCATCTTCCTAATATTCATGCACAATAAACTCTAAATTTTGTCTCGCATTAATTTGGTCTTTAAACTTTATTAGATGCGAGAAATAAAATCAATTAAGTTTAATTAATTTATAAAATCCAAATGATAATTCTTCTGTAGTCAAACGTTTGTATAAGCCCAAAACACTTACATAATTTATACCATCTTTTAATAAATCACAAACTAAATAAAACAAGTCATAATGAGAATCCAACTTTATTTTTACCAATTAAAATAGGAATTCAATAAGAAGAATTATTTTTAAAATATACAGAATCATTAAATATACATATCTTCAACCCTAGAATACATATACAGAATCATTAAATATACCTATCCTCAACCCTAGAATACATATACAGAATCATTAAATATACCTATCTTCAACCCTATAAAATAACCTAACCAAACATACCTGTAAATAAAACACTGCACATAACTAAAGGATAAATAATTAAATAAATTCAAATTTTACTTGAATGCTCGAAATATCTGAAAATAACTCAATGCAAAGTCTGAAATTAAATTGCATAAACCAAGTCTATTCCAATGAACTTCTGCAGGAAAAAGGAAAAGAAACCTTGTAATAAAGCTACTGAATACACACTAGGCCCAACAGGCTCTTAGGCGACGTACATTGTCCATCTCCTAAGCTAAGTATGTGCGTCTCCTAAGAGTCGGGCAACGAGCAAGCCGTCGCCTAAGCTCTTGGGCGACGTACAAATATTGGCCCGTCTCCTTAGAAGATTTTAAGCGACGTATATAGTGTTCGTCTCCTTAGATCTTCGGCGATGGACATTGGTCAATGTGTGTCTCCTAAGTGGGACTCTTAGGATATGCACATTGACATGTGTACGTCTCCTAAATAGGACTCTTAGGCAACGTACATTGGTCAATGTACGACTCCTAAGAATCTCACTTACGCGACGTACATTGGTCAATGTGCGTCTCCTAAGAGTACCACTTAGGAGACGTGCATTGAGCAATGTGCGTCTCTTAAAAGGGACTCTTAGGAGATGCACATTGACCAATGTACATTGCAACATCCCAGTCTCCTAAAGTACAATTAGATATCGTATCAGAGGGTGATATCCGTAGATCTATCCCAGTACGCTTTCATAGACATAATTGTACATGGACATAATTGTACGCATGATCATCAGCTTATGCTAATTGTTCCATTTAAGCTACGGGCTCTTAGGAGACGCATATTAACCAATGTACGTTGCCTAAGAGTCACACTTAGGTGGTGCACATTGGTCAATGTGCGTCGCCTAAGATAGAACATCTTTCCTTCTTAGGCGACACACATTGATCAATGTGCGTCACCTAAGTAAATGACCATAATTCCATGAAATGCAGAAATTAGAATAACAAGCCAAACTGCATTTTATGTACAACACTGCATTTTTATACGAAAAATAGTATGTAATCCTAAACAACGAATTCTAAAACACCATATAATTCATAAACATAACGACGAATTCTAAAACACCATATAATTCCCAAACATAACGATGAATTCTAAAACACCATATAATTCACAAACATAATGAAGAATTCTAAAACACCATAATTCACAAAATCATATTACAATTCACAAAACTACATTAATGTAATTCACAAAATTTCATAAAAGTCTCAAAATGCTCAAAATATACAATCACAAAATGGTCAAAGAAAAAAAAAACTTTAAGTCTCAAAATATAAATAAAAAAAACATTGGTGTTAACCTTTGGCTGTTGGCGAGACATAGACTCGCCACCGGAAGCATTTCCTCTAAGTAGTACCCGAACCTGAGCTTGCGTTTCTTCCATCGCTCATTGTTGTTCGGCCTTGAATTCGAAGGAGGCAATGGAAGCCTCCACCGCGGCGCTCATCACAGCCTACAAATAACAATCAATAAACAATTAACTAATAATTTAGTAACAATGAATAAACAATAATAAAGCAGCAAACAATTAATAAACTCCTACCACTGCATCTGGAGCGTTCTTCTTATATATTTCTACCTAGGTATTGAGAATAGGGGCTTTATTCCCAGATTTCTTCCACTTTTGCGCTCGGTAGGCGAAGGGAGTCGGACCCGATCGGTGGTCCACCTTCTTCTCAGATGCCCTAACCACCTTCATTTTCTCAGAGCGGGCCTGCAATACGATATAACATTTAAAAATAATTCATTCAATTAATGCCTAATAATAATAATAATAATAACAATAGTAGTAGTAGTAGTAGTAAAAATAATTCATTCAATTAATGCCTAATAATAATAATAATAATAATAATAATAATAACAATAGTAGTAGTAGTAGTAATGAGAGAGATGCAAATGATGGAAGACGTTAGCTTACTCTCCTCGGTGGACCAGTGCGCCTTCAGCCACGTCCACTCATCTACACGCTCCAGAAACTCTACAGGAACATCTGGGTCGTATGTCTCGAAGTGGGCCTTGCAGTTTGACATCTATTGATTGAACCGCGAAAATGCTATTTTTTGGATGTATTCGAACATCTCGATATTGTCGTGGTTGATGTCGTAGTAAGTCTACAAAACAAAAACAATATATATAAGTCGAATTCAGAAAATTTGTGCAACTATAAAGAAAATATAAATTACTTAGTCGCCCTTACGGAGATGTGGTTGTAGACAATTTGAAAATGCTTTCCAGGCAGATGCCAATATGAATATGCCACCATGGGGACTTTGTCCCTCACGACATTGCCTATGTCGCGTGCGAGACGGCCATGAACCACTTGAGACGAAGGCAATTTGAGCTCGTCGGACCACTCAAGGTTAATCTTTCCATGCCTCCGCACCTCTTCACTGGTCTTCTTACCCACCACTATGCCTCTCGTGTGAGTGGAGGCGGATGTGGAGGTCGACGTATCTATAGATCAGAATATACATTATAGTTAATATATATAGAGTTTTACTAGAAGAAAGCGAAAAAAAATAAAAATTCTATCCATAATATTTTGCAGTTAATTCGCGTTGTTAAGTTAATCCGCATTGCCTATTAAATTATTCCTTTCTCTATCTATTTAAGGACACAACTTTTATACTAATAATTTAAAGTCCAAAGTTTTGTTTAAAGTACAAACTTTTGCCGATAAAGAATTAAAATTAAATTAATATAATCACAAAACTAATTTATACTATTGTTATTCCTACAATGTCCCTATTGTCTAATTGATTATTAAATTAATCTAAACTCCTAAAATCTTGCTAGAAACTAATATCTGAAAAATAAAATTCTAAATTCAAATTTAAACAATCAAATAACTTCTAACAACTTAATCAATTACTAAAATATAGAAAACCAAATAATTCAAAATTTAAATTTCAACAATCAAAAAAATTTAAACAACCTAATCAATTTGGTTAGTAATTAACAAGGATTATTTTATTTATATTTGCGAAATTTGTCAGTCTATCTCTTTTTTTTGGGTTTTACTAAGCCAATCTTTATTACTCACTAAGTTTAATCACGTTGTTGGATAAATTTATAAAAATCAATATTGGCATAATTTTTATAAAATAATGATTATTTTTTATTTAATTGTAAATTATCCCCAAAATTTTTACTTGTATCCACTGTCAATAATATATCAAAACGTAAACATAAATTGTAATAATAAAATGATATTTCTAATATATATAGTTTACTGTCAATTATATCCACTTTTCAAACTTGGGATTAGAATATAGTCTATAATTCACATTTTTTTCCATAGTTAAGATTATACAATTATTTACATTAGTCTTGGAATAGTAATTAAACAGTAACTATATATATCTACGAAATATAGTTCCTACCTAGAAGAGAATTAAAATTATAACTTTAATTACAGATTCAAGATGGCAAATAAAAAAAACAAAACATTGAATATTCGATTTTCCGTTGACTTGAAAGAACTGATATCGAAGGAAATAATGTTGGTTGCCTCCACTAATTCTTAATTAGTTATTTAAGTTCCAATACTGCTTTATTTGTATTTTTTATTTTTTTTTGTACCCCTCGTTGTATTTAAAAAAAGAAAATAAAATAGTAAACTCATTTGTTGAAAAAAATTATTCTAGTGTTATGATGTACTAATATAAATTAAATCCGCCAAGTTTTATAGTATTGTATATTTTTGATACATAATGAATCTATAGTAGTTGTATCAATAAATCTTTTTACAAATTAAGAAAATGGATTTTTAAGGAAGTGTATTATAATTAGGAAACTAATTATTAAGGAAGTATATTCTAATTAGGAAACTAATTTAAAAAATAAATATATTTAAAGAATAACTAACTAGTGGATATACTTCTCAATTTTTATAAGGAAGTTTTGAGAAATTTGTTTCAAGGTTAGCATAAATCAAGGGTGGATCAACTGCAAAAACCCGCGGATGGAAATAAAATTACACCTTTTTATTTCCCATTAAAACATTCACCACTGATTGTGACCAAAGTTTCTTTTGGCGATCTTATTTCCCACCAATTGTAACTCATTAATGGAAAGTCAAAATTTCCCCACTAATTATTTATTTTTTTAGTGGCGAATTGTTTTTTGGGGCAATTAAAAAAAAGGGCTTATTAGAGAAAGATTTTCACACTAAAGCCAAGGAATAATTTTTTTTTTTAAATAAAGGGCCTATTTTTCATTTTATTGATAATATGACATGTGCCTTTTTTTTTTTCATTATAAAATGACATCCCAACCCTTAAAATAAACTAAAAAATACCAATATGCATTAAAATATGGACTGCAATATGAACTTTGCAGTCTATATTTCACTGCAATATGAACTTTGCAGTCGATATTTTTAGTGCAAAGTTCATATTGCAGTCCATATTTTACTGCAATGTGAACTTTGCAGTCCATATTTTTAGTGCAAAGTTCATATTGCAGTCCATATTTCACTACAATATGAACTTTGCAGTTCATATTTTACTGCAATATGAACTTTGCAGTCCATAGTTTTGTGCAAATTTCATAAAAAGGGGTAATTTAGGTAATACATAACATATTTTTATTAATTAAATGATATTTAAATGCATTCAAATACATTCATTTAAAATATAAAACAAAATAGGCCTCTTACACTAATTACCAATTAAAAATAGGCCCTTCATTCAAAAAAATATTATTCATTGGATTTTTAGTAAAAATCAATGTTTAATAAGCCCTTCTACCTAATTTCTAGTTGTTTTTTCCCACTATATATCTTTTATAATGGCGATATTTTAATTTCCCAAATAATTTCCAAATTTATTTGGTGCCAACTAGCCATTTCTTCCTGCTATATTGTTTGTGGCAAAATTAGTGGGGAAAACTACGTTCGCCATAAATAGTATACATAATAACCAACTTTTAGGGGGAATTGTTAAATTTGCCCCCAAAAGTGCTTTTTAGTGGGGAAATTGTACTATCCTACCAAAAATTTGCCACTGATTATTATTTATCTTGTAGTGTTATACATACTTTTATTTGTGCAGCTAAATATAATACATCCTTTCATTTGACAAGTTCTTTAATGTTTCTGTTAATATGATTATAATGCCTTCTAATGTCTCCTAAATGAATTTTAAAATTTAAAAATATTACAAATTTTGTTCAAAATTTGTAAGGCCATCCATATGATTGTGAGGCCTTCCAATGTCTCCTAAGTGAATTTTAAAATATTTAAAATTTTGTTCAAAATTTGGGAGGGAAAAATAACTTTAGGCGACACACATTGATCAAAGTGTCCTAAGTGAATTTTAAAATAAAAGAAAAGAAAACAAAGACATGACTTATTCCAATTAATGTCAACGCTGTATACCTTTTTATTTTTCTTTTTTCTTTTTAAGGAATTCCCTAACCCAGAAAGTCTAGACACTAGAAAGTTATTTTAATAAAATTAAAAATGAGTCTAACATAGCCCAAATCCAGTAGCATACATAAAAGAGAGAGGTGGGACTAGACTCACCTCCCAGAACATAGAATAAATCAAGTCGGAAAGATGATCTTGCCCTGTGTGACAAGAGACCCCATATTAGATGTGATATAGCAGCAGATCTATCGAAAATAAATTAAAAGGAAACATTAAGAAAAATAAAGAAAATAATAAAATCTAGGTGTAGTTCCACTTAAACCTCTTATTTTTTGTTAAAATCTAGCCACGCCACATTGCCCGGTCAAATATGTGAATATATCTCCTTGTTTAAATAATTATTCCAAAATATCCCATATGTTAAAGAAAGCAGTTACTCAACATAAACACTTTTTAATGTGAAAAGTAACCCTATCAACAAAATATTGACCCATAATTTTAATTTATGAAAAGAAAAATCCTTAGTGTGTTCATAGATTTGATCCAATTATAATTCTATAATCTTAGTGTTTTTAATTATTAATGGTAGTAGAGAAGGGTAGAATAATCATTAATAATATATATATTCCAATGAATTTTATGGAATATGGGAAGTATAAAATCAGGTAGTTTAGTGGCATTTACACATTGAAGGTGGCCAACTAATTGTATTTCTTACAACAAATAGGGTTTAACTGAATTTCCTCGATGTATTATGACTAAGCATCTTACTGGAATTAATTCAAATAACTTACTTGCCCCAAGTAAAATAGTACATGGGTCTCCAGCTAACAGGATTTGAACACCATTATGGCATTCCGTCCAAATCCATTACCCTGTCGCTAATGTGAGAGAAAAGAATAAATTAGTGACAAATAGAGAGAAAAAGAGAGTTTATGTTTATCAGTACGCATGTGTGATGTTATATATATACATAACTAGCAATTACTACTCCCGATGTTAGTGACGGTTCAAATCTCATTGCTTACGCTACAATGCAAATATTTTTTTATAAAATGAAAGACGTCAAGGGAAAAATTGGAAATTCAAACACCTAATTCGGCTTCAATTGCCTTCTAATATTACATTATAGTAGATAATTGATATGTTCCTAGTTAGGTAGTGACATCGCGAAAATATGGCGTTGCAAAAAATCCAAGTGCAAGTTTGTCAAGTTATAATATAACTCGGTAAGTCCAAGTGTCAAACCATAAGGACAGTGGGAAAGATGTGGGTTGTATCACAGATTAGTTGATTTTCCTTCTTTATAATGTGGTTTGATTTTAGAATAGTAAATGTGAATTGTAAGTGAATGTAATAAAGTTTGAGAATGAGCTAAGGCAATTGGAATCGATTTGCTAGTGAAGTTAAGTGAGATTGATCTCATAAAAGGTTCTGAAATGCGATTCCTAAATACCGAGCGTATCTAATTCTATGGTGTGAACCAAAATCAACTCATTCCCATATAATGCCATATACAAGAGATGGTGTAATCAAAACTCAACTTGGCATAAATTTCTACTCTTTATCTTATAGGAGAGGGTGCGAAGCAAAAACAACTCATTCTTGGATAATGCTAATACAAGATATTGACACAAAAATAAAAGATATAACATTAACTAAGCATTTGAGAACTTAAGGTTAGTTTTCCCTCTAGCAATTGATTTGTTTGATAAAATGGTCAACTAAAAAGTTAACTCAAGGATCTCAACAATTTGTTTGTCTAAGCTTGAAAAATCTAGTTGAAGACAAAGTCAACCGATTTAGACTTGCTTGATGAATATAAATGAATCATTGATTAGTGGTGTGGTGTTGTTTATGACATAAACTTAAAGATCCTCCTTGAACACAACTTAAATAAGAGCATGATGAGTCTAAAATATCAGATAAAGTGTGTAAAGCACTCACCATATCATTAAGAATGTCAATGATTGGAATTCCAAATTTATGGTGATTCTATAAAAGTTAAGAACTCGGTATACGTGATATAAAGAGGAAAAATCTTTCATAGATGAGATGAACACAATCTATCAAGAAATACACAAGCATATAACTTTCTTCTATTTTTGTTTTCTTAAATCTCAAGGATTTTTTTTCCTAGTAAACAGTTCATAGAACAATTATTACTATTTTAAGTTTCTTTGGTAAGATTGGTTATCATAATTTAGCCTTTAAATATCTAAATAGCTAAAAACCCTTTTCGATAGAAGTAGTAAATAAATCTCTCCGAGATTGAAAACCACAAATAAGCAAACAACACTTAAAATTTAACAAAAGATTTAATTCAAACTTGGATCACACAGGTTCAAATAGTAGTCTCTCACCACTAAAACTCATGGCTTGCTCTTGTTCAAGAAGTTATGTTACGTTCCTTGTAAATGGAAAGAAGAAAACGGAGACATACATATATATATATACACACAAATAAATGTACAAAGAAAGACAAACAAATAGATAGATAGATAGATAGATAGATAGATAGATAGATAGATACACATACATATTCGGTTGATCGATCGGGTATGTAACGCACCTATAGAACGGTGGAAAGGGTGTCCATCGACTAGTGCATGCCCGGAAGGGGCATAGCCGCCTCCTTCCACTCCCCCCCTCCCCCTCTTGCTTTCTCTACAATGAGGACACACATTTATACAATACCTAACCTTATATGACCGGACTTAGGGAAGAGCTTTTGGGCCAGCCCAGCCCAGACAAAAAAAATAAAATTCTATAAGCAGCTATATAATTTTTTTTTATTAATCTTGCTTCCCATAGCCTTACACTATGAATGATAATGTTGTGGTAAACTATTTGGGTGTTCATCCTACATCACATAAGTGTAGTAAACTGATCTTGCTATATATTGATGGGAAGGTATCTTCATTGCTCATAATAACTCGATCAAAAATCCTTATGTACCTTAAAAATATTTTAGTAACATAGATAGTAATAGCATGGGGTCAAATCTACGAGAGTTGTTTAGGAATCAATGAAAACGATGAGAAAATAGTATATTTAGAATAAAAGCCATTTTTTTTTGGTTTAGAAAATGCTTGCTTTTCTTAGGATTAATTTTAATACTAACAAAATTAAATGAAAGTGGAGAAACTAGTTTTGGAAAAATAATGTGTAGCGATTTCACAGGATAAGAATCCATCACCAAATTATCAATAGATATAAAAAGATATGCACGTATGCACCCAAAATAAATTATATATAAGTTTGATCAAATGGAATCACTTATGGTATGTAGAGTGAATCGTAATCAAATAGTATTTGATGTACAATTTATTTGTTTATAAGAGATTTTTCCTTTCATGATCCATACTTTCTTCTTTTAAAAATAATAATAATATGAGGTTGTCACTCACTCACATCAACACTTAATAACTAGAAGATAAATTTAGAAAATAAAATGAGTCAAGAAAATCCTAGGGTATGCAACTCGTCTCTTAAGTCAAATATAAAAACCAAAGCTGGATCACCTATGATATGTTGCGTAATCCAAAGATTTTAATTAAGAAAAATTATAAATGAGTACATATATGCAATACTATAAAATTCTAAACCACAAATAAAAATGGGGTTTTATCTCTCCCTTTGAAAGAGAGATTAGCCTTCCATAAAAATAGAAGTACAAAATATATAATAAAACGGCTCCATAAATATCTCTAAATATATGAGTAAAGTGATACAAGAATCTATCTCAACACTCTACAAATTTTAACTCCTTCACCAAATGAAACAATAATACAAGAACATAAAAAAATATGAAGCACTCAGATATTTCTTCTTTATTTTCTTCTCTCCTTTTTTTCTCTCTCCACCAAGCTCTTTCCTCTCTTTTGGCCAAAGTGGATGAATATATGTGAGAAAATGGAAGAGAAGTGTAATGATGGAAGTAGACAATAAGGGGTGTAGCTTGTTGAGAGATTTGAGAGGTGGGCTCCACAAACTTTTGAATTATTTCTCTTTTGCTTGATTTTTCATTGCAATTTTGGCCCCCGAAATGGCCGAATTTGGAAAAGCACTAAATTGAAAAGTTGTAACGTACTCTTGAAATTATTTTTAATTTAGCCTTAAGAAACACATGATTCGAAGTCCTGGGCAAAAAGTTATGCTTAAAAAACTTTTTGAGCTACTTTAGGTGTCTAGTCTCATAAAAACTTTTTCAGACCAGCACCTGCAAAATAATTAAATGTCAACATTAGATTATATAATGCACATTTTGCACTACAATTTTTGCTAACTGGCATGCTATTTTGGCACGTGCCAGATTTAGGTATGCCTTAACAACAATTGGCAGGGTTTCAGTCGTGCCAAAACAGTTCCTATCTTCTTTTCCTTTCCCGCCTTTGACCAAATATCCTACCAACTTGAAAAGCCAAACAAGCACGGCTTCTAGCCGTGCCAAAACGGTTCCTATCTTTATTTACTTCCCCCCCCCCCCCCTTTTAACCAAATCTCCCGCCCACTTGAAAAGCCTATTTTTAAATCATTTCAAGAATTTCATAATTTCATTTCAAGATATTCAATTTTATTTTAAAAAATATAATAAAATATATTAATTTATTCACTTTTTCTAAAAGTATAATGGAAATGAAAATTATGCCTAAATACCCATATCTCATTTTTTTTACTCGAAATAAGACCATTTTGACTTTTTAAAAATTTATATTTTTAAATTAATTAATTTCATTTTGTAAAACCTACATATTGTATAGTTAAACCTTTTTATAATTAATATTCAATAACTTAATGATTCTTACATTAAATATTTATTTAAAGAACAAAGTTTGCAATTAATACCTTTTTTATTAGTACTTTTATTTGCAAATCCTTTTGTTTAGCTGTTAAAATATGAAAATTATGTTTTTTTTCTTTATAATCCAGTTATTTTATAATCCCTAAGTATTATACTAAAATTAAATTTAAAACTCGTCTTACAAAAATTAAATAGATGGTTTACATCTTAAGTAGACATATAGTTTTTTCGTGATTAAAAAATTAATAATAGCTCGAAACATTATGATCTAAAAGTAGGATTTCTCAAATTAGTTTAGTAAAACATCATTGTTATACTTATGGCTCGTTTGGTTGCCCCTTGTCAAATTATAAATCAGACGATTTACGATTTTCACATTTAATTGTGTTTGGTTGTGAAAATTGAATATGATAATTTCATTTCATTTATCAAAATTTTAATTAATTTCAAGTAAAAAACTAGATATTACCGAATTCTAGAAGTAGGGAATTCACTCCTACCATGAATTTGTAAAATAACTAGTACTTATACTTAACAATGATGTTTATGGACAAAATAAACAAAGGATTTTAGATATGGGGTTTCGAAACGTTATAATGCATTTTATCTAAAAGTAGAATTTCACGGATTAATTTAGTAAAACATCATTGTTATACTTATGGCTCATTTGGCCTTTTGTCAAATTATAAATTAGACAATTTAGGATTTCAACATTAACTTGTGTTTAGTTGTGAAAATTGAATATGATAATTTAATTTCATTCATCAAAATTTATATAATTAATTTCAAATAAAAAACTAGATATTACCCAATTATAAAACTAGGGAATTCACTCCTACCATGTATTTGTAACATCACTAGTGCTTATACTTAACATTGATGTATATAGACAAAATTAACAAAGGATTTTAGATATGTGGTTCATATAGACAAAATTAACAAAGGATTTTAGATATGTGGTTCGAACCACATGTTAGAGGGCAGAGGGACGGGAGTGTTGTGATTCTTATGATTTAAGTAATCGACACAGCGAAATAATGTTTATCAGGTTTGTCTTCCAATCCTATCCATTGACAAACATACCATTAAGTTTATTTAAACCTTAATTAGATCATTTAATTTTAGGCTTATAGATGATAACACATATTAATAATATACATGTGTAGTCCCAATATACTATGCAATTGAAGTGTGCCAGGATGCAAATCTCAGGTATTTTCGGGTATGTCGCCCAGCCCTTGGTTTCCCATAATATTCGATTCTTCTATCAAGTTCTATAAAGATGCTTCAATGTTCTAAATTAGCCTCTTAGTATTATATATAATTTTCTAATCATTGCTTTAGTTCTGTAGTGCTTTGGAATTTTAGATTTATTGAGTTTGCTTCTGCTACCTCTTCTCATAGTAAACATTGAGTTGATTTCAAAATTAGGTTTAGTTTTGTATATATGGCTCTATAATATAGACTTAGGTTCAAGTCAAAAAAAAGTCCTCTATTGTGTCTAGATTGCATATCCCTTAGTTTTATTTTTGAAGCCTCGAAGCCGTATCCGAGAAGAAATCTTAATGCAAAGTTAAAAAGATCAGGTATATATTTTATAATCCATTTAGTATATTTTCACATAAGTTCTAGAATTTTAGAAATGGTTTTCTAAATTTTTTAATTGATCTTAAGTGTGTGTTTTTATGGTGATTGGCTATACATGGGTTAATCAAGCTCTTTATTCGAGGTGTATTTTAAATGAGTTAATATATTTGTTTTTCCTATTTTCTTTGAGGCATTAGATTGGTTCGATCTTGACCATCTATTTCACCCACAAATATATTTCTCTCTTTCTCTCATTTGCACATAGCAGCCAACACATACGCCGTGCCCTTGAAATTTCATCTCTGTCTAGATTTCTTGAAGAACACAAGTTCTTACACTTCCACTCTTATAAACTCTCTCTCTTTCTATTTCTCTTAGGACCGCCAAAGCACCCATAGTGGTCGTCGACACCGGACTGCTGGCTACCATTGATAAGTACTCATCCATTCTCTCTCTCTATCTATCTCTATCTTTATCTCTATCTCTCTCTATACTCGCCCTTCATTCTGAAAGTTTAGGGCTTTGTTTTATTGTGACGTGCCGAATCCCGTTCTGAGATTTTCACCTCTGGGACCCGGTAAATCATGGATGCCTTGCACGACAATAGGTTTTAAACAGTAAAATCACAACTTACAAAAAGCTTTTCTTGAATAAGCTTGATCTAAATAAAAACCTGTTTCATAAAAAAAAATCGGCATGTGGAGTTAGTTTAAACAATAAACCGGCCTGTACAAACGAAGCTATTTTCATACAATTGTGTTCATAGACAACAACAATCAAATCCACTCCATATATGTGAGAATCCGGGCTTTCCAACCCGAGAAGTCTATTTTTTATTTTCTCAATTTTTTGGCTTTTAAAGAAATGTGTTTTGTAGAGTCGCCAGTTTGTTTTACAAGAAAACAAACAAAAGATTATATAAAAGGCAATTCGATAATGAACTATCTTTTATACATTTGAAACCAGAGATTGATTGAAATTTACTTTGCTAGGGTTCGGGAACTACGTTACGAATTGGGAAAGTGTTAGGCACCCAATTCGCCATTTCGGTCTCTTAATGGATCTTGTATTCAATTCCTATTTTAGATATCTTGCAAGTAGTTTGAATCGTTTACAAAATTGTCCTCTCGATTGAATTCAATTTAAAATAGTATTTATGAAATCAAACTCGAGCTTTATGAGTGCCTACGTATTCATTCGTAAAATGAAATTAAAGTCTCGTAGTTCCACTTGTTTGAAAACTGTTTTTGTATTTTGTTTTGTTTTGAAAACGTGTCAAAATGGATTTTAGATTTCTTGTAAAACTTATAAAGGATTTATTTTAAAAGCAGTGAACTTCTTTGTAAGTTATCTAATTTTCTTGATTAAAACTTGTGCAATAATTGAAATCAGAAGAGTGATAGAAATGTATACCTGACGCGCTTGAAGAAGAATACCTACTGCTTGCTTCTTTCTTTCTCTCTCTAAAACTTTCTCTCTCTAAGATTTTCTTTCTCTAAGACTTTCCTAAATGAACTAAATAGAATTTCACCTTTCCAAAAACTCAATTGAGTGTTCATGCCTAAAATGAGACCCCAAGGGTCCTATTTATAGAGAAATTTTTGCCAAAAATGCTCCAAAAGAGGCCAGCCGCAGGGGGTAGCCGCACAGCTGAGGGAGCGTGCGGTTGGGGCGTACGACTGAGGCGTGCGGCGAAGTGGCAACATTGGTCAAGGTAGACTCCCGGCGGACTCAAAGTCGGAGTCTTTCCTATCAGTCTTCTATATGCAGGATGACTCAGGACTTGATGTAAAATGCGTGTTTTGTATAGAAATTAGATTCACACGAGAGTCATGGATTGGGATGTTCACAATATATACGAAAATCATTTAATAAAATCTCATTACACATCCTTATTACAATATAATGAAACAAAAGGTCTAATTTATAACATATTCCTTCTCATAAGGACTAGTAATATTTCATGGTCAACAGAGGCTTCTTTAGACGTACACTACACGCGCCACCCGAGAAGCTTATCCTGCAAAACTGTTGAAAAATGGGATGAGCCAAATTCGGGCTCAGTGAGAACTATATAGGTTTTAATAAAAAATACAAATAGCATACGAAAGCACGTGCAGCTTTGTATAGAAAAATAAGTACTTCCTGGTTTGAAAACTTGCAATCCAGTCCAATCCGAAATGCATGCCGAACCCTACTAGGCTTTTGACTCCAGCCACATGAAGCTCTACCCGACTAACCGGCCTCATCCCTAGGCATTTCCTAAAGTAAACCTCTAACATGTTTTCATACAACAAAAGGGTCGATAGTCTGAAGCCATCTCACTCCAACCACTAACTTCCTAAGGTTCATCATGCTATATAGAATTGATTCTAAAGTTTGTATCAACTCTATTCCCCAATTATCCCGCACTTGTATAAGAGATCGATAGCTATAAGCCAAGCATTCACTATTTTCTTTTTGTTATTAGTTCATTATGAATTCTATGCTTGGCCTACTAATAGGCATTTCCACTAGAACATCCACCTAAGGCATTACGACTAAGCGTTCTCTCATTTAGATGTTTTATTTGTCATGCATGCCACTTTGATTATTAATATGGTATATTCATTATGATACGGCTGTCTATTCTCGCAATCAACATGCGTTCCCATGTCCATATTTCATATCTAAGGATTATTAGTTATTATTCACCCCCACTTCATATTTTAGTTCATTATGAATGGCCGAAGCTTTCCTATGTGTGTTATGATCCATTTAGTGTGCATCTCCGTTAAAGTCATTCCCATTATATCCGAGGCAATATATATATATGCAACAATACAAGATATCATACGATAATAATAAATAACACAATCAATAACATCACCATTATCAATGTCATATAAGTCCTCGTATCATATCTATAGCATAATGCCTCAGTCTCACCCCGCGGTTTGATCAGGCCCAGAACAACGGATCCAGCGAATCCTGAAGATTTCGAGGCTCTTATCCATGTCTCCTTTAGGTGGGGAGGTGGCCCAGCGTCTTGGTCCTCCAAGTAAGTCATTCGGAGATAACGCACGAAGAACATTTTTCCGGGGACGACACTCCAAATAGTTAACAAGGAGAACACCCATACAAGCCTCCAACGATACACGAGAACAACTACACCAGTAGACACCCTAGAAGGGTGATGTCCATTAATAGCCCAACTACTTTCAGGGCAACTCACCATTTGGACAGTAGTGGCACATGGGACCTACTCCGCTTGCCAAGGAAACTCTATAGCCCGAGGACACGTAGTCAGTTGAAAAGCAAGATGTATAGAGTGGGCTCTCTTTTTGTGAGATTTCAACCACCCAGTGGAGTACACCGATCACTATTTTTCCATGCACGATTTAGGGAATTTCGCCCAGGGGTGGCAATTAGGCGGCTCATCTTCGAGCCACACGGAAGAGAGCCGATGCTCAGTCAATCAATCCAGTCCATACGTGTGATCGTAACCACATGAATATACTGATTCCTTTATCAACAATATATATATCATCAATCACATCATCCATCACACGTATGGCATTCCACATGTATACACAATTATACAATTATATATCATTCATTTATCATCATAGTAATCCTTGTTATCAAGCCATTTCCCCAAGGCCTTAATGTCTTGTCGTTATCCCCATTATATAGCCAATTAATGCATTATTGGTACTTGTATCTCATTGTGTGTCCTATATGAAGTATTAAGGCCAAATGAGTTTTTATATAAAGTCCTAAACTCATTTTACCTAGCCAAGCCTAATTTTTATGGTTGTCGCCTAACCGATACACATACGGCTCGCTAACCTTCTATAATGGTGGCTATGGCATCCTAAACCTTACCAAATTGTGTTTATGATATTAATAGGATGTACCAAGGTTGCATTCTCATTAATAGTTCTAATAATAGTCTATATGAGACATTAGATTCAAAGGTTAGTGTATACCATTCCTCTTTAGTGGTTCTTAGTACAAATCTTGTAAACAATGCTCTATACTTGTAACTAATGATTCGTTTGTATGTAATTATCATCTGTAACCTAAAATCACCTTTTATACCCCACAATTACTCACTCTATGAACACTAATCCTAAAATCCTCCAAACTTTAGTTCATACATTTTCTACAAAATGGGTTTAGTGTAAATATCCAAGTGTGGAAGCCAAAAACATGAAATTAATTGTGTATACATGCTATTTAGGTGACAATCTACTAATATAAAACACCAATTAAGGATTAATCAAACCAAACCCACATAAAATGCATACAACCTAGGGTTTGTCATAAAAATCACCCATTTTTTAAGGAAATCTCTAGTGCAACGAGTAAAAGTTGAAATCAATGCTTTAATATTAGTGTTCCCATGTCAAATGGAGATTTACAATGAGGTTGGAAGGTTGCATTGAAGGATTGAATCTTGAACACCAAGAACACCTCGAGCCCTATCTTTTCCTTCAATTTCCCATGGTGGAAAGATGATGAAGATGATAGAGAAGATGAAGATGATGATCTTGAATCATGTATGGATCAAAGGGTTTAGATCTCCAAGAAAACTTCCAAAATTGCCACTCTCTTTCTCTCTCTAAGCCCTTGTGTGTTTGTGTGAAATAATGAAGAGAAATGAGATAAAATGAAATAAAAATCTGTTGTACAGGGTCCGATAGTCAACTGTTGCCCACGATAGTCAACTGTTGGAGGCCAAATAGTCGACTGTTCAAATGAACAGTCGACTGTCACAGGACAGTGCCCACAACCAAAACTAGGAAACTTAAATAGTCAATTGTTTGGTGAATAGTTAACTGTTCCGGTAAAGAGTCTACTGATGACTTCAGTAGCTGCGTTGTCATCGAAGATGCGAGAATTTGGACTCGGCCAAAACATGAAAGTTATAGAATGCATTAAAACCTAGGCATACTTGCAACTGGCGTCTTAATCAGATAAGAAATAAAGAAATTACAATAGCTCAAAGTTAGCCAAAGTCGATGAATCGCGAAAAATCAAAATGCGCGATTTACAAACCGATATTGATTCGGACCACCCAAATAAAAAAACGATCACTCATACGAGTGTAAGTATAGAATGCTACGAAACTCCTTAATCCGAGATTTCACCACCCGAGGTGAAATAAATGAACGAACGAAGGCAAGTATGGTGAGATGGACGAACGGGGCATTATATCTATCCTTTTTCTCTTACAGTTGGGTGTTTGATAAGAGATCATGGTTTTCTAGGGCTTTTTTTCTATTTTATTTTTATTTAGGATTTCTTGCATTTGGGTGTTTAATACTTGGCCTTTTATAGTATACCTGTTTTATAGAGAATAAATTAGTTAGGGTAAAAGTGGTTTTTCAAATCAAAGTGGGTATTAATGAAGATAGGTTTTCGGTGTTTAAGAGAAAGATAAAAACTGGTATACCCGTATTAAATAAATTATTTGGTTTCTACAAAGCATTAATCAATATAAAAGGAAGAAAAACTGGTATTTAGGTTTTAAGAGAAAGGGGATGAGAGAACAGAGAAATGTGTTAAAGAACGAAATTATTTAGGTGTTTACACTTGGCCTTAGTATAAAAGGAACAAAATAAAAGAGAAATCTTGATTTGGGTGTGATTATGTTTATTATTTAGTTTGTTGCACTTTTGAGTTAAGTTTTGATTTGTTATACTCGAATATGCTTTTTTTTCCATATACATCTCAAATCTCTATTGTACAAATTTGTAAGGGTGGTCTCGATTCGATAACCAAACTGAACCTAAATTTTTGGTTTCATAAAATGGGTATACCAATCCCTAACTGAGTAGAACTCGGTAGCTAAAAACTCAGTTTGGTATTAGTCTAATTTCGATAAAACTGAGAATATTCAAAGTAACAAAACCCACCGTGCAGTAATTTTAAAAAAAAAAACTAAAATTAAGTTATCTTTATATGTACAAACTATCAAACTCGAAAGAAAAATCATCTCTAAAATTATTAAAGCGACTATAAATAAAGGTAATTTAACTTATACCTTTGTACAAGTATAAACAAGCACCAAAATGCTTTACTTATTTGTGCACATAATAGTTATTGGATTTCCTCCGTGTGGCTCCTGAATTTTTATAAATCCCCGTACGTAGTTTAGATAATGTTTTAAGAATTTGTATGCTTTTTATAACTAAAAGCCCCAAGATATGGACAATTTTATAACTTCTGAAATATCTACGACCCTTCGAGGACTTTCTACATTACTTTATGTGTTCTTATTGAGGAATCTGATTTTATTGTTGTATATATATTGGGTGGAATTTGATTTTGATGTTGTATATGAATGATTTTGATTTTGATATTATGTATATAATTTGATTTTAATTTTGTATAAGAATTTAATACATACGTACAGGCACAGCACAATGAATCTGAATATATCTGAAACAACAATATATAGGCCTCATTTTAGCTTCTATTATATCTTTATGCTAATTTACTTAAGTTGATTCTTCACCCAATTAAGATTTTCTAGCTTCAAATTCTGTAATTCAAGCTACATTTATTATTGCCTATTACTAATTTTATGATGAAATTGTTAACGAAGTCTTGATTTTGCTCCTTTTTTAACCTTCCAAGGCAGAGTTGTGTAGGTCAAAGTGAGACTTCGCAAAGAAATCCTTTGATCGATCGGAGCTGGGCAATGGATTTTGATTGGTCATTCTTACTAGATATTTAGCTCCCCCCCCCCCCCCCCGCCCCCCGCCCCCCGCCCTTTCACCCGATTCGACCCCACACCATTAGAGAGGCTTAAAGAGAGGCGAGAGCTCAATTGTAGTGAGGGTTTGAAAGATCTTTAGCAATTTATTATCTTGATACAAGATCAAACTGAAATCATCCTCAAATCAACATCATCTCCTTCATTTCATATCCTCCATAACTAGGGTTTGAATCTTTTTAGGGGAAACTTGCGATGGCTTCGATCCAGCTTAATCCATCGCTCAATCTTTGGGGTAAAGCTTCAATAAGGTGGAAACATTAGTACTCAAACCTACTTTCAAATTATTATGTGTTGTATGTTTGATTTCAAACCAAATTTGGGGGGGGGGGGGGGCTTAATTAATGAAATTCTTAATGAAATTAAAGTTCTTTCTTTGGCCCAATTATCGATTAGAAGATTTAGCTTATATGAATCGTTATTGGTTTGATATCAATAATGGGAGTCGTTTCAGCATGTTAAGGATATATATGTATCCACGATTCAAAATTCATTAACGGTACATTCTTTCTCTATATTCCCTTGTATCAAGCTTTCAAAGGGCTCATTCAAGACTTACTCGAACAATACCCTATAATTAGAATTATAAGGGGTTTTAAAAAAAGGAAACAAAACGGTGTAACATATGCCTTGTCTTATATCCTAGTTTCATATAAAGTGCTATGATACTAAGTCAATGACGTATCAATTAGATCTACAAATGCATCTTGTTAATAAACAAAATGTACTTCTATTTATCGACAATATCTTTCGTTTTGTCCAAGTAGGATCTGAAGTATCTGCTTTATTGGGTAGAATGCCTTTCGTTGTGGGTTATCAACCTACCCGTAGTACCAAAATGGGTACTTTACAAGAAAGAATTACTTCTACCAAGAAGGGGTCCATAACTTCTATTCAAGCAGTTTATGTCCCTGCAGACGATTTGACCGACCCTGCTCCTACTACGACATTTGCACATTTAGATGCTACTACTGTACTATCAAGAGGATTGGCCGCCAAGGGTATCTATCCAGCAGTAGATCCTTTAGATTCAACGTCAACTATGCTACAACCAAGAACCCCCCCCCCCCCTAATTATATGTTAAGATTGATGATTATGGGCAAAATCTCACATATACAGATATGGTAGTTGATAAAGGTTGTAGAAATACACATGTATTGATATATTATTGAATTTAAGGTGTGAATTAAACAAGATTCTATTGTATATGATATTATTGTTCTGCATGAACTACCAATTGATTACCATGAGCCTATTCAGATAACTAGCCAGTCCGTAACTACATTGGTCAAACTTTTAATATGCTTTCGATTCTAGATATGTATAGAGACCATATGGAGGTGTTTATATGAAGCTGAATTGCTGCAAATTATGTTTTATATGAGACTTGAAGCTTTAATAAGGAATCAATCTAAAACTCCCCACTAAAAGGATTAGTAAACGAGATTCTTAATTAGACCACTAGTTACAGACATGGCAAGCATATTTCAAAGTATAATAGTAATATCATATATATGTGTATATGTGTGCGTATTATGTATGGGTATATTCTTTGGGAATATTTTCTATTGATGTTTTGATTTAGTAAGGCACTAATAGTCCATAGGAGGACTTAGCTTTGGTGGCTACACACCTTGCTCCATGTAGAGGGATCCCGCTTTGAAAGCAACATACTCTATGGACCGTAGGGGAACCCAACTTGCTGCATACCCTATACCATCTAAGTGGTCCATGGGGGGACCCTGCCTTGGGGGCTACATACCCTAACTTTGGGGGCTTAGATCGGGGTCGATGTATACAGTTAAGAAAATCCTAGTGTATGACATGAGATGAGAAAGACTAAATATGAGATTGACGATTACAATATTAGTGCCTACATTTGTCCGATGATTATATTTTCTTGTGATGGTTTACTTATATCGTGATAGTATTTATTTTATTACTACAGTTCCCCTTATTTTAAGGATACTTTATTATTGTAATATTTCGGTACTTTGATGATATATTCATATTGTACTTTCGAATTGGGATAACATTTGGTGTGCATATATATGGTTTTCACGCATATCGATATAGTATTTTCTATATGTAATGGTGGTATATATACATACTAGGGTATACCCGTGCCATTCAGTACGGTAAATTAAATAAAAACTAATAATAAGATAAAAAGAAGTAACTTGTGATGAATCTAAATCGACAAACTTAGGTTGAATATATCTTCATGCTAGAAAAATTAAGTGTATGCCGAATTGAACTGACTTGTCTTTAATTTTAAAAATATAAATTATCATATATATTGATCTTATTTTGATCTCGACAAAATAAGTTCTTAACAAATTAAATTCAAGGCCATATGTGAAAATAATTCAATCACGTCTGTTGGTGTGATTTGAAAATAGTTCAAAAATATGACTCATATAATGTGAAAACTCCTAAAAACGACATACTAAGATGACAAATAATGTATTAACACATAAAGTACATCCTTAAATGTTATTCAATAGTTATTATTATTATTTTTACATAATTCTATAGTTATGATGGATCTCATTTAATTAATCTTGATTAGTAAATTTTAAATATTAAATTTTGAATTTTTTATTTTAAGTTGTGACATTTTTAATATAGAAAAAAATGATTGGTGTGTGAAAATTTATTCTATGTATATTATTGGTGTTAAATGTTGCTCAATAATTTTTCTTTATATATATATATATATATAATTCTATAATCATGATGGATCTTGTATAATTAATCTTGATTAGTAGATTTAAATATTAAATTCATAATTCTGTTATCATGATAGATCTTATTTAATTGATCTTGATTAGTAGATTTAAATATTAAATTTTTATTAAATTTATTGATTAGTATATTTTAAATATTAGATTTTTATTTGAAGTATTTAAATATTAAATTTTATTAAATTTCTAGATTAGTAGAGTTTAAAAAAATTATTAGTGTGTGAGAGTTTACTTTGTGTATATTATTGGTGTTAAATGTTACTTGATAATTTTTTACTTTTTTTACATAATTCTATAGTCATAATGGATCTTGTTTAATTGATCTTGATTAGTAGATTTTAAATATTAAATTTTTTATTTTTTATTTTAAGTTATGGCATTTTTAATATAGAAAAAATTATTGGTGTGTGAGAATTTATTGTGTGCATATTATTGGTGTGAGTGTTTTAACTTTGATGTGACATCTTGATGTGTGTATAAAACCCATCCAAGAGTATATAATTAATGCACACCAGAACATGTATATTTTTAACCATTAGATTTTTATACTTTTTGAGAATAAATTTGGTCAAACTTGATGTTTTATAATATAGATATGTAAATGGCGTATGCATTCAAATATGATTTAAACTAAGTTCATATAACACGTTGCATGTATATTCCTGGATGTATTTTCATACTTAAAAACCTTTTAGTTCCCACTAAACCCGTGTTTGACTCACTCCCATTTTTCAAACCATTTTTGCAGGAATTTTCGTCGGATGGTGTTGGAGTCTAAAGATCTCTGATATGCCTTATACTACTTGTAGTTGTTCGTAGACGACTTTGCTTTTATGTATTTAGGAGATTTGTACGATTTGTACAATTTGTATACTTATCTTGTATTCAAGTTTATTCATAAGAGATGTAAAGCCTTTTAACTTAAATTGGGACCTCATTGGAGGAATTGCTTTATATGGACTTGTTCGATTTTTATATGATTATGACTTTGAAGATGTGGAATTATAATTCTAGTTAAATTTTATTTTACCATTTACAGGTTTTGAATTTATTAACTTTACGAACTCTACGTGTCAAAATTTTCTTAAAATGAGGCTTTATATGTAATTTACTATTAAATAAGTTTTAAATTAAGTATTTCAAACCCGTCGTCACGCATGGCACGGTGATTAACCGGGTCCCGGAGGCCTAAACCTCCTATATAATAGGATTCGGGGCGTCACATCTCCAACTGCATTGCATAATTTTAATTTGTGTAAAATTTACACGTTTTGTAAAAAAATAGTCTTCTTCGGTCTTTCAACAAATTTTGACACCTAGAATTTGATGTTAGAATTATGGCAAGATCTTGCAACCCGAGCCTTGAATCATGCGGCTGATTGGGTTTTGCTTGCCTTGTAATTGGGTCTCTTTTTTCCTCCCCACATTTTGTAGTTTTATTAGTTGTAAAAACAAAGGAACAAATATGTCAATTTGAAGAGAATAAAATGGCAATTGCTATCTAATTAAACAGATATAAAGTAATTTTAAAGAAAGAAATAACTTAGCATCAGTTAGTCAAAGATAGTCCCAAAAAAGCAAGAGAAAAGTTCTAAAATAGAAAAAATAACAAATAAAGAAAATCACTGGGTCAATTAAACAGAAGTGTATTCTACTCAACTTAAAATTAAATTGGTTCAATTAATGTAAAGGAAACACTCAAAACACAACTAATTGGATTGGTTCAATTAATATAAAGGATACACTCAAAACCCAAATAATCTTAAATTATATTTGAAAAAAGACAATCCGAATTTGACCGCTGTATATTTTTTAATTTTTTTTAAGAATCACGTTTTGACGTTGGTTTCTACATGGCGGGCGCACATGGGGCCCAGCGGTGGCCTTGAATTTGAGAAATTTGTAGTCCTACGTTATTTGTGATTACTTACGAGGGACCTTTAAATTACTAGAAGAAAAGCAAACTATTTGATATTAGTTGGTTTGATATTAGAAGAAAAGCAAACTATTCTTATAAAGAGTAGGTTTTACGCATTTATGTTGTATGTGGTTTCTATATATAACAAATTTTATATTGAATACGTATTAAGAATTTGATAATTAGTATCAAAAGTAAAATAAAAGTTATGCTCACAATGAAGGTTTCATAGTTATATAATAAATAAATAAAAACATAGTATTAAATGTCAAATATAATTAATAATTATAACAAAATTATACACTCAATAGTTTTCCTTCAGTTTACTTTTCTATTCTAGTTTTCCTTTAGCTTACTTTTCTATTTTGTAGTTTACCCAGATCGAGATAAGCCTAGTATCACAAGTCTTTTGAACCATCCTTTATGCTGTCTTTTCCGTCCGTTTTGAAATAGAAATACATTATGAAATTGCCTTTTTACTTATTTCACGAGATTTTACAAAAAGAAGGCTTTAGATTTAATTAATTTATCTAAATAAAGTAGAATTTAGATTCATTTATAATACGTACTGATATAAAAACATATGGAGTTGTACTTTTTTTTTAAATATAATCTTAAAATCTTGTGTTTAAAATCAAGGGACATATTTGTCTCTACAAAAAAGGGAAAACTACTTAAGTTATTTGTACTTTTATATATAGTATAGATTTTTTAAGTCCAACTCACATGAATGTTTTATCGAACTCTTTATTGATAATATAGAAGATACGGCAATAGCAACTAACAGAGTAAAATATACAGTTGAAGAATGAAGATCATGCCCTTTTCCCCTCTTATATAGAATATAAACGTTTAGAGAAGCAGTCTGGTGGAGATACTGGCACCCTCGATCAATATCTCTTGAAAATACTTCTATTTTTTATTGGGTGACTTAGCACAAGGTGAAAAATGTATACCTTTTATACTTAACATGATCATAAGAGCCAATCCATTATAAACCCAAAACAATTTCCATGTGGGACTTAACATCCTCCCATTTTTTTTTTCATTCCTTATTTATCTCAAGTAACTCACTTTGGTCGACAATATCTCATTCGCCTCAAAATAGTTTTGAGCAAATAAATATACAATTTCGATGTACCCACAAATGAAAACATGAATCTATTGAAGCAAGCAAATATACGTTCTTAACTTATTATATATGATTTTGATGTACTCACATATTAAACAATAAAAACATATTATAATAAGTTAAGAAGGTGTTTCACTTCACCTTGTGGGGTTTCAACGTCTGCAATCCAAATTGGTGATACAATTGCTTCACTATAAATATTCAATCAGCAAGCTCTCTTTCACCGATCCATGTAATTTACAACCTATTTCTCTATATCACCTCCCCCACCCCCGCCCCAGCCCCCCTCTAAAAAAAAAAGGAACGATAATATTTTGTTCAACAGACATTTTGTTTCCTTGCAAAACCTCCTCCCATCACTCCCATAATAATATCAGCCAAAAAAATAAAAAATATGGACATGTATGTTCAAGCTTCAAATGGTCCTTTTTCACCCAAAAATAAAATCCCCAAGCCAGCCCGTCGGTCTGCAAATTATCATCCTAGCATTTGGGGAGACCATTTTCTCAAATACGCTAATTTGGATTGCACGGTAAAAATATGATGATTTAGTTATAGCCTAATTAAGATTAATATAATATGATTAGTTTGTTTGTTAAGTTTTTCTTCTTGTTTTCTAGTTCTCATATATTGAATTGAACATATTTGATCACGCAGAAAAGTGATGGTGCCGCAGAGCTACAACATGAACAACTGAAAGAAGAAGTGAGGAAGATGATAGTGGATGATAGTGAAGAGCCTGCACAGCAACTGAAGTTGATTGATGCAATCCAACGGCTAGGAGTGTCTTACCATTTTGAGAGTGAAATTGATGTGGTACTGAAAAATCACCTGGCGAACTTCAATGATTCTTTTGGTAAATGTAACAAAATTAACGATGAGGATAACCTTTATATGGTAGCCTTGCGTTTTCGATTACTTAGACAAAGAGGCCATCACGTTTCTTGTGGTATGTCGCTTAATTGCTATTTAAATCATCATTTTGTTACATATAGTTACATGGCTTCTAAGATTTATAAATCTTTGAAAAAATGTCATTTTTTTCCATGTATACTATACTTTTCATGCATCCACACTATGTTAGCTGAAAAATGGCAAATATTTCAAAATTAATTTGGTTTTGTCTGGGTGTGTGTCAATTACACAGATGTCTTCAGCAAATTTAAGGACAGTGAAGGGAAATTCAAGGAGTCCCTAATCAATGATACGCAAGGATTATTAAGTTTATATGAATCAGCACATTTGAGGGTCCATGAAGAAGATATACTTGATGAAGCACTTGAATTCACCACTACTCATCTCAAGCAAATGCTAAATTCATTGGGCAGTAACACATTATCAGCTCCACAAGTTGTTTACGCCCTAAACATGCCCATCCGCAAGGGCTTAACAAGGCTAGATGCCAGGCACTACCTCCCCATTTACCAACAAGATAATTCCCATAAGAAAACACTGCTAAAATTCGCCATATTAGATTTCAACATGTTGCAAAAAGTTCATCAAAGAGAGCTTGGCGATACAACGAGGTAATTAATTTTGTAACAAAAAAAAATTATGATTTGGTGGGTCTAAATAAGTTATAAAAATCAATTGCACTACTTTAGATGCAACTGATTTGCATAAAAATTGTGAAAACATTGTAATATTACAACACCAATCAAACAAACTGTGTAACATTTTTATAAAACAATTTTCAGGTGGTGGAAAGATTTAAATGTCGCAGAGAAACTACCTTTTGCTCGAGACAGAATGGTGGAGTGCTACTTTTGGATATTGGGAGTATATTTTGAGCCTCGATATTATCTTGCTAGAAGGATACTAACAAAAGTCATTTCATTAACGTCCATTATCGATGATATCTATGATGTTTATGGTACAATTGAAGAGCTTATTCTCTTCACTAATGCAATTCAGAGGTTCAACTCCTTGCTTATATATTCTTGCATTTACATCCATTATCACAGAATATATATATATATATATATTACTTCGATCCCATTTCAGAACATTCTTCATAGCTAATTGAGCATCATGAAATTCTATTACTATAACTAATTTAGGCCCATTTCTTCCGTATAAAAAGTGTTACACTTGTCAGCTTATGTTTTCTACTGTTCTATTTTTTAGATGGGATCTAAATTCCGCAAATCAACTACCAGAATACATGAGACAAATTTATGCGACACTCTTAGATGTATATAGAGAAATGGAGGAAGAATTGTGCAAAGAAGGAAAATCCTACCGCGTCAACTATGCAAAAGAAGCCGTAATTAATTAATCTGATTTAACTGTTTATGTAATGATTGATGGAATATATATAATTAATTAATAGATTTACCATTAATTATTTGATCTAATAAAATCTTGCAGATGAAACAATTAGTAAGAGCATACTTTCATGAGGCCGACTGGTATCATAAAGGTTATGTCCCAACCATGGAGGAGTACATGGAAGTTTCCTTGGTCTCTGGTGCTTATATAATGCTAGCAACCACTTCATTTGTAGGCATGGGAGAATCAGTAACCAAACAAGCTTTTGATTGGGTATCTAATAACCCTTTAATTGTCAAAGCCTCTTCAGTAATTTGCAGGCTCACAGACGACATGGTCGGACACGAGGTATAATTAACGATTACACATGTTACTAATGCTTCAAAAACAAATATGATTCTGCTATATGTTTTTGGTAGTTAGAGAGTAATTGTGTTTTTTGTGGTTGTAGTTTGAGCAGGAGAGAGGGCATGTAGCGTCATCTGTGGAATGCTATATGAAACAACATGAAGTTACAAAAGAAGAGACGTTTGCTGAGTTTAATAGAAGAATTACCAATGCATGGAAGGATATGAATCAAGAATGCCTTGGTACAACCGCCGTGCCAATGGCACTGCTGGACAGAGTTCTGAATCTGGCACGTGTTATAAATATAGTGTACAAGGATGAAGATGGGTATACACATGCCAAAACTCGGGTTAAGAATTTTATTACATCATTGCTTATAGAGAGTGTCCCAATTTGAGGAATTTGTTTCTTTTTTGGGTCTTTTACCTTTAGTGGATTGAAATTTTATGTTTTTTAAGTGGGTTGAATGTTAAGTATGCATCCCGTACAAGAAACTACTTACTAATTTTTATAATAAATTTAGTGTGATATTTGCTCCAAATAATGAACTACTTGCCAATTTGCTAACGAGTGATATGTCACACGTACATGTTTGTTGGCACTGTGATTCATGAAATTTAAGCTTAAAATCCTGAGTGAGGTTGAAATGATGAAATGGTATTAAGGATTGAAGTTGCTTATTGTTTGAATAAAAATCAGGAAAATGGTCGGTTTGAATGAGATTGGAATGCAATCGTACCCATGCCACAATATGTGAAATTAGAGGGTCAGACCAGCCACGAGCAACATATTGTGAATCTTTTTAACTCCCTACTCCCAATGTGTAAATGGTCTATCATTGACCACCCAATTTGTTTGAACAATGTAAAGAAGTTCAACATCAGACAATTTTAGAAAACAGATGTGCGTTGCATGTATATGTCCAATACAAACACTATCATCACCATAATTGAGGGCCAAGGCAGCCACGAGAAATGTGTTGATGATGGTTTTTGTATTGGATCTATGCATAGTCCACTGCCATGTCGCGATCACAACGGCAACGAAACCATTGCATTTGCTATCATACAAAACTATAATCAACACTTTTGTTACAGGAAACAGCAAATGTTTTAAAATACCAGATTCTATGTTTATAACTTTTTGAATGCAAAATTATAATCTCAACACTAATTTTAACGTAATTTGTAGTCGATCAAGGAAAAACTAATATTATCCGGGAGAAAGTCAAGAAAGAATAGTAGAATAATGAAATACACTATATGAAATATATTTCTACACGTAAAGTTGATTAGATTACTGCATAGCGCACCTTATAATAAAAATGACGATGAAATGAAAATGGGAGGAAAAGGGGGACACGAATCCAAAATGGATGCTGTGCACGAATACTTACGCTTTCAACCATTTGAAGTTAAGCTTGAATCTATAAAAGTTTCGTCACTTACTGAAGATTGTAATATAAAACTAGCTTATTTTATTATTTATTATTTATGTCTATATGATACATGTGCAATGTATATAGTATCTATTTTGACTAAAGTAATTATTAAAAGTAATAAACGACTCAGTAGTTGAAAACATGTTCAATTCGCTTAGCTATAAACTAAATGTTTCTCCTTTTATTTTCAATTAAAAACAAAAGAATTGGCTTTATTGCAACAAAGGTGGCAAGTACAGTGGTGTAGGTACTTGGGGACAAGGGAGGTCTATTGACCACCCTGATTATATACATATATATAGTATAAATAAAATTTTGGGGTCATTGTATGGTTTTTTAAAGTTTTAGGGCTCTTTTTCTAATAAATAAGGGTAAACAACTTAAAGGAAAAAAAAAAAAAAAAGAAAGATGGTCATGTGTTAGAAAAGCTGGCCAATCAAATTCTTCCTCTTTGACACAAAGAGTCAAAACTCACTTTTTGCTTTTATAAAATACAAATTTGCAAACCTTCCGGCTCCTTTGTTCGAAAATTCCGCGGACGACTGTCGTTGTCACTATGTGTCTTTGCGTTGTGCTCCTGCTTATGTTTTATTTTTATTTTTTTTCACTACATTGCTTGGTCGTAGCTTGTTTCTTGCTTCGTCCTAATCTTTTCTCCTCTTCTCAAGTCTCACCATCTTAAGTTTAGTTTAAATGTTTAATAAAAACAACTCTTATTTTTTTTTCTTATTGAGTTTGTACACAAATTATTGTTTAATGCTCTATATTGTTTGTTGTTGGCTTTTTTACGCTATATTTAGATTGTTCTTGCTTGTTTGATCTTTGAATATTGTATGAGACTTATAATATTGTGTTTGAGTTAAAAAGTTTGCTCTATTATTCTGATTTCAATACTTTTCTGTTACTATGAACTATCACTATATACTTTAATAGTTGTGAGAATCCGCAAATGCGACCCCCCGGGTCTTGTCCCCGTTCGTTGGGCGTCTGAAACGTCGGAACGGATTCCGTTGTTCCTTTTGCTGGAGTATCTTTGTTGATAGTTCATGTCGGGGGTCCCTATGTTCTATTTCTAGATGCAAAAGGGTTTGTTCAGAGTCGCCAGTACGTTTTATAAGAAAACGGACAAAAAATGGTTGTGTAAGAGAAAAGGCTATATATAAGCCTTTCTTTACACATTTGTCTGTAAAACCGGGATTCTATAGGGTTCGGAAACTATATTACGGTTTGGGAAGGTGTTAAGCACCCATTCCGCCCTTTCGGTCTCTAGTGGTCTTTTATATGTTTATTCTATGTTGAAAAACTTGGATGCTTTTACTGACAGTCTACTACTTTCTAAGTGAAAACCCTAATTTGAGAAAAGCGGGGAAAAGGATAAAAACCTTTGTGTTCTGAAATCCGATGTTTTTATTTATTGAAAAGATGTAAATACAAGTGACAAAACCTTTTTTATTTTGAAAGAGTGTTCCGTATTATTTCCTCGGATAATGACGATTTTCTCGTGCTGTGATTACTTTTGTAAAAGTTCGGATTCTTGTATCGGGACTAATTCAATATGGAACGAGAACTCTTTGAGGAGAGTTTTATCAGACACGTCGCAGTCTATGAAAAAGACAGGATATGTTTGATATTAATTCCTAGATAAGTTTTGTCAGTCCGGGTTTTGAAAACAGAATTTTATTCGGATGTTAATATACTTACTCTTCTGGTTTTAAAAATGGTTTTATCAGGGTCTTTTGTTTTGAAAACGGTAGACTATTTGTAACTTGGCAATAAGTTTATTCAAATAAAACGTGGACAAAACAATAAAAATAAAACAAGTACACAGATATTTAATGTTTAAATACTAGAAGAGACTTTCTTTACCTTCCCGACGAGAATAATAATAAGAAAGAAAATATGATACGGCGGAGAGATTTTCGGCGATAATAATCTTTTCCTTCTTCAGATATTTTCGTGAATTCGATTCCAGAGACGGGACACGTCTAATGAAGAGAATAGATTCGATAATTCTTCAGAAATAAGATGAGAATCGAGAATGCTTGATGAAAGACTAGAAAATCAGATATAAGCCGATAATTCTTCAATCCTAAGTTGCTGTTTGGAACCCTTGGGGGTGTTGGCCTATTTATAGTGCTCGAAAAAGATTGTCGCGCGACACTTCGCCAAAAGGGGCATATGTCGCGCGACAATATGTCCAATGTCGCGCGACAGACGGTTGAAGTGATGTTTCTGACAGGCTGATGTGTCAGAGAGTGGATGGTCTGGTGTCAGGAGTGATTGTCGCGCGACATAGGAGTGATTGTCGCGCGATATATCAGTGATTGTCGCACGACATACTGATATGTCGTGCGACAATCTTATTTAAAAATAGGTTTGTTGGCTAATAAACCCTTTCGGGGTAGTTTCGGGTGCTTGGGTGGGTCCCGGACCCAAAAACAGTAGTTCTCGAAGGTCGTTGGAGTTCTTGCGGAGGTCACGGATCGGGGTGTCTACAGACCCTCTCGACTTAAGCTCCTTGCTTGCAAGGAATTGAGGCGACTGGAAGAGACCTTGATCCATGGCTCCCGCAAGAACTCTAAGGAAGTGTGCGTATGCAAAAAGTGCTAGTGAGTTCCTCCGGAGAGGGCTTGTGTTTGGTTTTGCCTCTGGAGAGGGCTTTTGTTACCTTATTACCTCTTTCGAGCACTTTCGTTTGCTCCACTTGCCTCAGATGGGAGGACTACCATTGCTACACCGTGCCTCTCTGGGAGGGCTTTGCCTCAGGTGGGAGGACTACCATTGCTACACCGTGCCTCTCTGGGAGGGATTCGCCTCAGGTGGGAGGACTACCATTGCTACATTGTGCCTCTCTGGGAGGGCTTTTGATCTTCTCGCCTCAGGTGGGAGGACTACCGTTGCTACACTGTGCCTCTCTGGGAGGGCTTTGCCTCAGGTAGGAGGACTACCATTGCTACACTGTGCCTCTCTGGGAGGGCTTTTGATCTTCTTGCCTCAGGTGGGAAGACTACCGTTGTTACACCGTGCCTCTCTGGGAGGGCTTTGCCTCAGGTGGGAGGACTACCATTGCTACACTGTGCCTCTTTGGGAGGGCTTTTGATCTTCTCGCCTCAGGTGGGAGAACTACCGTTGTTACACTGTGCCTCTCTGGAGGGCTTCGCCTCAGGTGGGAAGACTACAATTGCTACACTGTGCCTCTCCGGGAGGGCTTCTAATATGTAAGAAGAAAGAAAATTGCCTCTGGGAGGGTTTTCATGAGTAATTTTGCCTCTGGCGAGGGCTTGTGTTTGTGATTTGCCTCCACAGAGGGCTTGTGTATGTGATTTGCCTCTGGCGAGGGCTTTTGTTTGTGATTTGCCTCTGGCGAGGGCTTTTGCTTGTGATTTGCCTCTGGCGAGAGCTTTGTGTTGTACTCTGGTGAATTTGTTTGTTGTCTCTCTTAGACCGCTAGAGTGAGAGAGAGAAATCTTTGTGAGGGTGAAAAGAGCTTCTCGGGGTATAATCTTTATCCGAATGTCTGTTTTCCTGTATCTTTCTGAACTTTACTCTCATGTTTTCCTCGAGTGAAGATACTTCTCTCAGAAGGCAGTTTTCAGATTTCTTTTGCTCTCCGCAGAGTGATGGTCCGAGGTTTTCCAAATCATCTCTTCTGTATCGTGCTAAAAAGAAAATTTGTTTGAAAAGTTCAATCTCTGATCTCTGTTCTCTTCTTAGTTTTCTCTTTTGGTGGGCCCACATCGTATTCTGTTTTTTGATGCCCTTATTTCTCCCTCTTTTGGGAAAGACTTTTCCTGGTCTTTTCTGTTTTTGACCAGGAGTTTTTTATCCCTTTGTTGTGATCAGGAGCCTTACTCACCCAAAACGAAGCCCTGAGCCGGTTTTGGCCTAGCTGTCACTTTTGGTGTGGCTCTCCTTGTCACTCTGCATTTTTGTTTCTCTCGCTCGCTCTGGGCGCTCATGCGGGTTCTTTCCCTTTTCTACTTTTTCAATTTTTTCTATTCCCGTCTTAATCGGATATTGTGCTTTTTCTCATTGATGGTCTCGGTTTTATCGGGAGATCAGAGATTATTTTTAGCCGTGGTATTTTGTGTCTGCATCTTCTGGAGAGATGATTTGGAAGTCCTTTCCTCGAATTCTCATCCTGGGTGTGCGGTTTTTAACATTTTTTTCGAAAACTACTTCTTCGAAGTGCCCCTGCAGGAGATAAAATGAGACAAAGGTAAAAAAATCAGGGGAGGGGGGTGATTGTCGCGTGACAATTCGGTGGCTTGGCTCTTTGTCACGCGACAATGTGTCCATTTGTCGCACGACAATCATCTCCACTATATAAGCCCCTTGCTGAGCTCATTCCACCTCATTATCTCCTTCCTCTTTCTCTCTCTAGCTCTCTTTCTCACTTCTCTCAAGCGCGGAAGTCCTGCCGCTTTTCTAACTTTTTCGATTTTTCTTATACTCCACTTACACTCAGATGGATCCTGCACAGCCAGATAGATTAGAGAGTGACCAGGATGAGGTCACCTTTACCGACGCTCAGGGCGTTCTCCGTTGCAGTCCTCATCATGACGAGTGGGAGGACCTTGACTGGTACGATGAGGACGGAGTGGACCGCGGTCGGGCGGTGGTCTACCGAGACGTTACCTGGGCTGCTCCAGTTCCGGACGTTCCGTGGCTCTTGATGGAGCCTGTTTCTCACGAGATCCGTCGACGGTCTCTGGTATGTCTTCTTTTCGTGTTTTTATCTGTCCTATTATTTCTGTCGTTTCCTGCATGTATTTTGACAAATGTTAGTATGCATATCTGCCTAAAAATAACGTCCGATTTAGCGAAACACATACTTTTACCCGTGGTACCTCTTAGTTTTTAGAAAACTACATAATGTACCCTCATAACTCCATAACTCTCACAATTACACCAAAGTACCCTTAGGTTTGGAAAATTACATAATTTTACCCTTATAACCCTATATCTCCCATAATTACACCAAAGTACCCTCAGGTTTTGGAAAATTACATAATTTACCCTTATAACCCTATATCTCTCATAATTACACCAAAGTACCCTCAGGTTTTGGAAAATTACATAATTTACCCTTATAACCATATATCTCTCATAATTACACCAAAGTACCCTCAGGTTTGGAAAATTACATAATTTTACCCTTATAACCCTATATCTCCCATAATTACACCAAAGTACCCTCAGGTTTTATAAATTACATAATTTACCCTTATAACCCTATATCTCTTATAATTACACCAAAGTACCCTCAGGTTTTTACATAATTTACCCTTATAACCCTATATCTCTTATAATTACACCAAAGTACCCTCAAGTTTTGGAAATTACATAATTTACCCTTATAACCCTATATCTCTTATAATTACACCAAAGTACCCTCAGGTTTTGGAAATTACATAATTTACCCTTATAACCCTATATCTCTCATAATTACACCAAAGTACCCTAAGGTTTTTACATAATTTACCCTTATAACCCTATATCTCTTATAATTACACCAAAGTACCCTCAAGTTTTGGAAATTACATAATTTACCCTTATAACCCTATATCTCTTGTAATTACACCAAAGTAACCTCAGGTTTTGGAAATTACATAATTTACCCTTATAACCATATATCTCTCATAATTACACCAAAGTACCCTCAGGTTTGGAAAATTACATAATTTTACCCTTATAACCTTATATCTCCCATAATTACACCAAAGTACCCTCAGGTTTTGGAAATTACATAATTTACCCTTATAACCCTATATCTCTTATAATTACACCAAAGTACCCTCAGGTTTTGGAAATTACATAATTTTCCCTTATAACCCTATATCTCTCATAATTACACCAAAGTACCCTCAGGTTTTGAAAATTACATAATTTTACCCTTATAACCCTATAACTCTCATAATTACACCAAAGTACCCTCAGGTTTTAGAAATTACATAATTTACCCTTATAACCCTATAACTCTTATAATTACACCAAAGTACCCTCAAGTTTTGGAAATTACATAATTTACCCTTATAACCCTATAACTCTCATAATTACACCAAAGTACCCACAGGTTTCGAAAATTAAATAATTTTACCTTTATAACCCTATATCTCTCATAATTACACCAAAGTACCCTCAGGTTTTGGAAATTACATAATTTATCCTTATTACCCTATATCTCTCATATTTACACCAAAGTACCCTTAGGTTTTGGAAATTACATAATTTACCCTTATAACCCTATATCTCTCATAATTACACCAAAGTACCCTCCGGTTTTGAAAATTACATAATTTACCCTTATAACCCTATATCTCTCATAATTACACCAAAGTACCCTCATAATCCTGTACTCGTTCTTTTGTCTGCAGTGGGTTGGCCGCGGTTGGGGTTCTCCTAATACTATTTCTTTAGAGTGGCGACATGCACCAGCCCCTGTCCAGGAGTTGCTCCTCACGACTCCTTTCGGCTCTTTCTTTGATGCCCTCCCGGAGCGGGTATCTAGGGCGGATGTATTGGTGTCAGCTCTTGCCTGTCACCAGTGGGACGCCACTCACACTTTTCACTAGAGCTGGGGGGAGATGACGATGACCCCGTTAGACCTATTTGCCTTGACCGGGATTCCTTCAGGGGGTGTCCCTATCCAGATTGACGTCCCCTTGCGTCTGACGGCAGAGGGCATCGTCAGTGCACTAGGATGGTTTCCAGAGCGACGAAGTTCCGGTGACACGATTCCTTGGGCTGTTTTGGTTACGCGCCTAGCGACAGAGAGAGCCAGATTGATTGCTTCAGGGGCACCGATGACCTGCCAGGAGGCGCGTCAATATGCTCGCATCCTCCTGTTACTGACGCTCCATGACTTGTTCGAGGCCTGTGGGGGGGATCCGGCCCATCTCTGGTGGCTGCCCTATCTCAGAGACTTCAACATCATGTTTGATTATGACTGGGGGGCTTTATTCTAGCTGTTCTATATGACGCTATGGACCAGTTTCTCGCCACTTAGCCCTGAACCTCAAGGGCTTTTCTTTGCTGTGGGAGATATATACTTCTGTCTCTTATTTCTGTTTCTGGTCTTCTGCATTTTTGTCTGCTATTTGTTGCTGACATTCTTTGTGTTTCCTCTTTAGAGTTGGTTCGTGACGTATACCCATCAGGGTCGCGCCCAGGTGGATCTCCTCATTGAGAACGAGGACCAGTTTCCCTTTCTCCGCCGATTCATTACGGGGAACTACAAGACTCCTTATGTATATCGGACCCGGGAGGCCGGAGCTGCTGCCGTCCATGACCTGCTGGAGGAGAAGGTAAATTTCTTAGTATTCTTTCTTTTCAAGTGGATAAATAGGAAATAAAATACAAGTAACTAAAGATAAAAATTTGTTTCTTGTTCAGATTGAGTGGGCCCCCTGGGGTGATTTGGGTCTCCATTTTGGATATGGCCGTGCTTTGACTGCCTCGTGGACCAGGCGGCTTATCAGGGATGAGTACGGCCTCCACTTCTACTTGGGCGAGAGAGTCATTCGCCAGCATACACCGGCCCAGTGGCCTAGAGTTCCTTTATTCCCGCTAGTTCTGATGAGGCGGACGGGCGAGATTGACCCGGTGATGGTGCAGGCGTTGGTTGACGGGCTCAATTTCCAGACATTCACCGAGGAGGGAGATTATGCTGTCTTCCGCGCCCGTTACTTGATGAGGGAGCCGAAGGGGACTCGGGGACGGGTCTTTTATGAGAGGTACTGGGCATTGGGAGGTGATCCCAACTATATACGAGGACAGGCTCATTTGTCCCGGACGGTTCCCGGTCAGCTGCCGCCTGTCCCTGATCAGAGGGACAATATTTTGGACTCCGACGATGATGATCCTGAGGGAGAGAGGGACGTCCCTGCTGGTGCTGAGGGAGGCGATGACAGGCTTGAGGGAGGTGATGATAGGCCTGAGGGCGGCGAGGGAGGTGGAGCAGCGGCTGTTCCTGAGCAGCCTTCTCAGACGACACCTAGAGAGGAGCAGCTTGCCGAGAGTTTTAAGTTCCCTACTGGTCCATCGGTATCTTCGGGGGTAGTTTTTGAGGCTGCTGAGGGAGGTGCAGTAGATTTTTTGGAGCGATCCTGGGAGCCTGCGGATTTCGGGGTCGACTATGAGCAATTTGGGCAGACCTCTCCTGCTGCGGCGGCTACTCCTTCTAGTAGGGTCCCGCCTTTAAGAGCAACGGTTATGGTGGATCCTCCGGGCGTCTGGACTTTCGCCACACTAACCCCTCTTCCGTCGACTGCTATGGGCCCTCCGGCCCGATCTCCAGGTTTTGGGGGTTCTTCTTCTCGGCGTCCCTTGTTCCTGATCCGCGAGGAGGGTGGGTCTTCTTCTGTTGCTGTGCCGGCGGGTTCGTCCGTTCATTAGATAGACCTACTGCCACTTCCTCGGGATATATCTTATATTGGCGCCGGTCTACGTTCATATACGATGACTGAGTATCCTCTTCCTGAGGATACATTCGATTACTTGGGTGGTCGTTTTGATGATGAGGTATATGCTTTATCTTCCCTTAATATCCCTTCATATCCATGTTCATTTATCTTTTACTGTGCTAATTTTTTTCTTTTCTCTTTTTGCAGCGGGTGAGCGTGCTTGTGGCGGATCTGAGGGCTTGACACTCCCAGTATCTGTATAGATGGAACCTGCTTCAGTACGTTGGTCAAGACCCTACAATTTATATACGCGACTATCAGAGAGCGATCGATGTTTCCTTGCGGGCGGATGACCCTTTGTCTTCCTCTCGTGCTAGGACGGAGTCTCGACGGAGTACCAGTCGGACTTCTAGGCGATCCCGATCTTTGGTGATTCGCCCTACGGCACCGGTCCAGTCGACAGGGCCTTCTCAGGCAGCAGTTCCTTCTCACCTGGATGTCCCCGCGGTAGATCCTATGCCGGAGGAGGGTTCTGGCGATAGTGGTAGCGTGTCAAAGCGCGCTAGAATAGATTAGTTTTCTTTTTCCTGTATTTACTTAGTTCAAACAAATATGTATTTATTTAGGCATGTTTAGACAGAAATTTAGTTTTGAAAACTGTTCTTTTATTGGATTTATGAAAATCTTCATTTACATCTGATGATGCATTTTTATTCTCTATTCGAAAAATACATATATGTATGAATCAGGAATTTTAGGAGCCATACCTTGTAGTGTAGTGACACTTAGGGCTCCTGCAAAAGAACAAACTGAGAACAAGAATGCATCCAGAAGTGGTTCTTTTGGCAAGAATGACTCTTATGTGTAAGAAAAACAAAAATAGGGTACACCTAAATGGGATTGTCGCGCGACAATCCCTCCTAGACATGGGTTTATCGCGCGACAAACAGGTACATGACCCTCTTTTTGCTATAAATACACCCATCCTCCTTCCTTCATCCCCAAATCTTTCCAAAATGTCTTTTTATCGCACAAATTCTGATTTTTCTTATGTTGCAACCCGAGATGCTCTGATATCTTCTGAGAATGGTTTGAACTTCGGTGCCTTTAGCCCTTTAGCGGGCTGGTGCCATCGTCCTGTAGATTTTTCCTTTCTGTTAGGTGCTTTGTATTTATGGAGTCCTGCGGATCATCTTTTTCGCTTTGGACTAGATGAGCTCTATTCGACCTATGAGGAGTTTTCCTGGTTGTTGCGTTCTGACGTCCGTCTCCCGATGGAAGTTCCTATAGAAGAAATTAGTCCTCGAGACATGCTGATTGCCTTGTTAGCCATTCCCCATGCGGCTTGTGATGGTTTTATTATCGACGGGCTTCTTGACGTCCATAAAATGGTGAGGTTCTTTCATCGTTACGAAGAGAGAGCTTCTTATAATGTGGGGCGTACTGCGGCGGCCTTGATCTATCTTGTTTCTGATATGTTACTGGTGACAGGCTCTTCCCGTGTTGATCCGACTATTCTGAGTCTGAATTACCAGGCTAGAAATGGGGAGTCTATAGTGCCCATCATTCTTGCAGAGACTCTGAACGGCCTAGATGATCTTTAGAGGGGAGCTTCACCTTTCTTCAGGGAAAGTTCGCGCTTGCTGTACATGTGGCTGTTGGAGTTTTTCCGCTCAGTGGGTTTTAACAGGGTTCGGCTTGACAACCCGACGCACTTTTTCCATCGTCCTTTCTTCGGTGCTTTGACCATGTCTTCCTCTGATTGGACGGTGTGGTTTTCGAAGAACTTTCGGGCTATCCGGTGGAACATTCCTTGGTGGAAACTGAGGGCGATGGTGCTTAGTACAGGTGGTCAGAACTATGTTCGACTCCGCGGGCTGTGGTTTACATCCTTTTATCTCCCAGGTCGTCTTCTTCGGCAGTTCAACGTTCCTCAGGAGGTTCCCTTTGGTCTAAACAACTTCTTCTCTGAGTCTAAATTTGTGACCCCGCATGTTTCTCTATCGGTAGAGAGGATGTGGCGTGCTCGACTGACTCGTCAGTTCAACTATGCCCGTTTCGGTATTACCAGGCCCCTCCGGGCTGACATCATCTATTCTCATTGGGGGTCTTTGGAAGGGGAGCTAATTGATGATCCCTTCCAAATGGAGTGGTTCCGTTTCATGGATTCTAAGCCTACAGAGAAGAGCATTGTCTTTGCATACCAGATCCTTGATGAGGCTCGAATTGACTTGGCTACTGAGGACCCTGTTTGGCCAACCCCTAGGGATTAGGTTTTTCTGTATGTTGTATCTCCTTTGTAACTTTCGGTGTTCTGAACCACCTTAATAATAATATACGAGGGACTGTTTCATGGAAAATAAATTTCTTTACAAAGTTTAAACAGGGCCTGAAGTCACTTCTCAGGTTGGCTACGTTCCCCTTTTTGAGTTTTCCTAAACACAATTTCGAGTTGGGCCTCAGGTTTACATAGTTCTTATCGATTACATGTTACATCTATTGGAAATACTTTTTCAGTCGGTCCATGTTGACTGGTGAATGCAGTAACTATCCGTCTAAGTCAGTGAGTATAGCAGCACCCCCTGTATCAATCTCTTTGACGATGTATGGACCTGTCCACTTTTGTCCGAACTTACCCCTTGGGTCTCTGGCTAGCTCTCGAATTTCCTTCAATATGATGTCGTTCTCATTGATACCCCGAGTCTTCACTTTCTGGTTAAATGCTCGAGCAATTTTCTTCTGATACCCTTGGTGGTGGTATGCGGCTTTCAATCTCTTTTCATTCAGTAGGGCTAGCTCGTTATAACGTGCCTGGACCCACTCCAGTTCATTGACTTGATTCTCTAGCATTACTCTGAGAGAGGGGACCTCTAACTCAACAGGGAGGACTGCTTCCATCCTGAATGTAAGAGAAAACAGGGTGGCTCCGATGGAAACTCTCTCGGTGGTGCGGTATCCCCACAATGTATACGGTAATTTCTCGAGCCAGTCTCGACAAGTGTCGGTCATCTTGCTTAGGATATTCTTCAGATTCTTGTTGGCGGCCTCAACTGCCCCATTAGTTTGTGGTCTATACGGCGAAGATCTGTGTCGAGTGATACCGTATTCTTCTATGACTGTATTAGCCTCTCCTTCGAGCCGTTGTTCGAGATGATCTCGTGTGGGACCCCATACCGATATATGATATTTCGTTTGATGAATCGGGCAACCTTTCTGGCGTCAAGGGTTTGGAAAGACTCGGCTTCTACCCATTTGGTGAAGTAGTCGATGGCCACTAGTATGAATTCATGGCCATTGCTGGCTTTGGGTGAAATCTTCCCAATGATGTCAATTTCCCAGGTCACGAAAGGCCAGGGAGCAGTCATGTTGTACAACTCTTTCGGAGGAAGTTTATGAGATTTAGCATAGATTTGGCACTTGTGACAACCGCGTACGTGATTAACGTAGTTGTTCTGCAAGGTAGACCAGTAATAGCCTTGTCTGATGATCTTGCGGGCAAGCGTATGACCGCTCATATGAGGTCCACAATCACCCTCATGTATCTGATCCATTACTTTGACGGATTCTCCTTCAATGAAACATTGGAGATGGGTCCCGTCGTAGTTCCTCTTATATAGCCTTCCGGCACAAAGTATGAACCTTGATGATAATTTCCTGAGCGTGACCCGTGTTCTCTTGTCTGTTTGTTCGGGATACTGGTGATTTTTCAACAAGTTTCAGATGTCATAAAACCAAGTGGTTGAGTCCCCATCCTTTTCATTCTCTACTTCAAGGGCCATGCAGTGCGCTAGTCCTGATCTCCTTTGTACTGTAAGAGTTATTTCTTCCATCCCCTCCGAGAAATCGATCATTGAGGCCAGGGTTGCTAGTGCGTCAGCAAAACTGTTTTGTGACCTGGGAACATAGTAAAACTCTGAGTGCTCAAATCTTTCTGCGACATCCTTCAGTCGAGTGAGGTAAGGGACTAATTTCTCATCTCTGATCTTCCATTCCTTCAGAACTTGGTGGACCACTAATGCTGAATCTTCGTATACCTGTATTCTCTTTATACCCCTTTGGAGTGCGATCTCTAACCCGATTATACAGGCTTCATACTAGGCCATGTTGTTGGTGCGGAAAAAGTCTAGACGATACGATACCGGGAGTGAGTTTGGTCTGGAGAGACTAACAGGATGCCTATCCCATTTCCGTTTCAGTTGGCGGCTCCGTCAAAGTACAATTTCCAGTCTTCATCGATCTCGACATTCATGATAGTTTTGTCTGGGAATTCGGCTTCTTCTAGCATATCCCCCAATATCGGATTGTGGGCTAGGTAATCTGCTATGATCTTGCCTTTGACTGCCTTCTGGGTCATGTAAGTGATGTCGAATTCGGAGAGCAAGAAAAACCATTTTGCCATACGGTTCGAGAGAGCTAGTTTCTCGAAGAGGTATTTCAACGGATCAATTCGTGATGCCAGGATGACCGGAAAAGCCAGCATGTAGTGCCATAATTTCTGCGTTACCCAGACGAGAGCGATACATGATTTCTCCAATGGCGTGTAGTTTACCTCAAATGGGGACAATTTCTTGCTGATGTAGTAGATGGCCTGCTCTTTTCATGTATCGGTCAGATGTTGGGCTATCATGGCTCCTACAGCCGATTCGATGACGGTTAAGTATAGAATTAGTGGCAGTCCGGTCTGTGGCGGGGCTAACACTGGGGGTTTGGAGAGGTAGTCTTTTATTCTGTCAAAAGCTTCTTGGCACTGCTCGTCCCATTCTCCTGGTGAAGACTTCCTCAAGAGTTTGAAGATAGGTTCGCAAGTCTGAGTAAGCTAAGAGATGAACCTGCTGATATACTGTAAATTACCCAAAAATCCCCGGACTTCTTTCTCAGTACGAAGCTCGGGCATGTCCCAGATAGCTCGGACTTTGGCAGGGTCTACCTCGATTCCCCTTTTATTGACGACATAGCCCAGGAGTTTTCCTTTGGTTACCCCGAACACACATTTCTGCGAATTGAGTCTCATCTGATACTAGCGGAGCCGGTCAAAAAAGGCTCGCAAGGCTGGTACATGGCCCTCCCTCTCCTTCGACTTGATTATCATGTCGTCCACATACACTTCTACCTCTTTGTAAATCATGTCGTGAAAGATAGCGGTTGCTGCCCTCTGATACGTTGCCCCGGCGTTTTTCAGCCCGAATGGCATAACGGTGTAGCAGTATGTCCCCCACAGTGTGACGAATGCTGTTTTCTCTTGGTGATCTGGGTGTATTTTGATCTGCTTATACCCGGTGAAACCATCTACGAATGACTTCAAGGCATGGTTGGCGGTAGTATCCACTATCAAATCAATGTTGGGTAATGGGAAATCGTCTTTCGGGCAGGCTTTATTGAGATCTCGATAATCTACACACATGCGGACTTTACCATTTACCTTTAGAACGGCACAATGTTGGCTAACCATGAAGGGTACTCGATCACACGTAAGAACCCCACACTTAGTTGCTTCATCGCCTCTTCTTTCACTTTCAGGGACCATTCTGGCATAAGTTTTCTCAACTTCTGCTTGACGGGCCTAAATTCTGGCTTGGTGTGTATCTCGTGCATGACTATCTGGCTGTTCAAACCTGACATATCTGCATAATACCAGGCGAAGACATCCACGTACTCTTTCAGAGTTTGTGTGAATTCTTCTCTTTCTCTCTCACTTAGACTTGCCCCAATACGGACCTCTTTCCTCTCTTCTTCCGTCCCGAGATTAATTATAAGAGTGTCTCCTTCCTCGCTCTGTATAAGCTGCTTGTCCCATTTAAGGTGCTCGTTTAGTCTTTCCAACTCCATATAAGCATTTACAGAATTAAAATCAACAGGATAACGCAAAACAGAGCTTTCTTCATTGATAATAGTGCTTACAGGTACAAGTTTAAAAAGTAAATTTAGGAGCGACTTCTCCCTAGCCTTACCCTCACTCTTATCTCTCACCCTTACAATTTCACTCTTTCCCCCCTTTTCTTGGTAATTCGGATCAGTGTGTATCAAATGTACAGGGTCGTCTCTTGGCTCGTCATCCCCTAGAGCCATGATGTTGAAGAGATCTCTGATCATTTCTTCCTCTTCATCCTCCTTGTCTTCATTTTCTTCTTTCGGCCCAATCGTCAATTTGGTAGAGAAACTGTGTATAAGTTTTCCTTGATATAAAGGTCTTCTTCATAGAAGATTTCCCATCCTGGAAGATTCTCTCCGTCGCTGTTTCTCCAAGGCTCTTGAAAGACAAAAAAGGGGAAGTCCTCTCCTTCTTTGACGAAAAACCCATTCAGAGAGCTAAAACTCGGCTCCTTTTCTCTTGGTTGTCTTCTTCGATGTGTTGGTACCCCAAACCTTCTCTTTCATGCCTCGTTACTGGCTCTAAGGCCTGAAGTAATCCTGGTTGTCCCATTCCCAGACTGGCTCCAGGTAAGTATTTCATCTTTCTCACATATTTGTGACTTTGGTGCTGAGATCGGGGATATTGTCAGGGGGTAGATACTCGATTCTCTGGGTGGTGAGAGCTTGTACTTGAGGCTCGTAGGAGAAGCCTCCCAGCTGTATACTCTGGCTCCCGATGCCCAAAACAGGTAAGTCCAGATCTGCCAAGGTCCTCTCAGGATCTCTTTGGATGGTGATTATATTCCCTTCGAACGGTATCTTGATCTTCTGGTGTAAGGAGGAGGGGAGTGCTCCTATGTCGTGCAGCCATGCTCTTCCCAACAGAAGGTTAAAACTGGAGGGAATGTCTATTATTTAAAAGTCGGCTGAAAAGTTTCCGGGACCGACCATGAGATCTAGCTTTAGAGAGCCCAGAACGGCCCTTCTGGTGTTGTCATAGGCTCTAACGGTCACAGCTGACGGAGAAAGTTCTGAGTCTAAGATACCCAGACATCTGGCGGTCTTCAGGGGGCAAACGTTTATAATCGACCCGTTGTCTATGAGGACCTGCGGCATGATTTTTCCTTGGGTTTGGACAGTAATATGGAGGGACAGACTGTGTTTTCTTCCCAAAGGAGATAAGTCCTCATTTGAAAATGACAGACTTCTTTGGACTGTGAGGGACCCGATCATGTTGGGTAGTTGTTCTGGTGTGGAATCTGGTGATATGACGGCCTCATCTAGGAGTTTGATGAAGGCGGTCCTGTGAGGTTTGGAGGCAACCAGGAGGCCCCAAATGGTGATGTGTGCCTGGGTTTTCTTCAACTGTTCCAGTACCCGATCTTCTCCTACTTCCTTAGGAGGAGGTGATTTCTCGGCATCCATTGGCGGTGGCTGGTATACCCTTCCTGAACGGGTAATTTGTTGTATCCAAAGTGATGCTGGGTCTGATTCTTCTGGGATTTCTGATGACTCTGGCTCTGCCGACCAACTGAAAGTTCCGGAGGAGGTTTCTGTCATACAGATTGTCTCCTTGGGAAGGCCTCGGGGCTTCCACGGTTGTTTCTTCTTATCTTGGGTCCATCATATCCCAGATTTTTCGGGATTGGTTTTGATTGCGAGCGGTTGTGGGATCCCCTGATTGGCCTTTCCTAACCCCTGCCCTGGTAGGAAGTTCATCTTAGCCATCCATTGGTCGATTATCGGATTAAGGCCTGGGGCCACTTGAGCTTTTGCTGGCAACACAACGGGTGCCTTGTAGGCTGGGTCATCTCAAATGAGTCCTATGGGGTCAAAGCCTTCTTCGTCAGTGGTCGAGGCGTTAATTCCCGCAGGTGGAGCATGGTTAGGAAGGGGGTTGTTGGTAACATTGGGTCCGCCGGGTGCGGGGATGGTTCCGGCTTCAATGAGGTCCTGGATACGATGGCGAAAAGCTAAGCAGCGTTCCGTGTCATGGCCCGCTGCTTGATGGTATGCACAGTTCTCATTCATTCTCCAGGTGCTGGGAATAGGGTTTGGTGGGGGGCGTGGGTTTAGTGGGGTGATCAGTCCAGCTTTTCGGAGTAATTCCAGGCTTTTGACCAGGGTAGTGGGAAGGGTGTAGAAATTTCTCCTTTTCTTGGCCTCGGTGCTCGAAGAGTCTCCTTGTGCAGGCCAACTCATCGGAGGGGCTTGTTGTGACTGTTGGAAAGGGTTTTGTTAGTATGGGTACGAGCTTAGTTGGTTCACGGCTGGAGTGGCTGTCTTTCTCCCGATGTATGAGGCTTTCTTGGTATTGATCTCTGTCTTCTTGGCTAATTCTTCCTCTACTTGCGACGCCATACTCAACAGGGCCCTGAAGTGTGGGAATACATGTTTTCCCATGCAACTCAGTACAGCTGGAGTGAAATTCTTCTGTATGATCTCCAATTGTTCTTCTTCATCAGGCCGTTTGGACATTTGGGAGGCCATCTCTCTCCAGCATGTGACGAAATCGCTGAAGCTTTCTTTCTCGCCTTGTTTGACCATTTCCAGGTGTTTACGGGTAATTTCCAAATCCTCGTTGGACCCATATTTGGTCATGAATTCCTTGACAATATCTCCCCAAGTCTTCGTGTGGTGTCTCTCCAGATCAAAAAACCATCTCAGGGCGGCCCCCGTGAGATTCATGTGAAAAGCCTGAGCCAGCTCCGGCTCTCCACAACCGGACACTTGCATAGATCTAATGTAGGATTGGAGATGAGTTTTTGGGGGTGTGGTTCCTGTGAATTTGGTGATGGAAGGGAGTTTGAATCCCTGAGGTAGCTTTGCTTCTGGGTAGAGGGAGAAGGCATTCATATCTGTGATCTCGTCTGCCCCTTTTATCAGAGATATCCCTCTTTGCATAACCTTCATATGCTCTTTCAGCTTCTTCATTTCTTCACTCTCTCTTAACACCTCATTGGGCTGTTCTCGAGCTATAACCGATTCTGCATACACTGCCCGAAGTCGGTTGATGTCTGGGTACTCATTAGGAGGGGCTATTGGGGCTGGTGGTGGAATAGGTCTTGCGGGGACTTGTGGCCATGGCTGGTATTGGGGATCAAGGCCTTGCTGACGTTGCGGCCAGATGATGGGTGGCTCTTGTTGTTGGTAAGTGGGGCCTGAATTCGGGGCCCATTGATTTTGGTTGTTGGGATCGGTCTGAACGGGACCGGGTGGGATAGGACCTGTTTGCGGTGGATGGGTTCTTTGGGCTGGGGGAAGTACTTGCGATGACTGCCCTTGATCTCGATTCGGTGGTAGTCGTTCAAACCCTGGTGGCGCGGCCCGTCCGGCTGACAACTCTTCTACTCGGACTCGGGTATTCTGTTGCTCGTTTGTGAGGCTTGCTAGATTCATGCTGACGGTCATCAACAAACGGTGCATTTCGGCTAAAGTTGGCTGAACTGCAGACGCCTCGGCTATGCTCTAATCTGTCTCTTGATTCTCGTGTCCATCGGCCATTTCGGGAGTGCTTGGTCTTACTAGTCTTCCGGTATGATCTCGACCGGCCCAACCTTCCAAACTGTCGTTGTTTACGGCTGTAGACGAAACCACGTGGCGAAGATGAAGGAAGACTACGATGCGACTCGATTTTTGCCAAAAGAACCACTAAAAATTGTCGAGAAAAGACTCGGGTTTTAAAAAAGTGTTGTAAGGTAAGCCGTAAGGTGGTACATCCCCTACGGCTGTTTGACAAGTGTTTTAGCTAACTCGATCTTATATGCAGCGCAGGTGTACGAACGGTTAAGGCTTCAGGCTCCCTCCTATTTGGCAAGACCTTGCGATATACCCCAGGGGCGGGTACGTGCAAGAGCCTTTTGATATACTTCCCGGGTACGTGAGTGTTTTCGTCACTCGAGATACCTCGGGGGCGTACTTGGCCAAGGAGAGTGGAAGTAAATGCTTTCGGTTTATATTGGCCCAAGCAAGCCAACTCCCTACTCACTTATAATACTTCCGAGGGTTTGGGGTAAATTCACACTCGTAGAACCAATGCATGATTTGTGAAAGTGCGTGTAAAGTTCGAAAGGTTGATTTCACAAATATCATTATCTTTATTACATATTTTTTAAAAACTCCCATTTTTAGAAAAAGATTTCTTCTCAATCAATTTAACACAAGTAGGGAAAGCGATAAAAGCAAGTATTCAACAGATAAACAAAAGTCCACATATAAGAGTCTAGTTTTCTAGGGTCCCCAGCAGAGTTGCCACTGTGAATATCCGTAAATGCAACCCCTTGGGTCTCGTCCCCGTTCGTTGGGCGTCTGAAACGTCGGAACGGATTCCGTCGTTCCTTTTGCTGGAGTATCTTTGTTGATAGTTCATGTCGGGGGTCCCTATGTTCTATTTCTAGATGCAAAAAGGTTTGTTCAGAGTCGCCAGTACATTTTACAAGAAAACGGACAAAAAATGGTTGTGTAAGAGAAAAGGCTATAGATAAGCCTTTCTTTACACATTTGTCTGCGAAACCGGGATTCTATAGGGTTTGGAAACTATATTACGGTTTGGGAAGGTGTTAAGCACCCATTCCGCCCTTTCGGTCTCTAGTGGTCTTTTATATGTTTATTTTATGTTGAAAAACTTGGATGCTTTTACTGACAGTCTACTACTTTCTAAGTGAAAACCCTAATTTGAGAAATGCGGGGAAAAGGATAAAAACCTTTGTGTTCCGAAATCCGATGTTTTTATTTATTGAAAAGATGTAAATACAAGGGACAAAACCTTTTTATTTTGAAAGAGTGTTCCGTATTATTTCCTCGGATAATGACGGTTTTCTCGTGTTGTGATTACGTTTGTAAAAGTTCGGATTCTTGTATCGGGACTAATTCAATATGGAACGAGAACTCTTTGAGGAGAGTTTTATCAGACACGTCGCAGTCTATGAAAAAGACAGGATATGTTTGATATTAATTCCTAGATAAGTTTTGTCAGTTCGGATTTTAAAAACAGAATTTTATCCGGATGATAATATACTTACTCTTCTGGTTATACAAATGGTTTTATCAGGGTCTTTTGTTTTGAAAATGGTAGACTATTTGTAACTTGGCAATAAGTTTATTCAAATAAAACGTGGACAAAATAATAGAAATAAAACAAGTACACATATATTTAATGTTTAAATACTAGAAGAGACTTTCTTTACCTTCCCGACGAGAATAATAATAAGAAAGAAAATATGATACGGCGGAGAGATTTCCGGCGATAATAATCTTTTCTATCTTCAGATATTTCCGTGAATTCGATTTCAGAGACGGGACATGTCGAGTGTCGAGAATAGATTCGATAATTCTTCAGAAATAAGACGAGAATCAAGAATGCTTGATGAAAGACTAGAAAATCCGATATAAGCCAATAATTCTTCAATCCTAAGTTGCTGTCAAGAACCCTTGGGGGTGTTGGCCTATTTATAGTGCTCGGGAAAGATTGTCGCGCAACACTTCCCCGAAAAGGGCATATGTCGCGCGACAATGTGTCCAATGTCGCGCGACAAACGGCTGAAGTGATGTTTCTGACAGACTGATGTGTCAGAGAGTGGATGGTCTGGTGTCAGGAGTGATTGTCGCGCGACATAGGAGTGATTGTCGCGCGATATATCAGTGATTGTCGCGCAACATACTGATATGTCGTGCGACAATCCTATTTAAAAATAGGTTTGTTGGCCAATAAACCCTTTCGGGGTAGTTTCGGGTGCTCGGGTGGGTCGCGGACCCAAAAACAGTAGTTCTCGAAGGTCGTTGGGGTTCTTGCGGGGGTCATGGATCGGGGTGTCTACAATAGTGATCTCAGGTGTAATATTTTTTAACCATATTTATGATTGTAGTTTGAGCAAAAGAGGAGACGTAAGCTCGGCTGCCAAATGCTGCATGAAATAACATAGTACCACAAAAGAAGAGGCTTTGTTGAATTTAATAAAGTAAATGCCAATGCAAGGAGGATATGAATCAAGAATTCCTCGTTCAATCTACGGTGCTAATTACCCTGCTCAAGCAAGTTCCAAATCTTACGCATGTCATAAATCTTTTGTTTAAAGATGAAGACTGATATACACATTAAAAAACATGGGTTAATGATTAGTTTCTAACAAAGGACACCCTATTTTTATGATTAGTTTCAAGGACAACTTTTTAATCAAAGACAAAATGTATTTTAATTTATTAAATTTTAAATATAAAATGATTTCCAAAATTAACCTTATTAAAGATAAACAACAACGGCTAAAATTAAAATAATAAAACTAAATCTAAGTAATAAAAACTCAAATACAAAACATACAACGCGGATAAACACTTTAAATTTGAAACACAAGTAACCGAAATGTTATCGATTAGTCAACCAAGAAGATAAGACTATTTTGAAATGTACTAGCTAGTATGAACTCATACAGCTAGAGTAGTTGATAGACAACTTTGTGTTCAATATGTTTGAAAGCGAATTAGCAAAACAGGTAGACATATTGTCAATCAGTAATGATGGAAAACCATATGAACGAAATAGCTTGCAAAAACAAAACAGCCACGAATATAAACCACTAAAGATAATATACTTGACAAGACATAAAACTACACTAGCAACAAAAAATCTGAATGGATCGATCCAGGTGATGATGACTACTTGATGAATCGACCACTAAAAAATGTTGATTTTTGGGACAAAGTGACGAGCTGATATCTTCCACCATTATCTGAATGGATTAATGATTTGGCTGAAAATTGATTATCAACAAATACCTCCCGAGAAAATCTTTAATTAAATTAACTTAAATCTTTAATTATTTATTTAAAATAAATTTCTTTCTTTTAATTTCTTTTTACTTTTATTTCACCATATTATATCTGTTTAGACTATAATTTCATAGGCAACTTTGTGGAACATGTTAAATCTGGAAAAAAAAATTACGGTTTCCTTAATAATTTGTGTCGACAGGACTTTACAGATTTTGGGAACTAGTAAAAATACTTTAAAAATAAATTTGACTCAAAAGACTTTTAATTTCAATTTCAACGCTCAACCACCACCTATATTTTGAATTAAACCATATAACTAACTTACCTTAGGTCCTGAATTATGTATGATGCATCTGGTAAGTTCGGTGAGCTTATGTTGATTATCACATCTTCAAATCTTCAACTTGACTCAAACAATTACAACGGAAAAAATACTTTGGCTTTTCCAATGACAAAACACATATAACTGTTATTGACACTTTCGACACGATGACTATGACATCTCAATTACAGGTTCTTTGTCGAATTACTCCATTATAACAACAAAACTCAAAGACATGCCTAATGCTAAGTCTCAATGTCTGCTGCAAAACTTCACAAGGCAAAATAGTGAGCTAAAAAATCAACTTGTTAATCCTAAAACACCAAAACTCAACAAAGACCAAGTGAAGTATGGACGTAAAGAGATAATTATAATCAAATAAGCAAAATATCATATTTCTCCCCCCCCCCTTTCAAAATTTTCCTATTTTACTACTCCTCTTTACATATGCATTATCCACTTTATCTATCTCCCTTGACAAAATATCCCGATGAGGAATATAACTTTCTCCTCCTTTTTTCATAGGAATTGACAAAGTAATGAGCATGAAAAACAGTAAAGCATATAAAATAAGAATTATGCAAAGCAAGTTATATTAGTTAACACAAATTGCATATCGTATTCAAGTAAAGAGGTTCTAACTAGCAAAGATATTCATTAGTTTCAAAACCTTCTTCTAGCTAAACCTTAAGAAACCACTCTTCACCAATTCTCAATATTTCATGGATTTAGTTTGGAGTTTCGAGAGAAAAATTGCCAAAAAAATAAAATAAAATTAAGCATAAATACTTGACATGCATTACTATGCACCATGTATCATATCCGGAATATATCAATTTTTTTCTCTAAAAAAATAAAATCAAAAGCAATTTTTTTCTCTAAAAACATACAATTTTGCATTCAAACTTGTGATATTTTTGTGCAAGCATCTTTTACACCACTTGTGGAGGCCAGCTATTTCTATTTGATGGAGGCAAGCATCTTTTTTCCCTCACATGCTTGTCTTTTAATTTTTCACTTAAAACTACATCCCTAAAATCTTGTTACATAATCACAATGGTTTTCTTAGACTATTTCTCCCTAAATAAACAGTATATCGGAGTTTCTGAGGCTTCAAATTAAAAGTAAGAGCCTAACCTATGTGAGTATCAATGTAAATCGTGCAATGTAGTGTGCGGGATATACACTAAAACTTTTATGTGATTAAAATAACATGCTACTAGTTCTTCAGTTGTCAAAGCGTTATGCACACATATCTCTAAATTAAGCATTTAATTACTAAAATTTAGAGATATCTGAATAATAAAAGTAGCTACAATCACATTACATGCAAGTAATGAATTTTTCAAGTAAATAGGCAATATCACAATCGAAAATTGAACTCAAAATCCACTTTACTTCGGTGCCTACGCAAGGAGGTAAAATCAACCAAAGTAATAAACTCACCTGGCATAGCCATCCATCCAGCCAATCCTATGGTAGGCAAACTCCCTATCACCTAAGTAGGTGCGATCATCCCTTTCCAGACCCAAATTTTCCTAATTCGTGGAGTCTTATCCTTCTTTTGTTCCTCCCTATCCAAAACTATAACCTTCTTATTTTTCTTCTTTTTCTCTCTCGATCTAGGTTTCGATCTAGGAATTGGAACACTATTCGACATCTTCTTCAAACCTTACTAACAAAACTCTCTTAAGTGGGCTCTTCTCTCACAATACTCACACTAAATGGGATGTGGGAGTGTGTGCATGTACACATCAAAAGGTATCGCTTGACCATCAAAAACTTCCGAATGAAAAACTTTTGTATAAACCGATTTTTTAGCAAAAGCTTGTTTTCCCTTTTGGAGTTCTTGGCTTTCTTTAGAATTTGAGGAGTTCTATCAATGAAAGTTGTAGAGTTAGAAGAACTAACACCACTAAAACTTGAATTTTAGGGGGTGGCCTTTACAAAGATGGTCTTGGTTTTATTTTTAGCATCAAAATTTGAGAATTCAAGTCATTTTTTGTTATTTCCACTCTTCTGATTTGAAAGTATTGATTCAAGTTTCTAACCCAACTTTGATTGTTAAAGCATTTTCAAGTTGTCGAGTTAGATCATAAACACGTTCTTCTTGTCATTTGATTTTATCCTTATAATCGAAATTTGCCTATTTTTAAAGAACCAATTAGATCAAGACAATTTTATTTTTCGTTTTCAAGTTGTATGATTTTCTTTAAAAATTCGGTCTTCTCGGCCTTTAAATTTTCAAATGTTGCTATATCCTTTTATCGAATCAATAAGCTATTTTTCAAAAAAAATTATTTTGAATGCAAGTTTTAAATTTTTCACATAAAGTTTATGACATTCTAGTAAAACAGTGTCATATGCGATTGAAGATCCGAAAAGTCTTCTTCATTATCAGAAAGTAAATTCTTGAAAATCTCTTGATTTACTTATTCTAAGGAAACTTTTGCGGCAAAAGATAAATAATCATGCAATTCTTTGTAAGTGTCCATATTTTCCTCATCATCACTAAGAGTGGCTTGCATTCCCTTTTTGCCAAGCTTTTTCTTTAATCTCCTAACCCTAGAGGGCATTCAGAAGTTTTATGACCTTTATCTTGATACTCAAAGAAATTCTCACTTGATTGAGGTTTATTCTAAAAATTTCCTTTCCCCAATTTCCCAAAATTTTGGCCACCATTGCCAGATTTGTGATTTAGCTTCATGAATTTATTGAAATTATGTGCAAAATTAGCTATCTCTTGGAAATTAGACATATAACACTCATTAGATTCAATTATGTTCTCATCTTTAGCTCTAAATACAATGGTTTTAAATGCATTGTCCTTTTGAGTCTTGTATTTTGAAAGTCAATTAAACTCAAAAGTTTGATTAGAGCCAGTCAATTCGTTTTCCTCTAAGGAATCCAAATCATTGCTTTCTTCAATGGCAATAATTTTTGGGAGGAATCTATCAGGCAAAGACCATATAATTTTCTTTACAGCACGAGATTCAAAAGTTGTTACTAAGATTGTAGAGAGAATTCACTATATCTTTGAGCTTACTATGAAAAGTATAAAAAGATTCATCTTCTTTCATCATTATATTTTCAAAACTTGTCATGAGCCTTTGAATTTTAGAACTTTTCACAGTTATGGTTCCTTCAAAAATTGCAATCAAAATATCCCAGGCTTGTTTGGAAGTAGTACAATTTAAAAATATTTTAAATTCTTTCTCAAAAACATGGGCCATGATTGCATTCAGACATTGACAATTAAAGTTAGCTACTTCTAATTCCTTAGCAGTCCATAAGGCTATTGGTTTATGTCAATTGTTCCCTTCAACAGTTACTGTGGGTTTAGTATAACCTTCTAAGACGGTTTACCAAATTCACTCATCTAAATATTAAAAATAAATAATCATGCAAATTTTTTAGTAGTTATAATTAGACTTATCAAGCCTAGGAACCTTGGACTTAAATGAATCAATCTTGGTAGCGATGGAAAAAGAAAAAAAACTAACTAAAATAAAGCAAACAAAGAGACGCAAATCAACCTAGATACAAATCCTAGCAAATTAAGTAAAACTCATCTGAGACCAATTGAAGAAATTTTTTTGCGAGTATCATATTGCCTAGGTTTATTTTAGGGTTTTTATCGAAAACAAATTGAGATTTGATAAGCGAAATTAAAACCCTAAATTTAATCAATTTTACTGTTGAAACATATGTTGTGTTTTCTAACAATTATATTAATAGATCAATTCACAACATAAGCAAGTAACGAGGCGTCCTTATTTGCTTAGGACAAATCTTCGGGACTAACTGAAAGTGCTTTACTATGATCAAAATGGAATTAGAAACTCGATAACTTATAACAATTGCTTCTCTATAATTTATGCAACAGTCTCCTCAATCGCTTGAATGTAGAATCCAACTACAACTGGCTTGGCGTAGTGCTTCCGCTTTTCCATGCTTCCTCGTCACCTCCTTCTACGCGCTTGATTATAATCTTTCACCCCCCGTGTGATATCCTTTATCACAATTTAGCCACTTCACTCACCCCACCCCCAATCGTATCTGAAGACATATTTGTAGGACCATGAACATTTGAAACCCTAAATCTTAAATTTGAAGAATAATATGATCTCTTATGGCATGTAAACAAAATTTAGGTGGTGTCTCAAAACTGTCAAAATTGATTCTAGCATTTGCATATTTTTTACCTTAAAAATCTCTCTAAAATCATGTGATTTTGTTCCAAACCAATCGATTATATTAATAAAAAATATAGAGTCAAAGTCTTATTTAGAATAAATTAAAAATATTTAAAAAAAAAACGAATTTTTTGAGATAAAATTACGAGCCCCAGAAAATAGTGCCAGACTGGTACAACTCAAAAAAAAAACATAAATCGATCTGAATTTTGGAAAAAGAAAATCCTTGGAAATAATTAGTATCAGATCAGTCCAAGATTTACAAAGTTCTATAAGTCCGTCAATTAAAACTGCAGCGCTTTATTTTTCCTTAAAAGTCTTAAAATGGGCTTGGCGCATTATAATAAAACTTGAATGGAAGCACACAGGGGTTTTAAGAAAAAGATATTTTGACTTTCAACCATTTTTTTTAATTAATTAAATTAAATCTTTAATTATTTATTTAAATTAAATTAGTTTTGCCATTTTAAATCTGTCTAGAATTTAATCGACTCAAATTTTAGAGGTAATTTTATAGAATATGTTAAATAGGAAAAAGTAAGTTTCTTTAATAATTTGTGTCGACGGAACTTTTTAGATTTCAACAAAAATCGGTAAAAATATTTTTAAAATAAATTTTACTCAAAAGACTTTTAATTTAAATTTTAAAGCTCAACTGCCACCTATATTTTGAATTAAACTATATAACCAAGTTACCTTAAGTCCTGAATTATGTATGATGTGTCTAGTAAGTTCAGCGAGTTTTCATTGATTGTTGCATTTTCAAATCTTCAATTCGATTCAAACAATTACAACGAAAAAAAAATGCTTTTGGTATCGGAATCAAGCCAACTAAAAATATAAACATGACAAAAAGTTTTTTATCTTGCTCACAGAATGTCATGTCCAGATTTAACCCCAAATTCACTTGCTCGTCTTCTTTAAGGGGAAAACTCAGTCGATCCCAAATGATAGGGTTGGCTTTCATTGAGTAGTTTAACCCCAAATTCACTTGCTCGTCTTCTTTAATCTGTTAGTCCGTTAATATCATTATCCAATTCTTACATTGTTTTTCCTTCATCTAATTCTTACATTGTGGCCTATTTATGGGATTCATCGGATGGAACAAATCGAAACACCATTATTTTGAAAATTTTCTAAAAATTCCAATTACTTTTCCATTTCCAAAAATTTTGGAAATTCAAAAAAGAATAAAAAATCCAAAATCAGCAGCTCGGAATCTTCAAAATTTTTAAATATCTTAAAATTTTGAGATAACTTCAACATCATTTTAAAAAATAGTTTATGAATTGCGATATTTTTTTTAACTAACCATATTGCAATAATCCACCACCATAAAAAACATACTACTATTAATATTAGAAGTTTAATTATACAACAAAAACTAGATACTAGTTAGTATTCTTCCATTCATTATTATTAAATATATGTGTTTAAAACCACTATATTAAATCTCATATAAAAAAAACTAAGTAGTTGTGAACACCTCATTTTGTGACCCCCACAAGAATCCCAAACTCCAAAGAAACAAGCACGCACGCATGCATGCATGAGCATTCCTAGATGCACACATACTATGTACATGTGATACAGGTCAAAGAATGAAACCGAAAAGATGCCCGTATGAGAAATTACGAGAATTACCGAAAAATGCCGGAATCGAAAACTGTCAAAACTCCTGAAAACTTGTGAAATGAGAGTTATGCATTTATGATCATCCTCAAACTTTTAGGGTTGTTATATATTACCATAAGGAGTAGCATACTCGAAAATTAGCTCAATCCGGCGGTCGGATCTCCAAAAATTCAAAAAAACGGGAGTTCATTTCGGGTGATCAAATGGAGGCCTTCTCGAAGTCAAAATGATCTAAAGATTGGTCAGCATATAGGTATTACTGTGGGGAAGAACCTATTCAATGTTCATCTTTGTCGAATATGGGATCATCAAGAATCACTCTGTCTATCGTGCAATTCCAGTCGAAATGTCCTTCGTAGCAAACAAAGTAAATAAAGGCCTTCCCGAATTCTAATCAACCTAAAATTTGTACACAAGCTATAAAACATTTAGAGAAAAAACATATCCAAAATTAAACAAAATCAAACGGTTAAAAGTTTACTTGTTGTACAAACAAGTGACGTTGTCTACAAGAAGTACCTTTCCTACGTGGGAACAAACTCTTTGTACCAATCCGAGGAGATCGAGTCCTTCCTGAACTCCGTTCATCTTTAAATTTTTACAGGGTCTATAAAACTTCTATTTTCAATACATATCCAAAAATCAGCATGATCCAATGGTTAGAACTTGACTTGTAATACAACTTCTTAGTTAAAGTATTGCTAAAGAGGATCTTTTAAATTTATGTCATAAACAACTTCATTAATCATTTTAAGGATTCAATTTGTATTTATCAAATAAGTCTATATAGGACGGTTTGACCTCCACCTAGACCTCCCAAACTTAGACAAATGAAATGTTATGATTTATCGAGCTAAACTCCTTGTAGTTGGCCATTTTCATAATCAAGTCATTTGCCTAGGGGAAACTAACAATGAGTTCTTAAATGCCTAGTTTAAATTTATGCTTTTTCTTTTTGTGTATTTTAAGTTTGAATCTTGGTTGATATTATATGAGAATGGGTTGCACTTGCTTCACACCCTTTGTCACAAGATAAAAATGAGAGATACACTTGTGTTAATATTTGTTTACACCCTTTCTTTATATGGCATTTATATGGGAATGGGTTGCTTTTGCTCCACACGCTTTTGCTTAGAAATGGGTAAAATATTCAACACTTAAGAATTGCATTGAGAACTTTGAATGAGGTTGATTTTACTTAACTTTGCAAAACAAATGAATTCTATAATGCCTTAACCTTTTCTCATCTATTATTACATCATTTTAATTTTTTTGCAAGACTTTAAAATCAATCATTAAAATCAACCAATTAAATTCCCTTAACAAAACCTTGGACTCGTAATCACCACATCGTCTTTCCGACTATCTTTGTGGTTCGACACTTGGACTTACCAAGTATTATAACTTGACAACCTGCACTTGGGTACCTAAGTACGGAAGTATTTTCGGCGCGTCACTCAACATATCATTAAAGTATTTAAAGATTAAAATCTCAAATTTATGGTGTTTCCATGAATATTCAAAGACTAATCATGCTTGGCAATGAAAAGTATCTTATTCAAAGAAAGAATGGATATAGGCTAGTAAGAAATACACAAGTGTATCATTTTCTCATTAATGCTTGAGATCTATGTATACAAAGCACACAAAGTCAAATCATCATATGAAAATTATCTTACTAGCTTATGAATGGTTGAAAAAATGGAGAAGATGAGGATTCAAAAAGTATTTAACAATACTAACAATGGAATGAGAATTGAACTTATATAATTAATGCATTGCAAATTTTATCTTTTAGCCTTAGTAAAGAAATTTACTCCATAATAAATGTAGAGACAAGAATTATAAAAGTGAACTCCATTTCTCTCTCTAAAAAAAACTATTACAAGCTCTCTATAAATTGAGAAATGAGAAGTAATAAAAGTCCCCTCTCCAAAGCAACAATGAATACTATAAATAGGAGAGTTGTGTTGGATGTTAAAAAATAAACAATCTTATTTTATTTTTGGTGGATAAATCCACCATCTTAGATGCTCTTTAATCACATGGGAAATTTCACTTTCTCTCTTTAATAGCATGGAGACTTCCACTTTCTCTCTTTAATAACATGGAGACTTCCACTTTCTTGAATTCCTTTTGTCCATGGAAAATTCCACCATTATATTAAATACAATATTTCTTGAAATCTAAAGACACCAAAATAAACACAAAATGTGTCTTTCCAAGCATTGTTAAATACAAAAGTGCAACGAGACTAATCGCGAAATAAGTTTGCAAACCGAGTAGTTTTAGAGAAATAAACGTGTCAAACAACTCCGAAAATGAGCGTATGCATGACAATATTAAGCGTTTATCACATAAGCAATCAATTCCCATATAAATGCCATATAAAAAAAAGGTGTAAGCAAAACACAACATAAGTGTATCTCTCCCTCTTATCTTGTAACAAATGGTGTGAAACAATTGTAACCCATTCACATTTAATTAATGTTCAACTAAGATACAAACTTGAGATACACCAAAAGAAAAGGCATAAATTTAAAATAGGTATTTGAGAACTCATTTTTAATTTTCCTTAGGCAATTGACGTGATTATGAAAATGGCTAATTATAAAGAGTTTTAGTTCAATAAATCATAACATTTCATTTGTCTAAGATTGGGAGGTCTAGTTGGAGATTAAATCATCCAGTTTAGACATATTTGATAAATAAAGATTGAATCCTTAAAATAACTAGTGAAATTGTTTATGACATAAACTTAAGAGATCCTCCTCAGCAATACTTTAACTAAGAAAATATTGAGTTTCAAAATCACATGAAGTGTAGAAAGCACTTAACATATTATTAAATAATTCAAGGATTGGAATCTTAAATTTATAGTGTTTCCATGATATTCAAAGACTAATCATGCTTGGCAATGAAAAATATCTCATTCATAGAAGGAATGGACATAGGCTAATAAGAAATACATAAGTGTGTCATCTCCTCATTAAGCTTGAGATCTATGTATACAAGGCATACAAAGTCAAATCATCTTATGAAAATTATCTTACTTGCTTATGAATGGTTGATTTAATGGAGAAGGTGAATGATTCAACAAGTATTTAATAATATTAACATTGGAATGAGAATTGAACTTGCATCACTAATGCATTGCAAACTTCATTTTACCCTTAAAAAAGAAATTTACTCCATAATAAGTGTAGAGACAAGTATTATAAAAGTGTATCCCATTTCTCTTGAATGCAAAATTACAAGCTTTTATTAAATTGAGAGATGAAAAGTGATAAAAGATATATATAAAAAAGAAAATACAACAATGGAGACTATAAATAGATGTATGTTGTCTCCCTCCTTTTTCTCTACTAAAAGTCAAGAGTTGCTCACTTTCAATTCTAGCATGGGCATAACAACCACTAATTAAAATAATATATTCTATGATCTTAGCCAATTTCTTAGCTAGAGTTGTCCCTTTAAGCAAGTTATGGTAAGTAGAGAAATAAGTGGATATGACATAAAGCATAAAGTATGACTTCTAGATCAATATTGACATAAGTTAAATTCATCCAAGTGTTGGGAATAATTCCATCATTGATCTAGCAAAAAGCTAAATTGACCTCACATATTTTTTGTAAATTCTAGATTGATCTAACTATTTAACTTTCCATTGACTTTTTGATTTAGAGGCCAAAATTGCTGGGTTGGTCATTCTACCTTTGTCCAATTCATTTCTTGAGATCCAAAGGCACAAAAAATAAACACAAAGTTCTTTTCCAAGCAATGTTAAATACAAAAGTGTTATGAGACTAATCGCGAAATAAGTTGGTAAACCAAGTAGTTTTAGAGAAATAAATGCGTCAAACAACTCCAAAGAAGAGCATATAAATGACAATATTACATTTTATAATGTCTTAATGAAAAAATAAGAAATTTCTTATGGTATTACTTTATTTCCTATGCAATTCGAAGTACCCTTCATCCCGTAATGATGTGAGTTGTTTAATCAAAGTGTATCAAAACATATACTACATCCATCTCAAGTTAATGGACCAACTTTCATTTTTGTAATGTATAAAATTAGAAATCCAACTTTCTTAATAGCAAAGTTACTATTAGTTATGATGGAGTTGGCAATCTACAAGTAGATGTATATATATATATGTGTGTGGGGGAAGATCTAAAGAGGACCATTTATTTAGTTCTTAAATGCGGACCAATCATTTTGAACGAGTAAATGGATGAATTTTTTAATGAAACTTGGTGAAAATGATCTCCATGATTAGTAGATTATCTCCACCAAATTTCATCAAAAAATTCAACCGGGAAGTGAGTTATCTAAACATCTTAAATTTTAACGATTAGAAACGCACATATATATCAATTTTTTAGTTAACCCTCTTCCCGATTGAATTTTTTGATGAAATTTGGTGGATGTGATCTACTAATCATGAAGATCATAGTCACCAAGTTTCATCGAAAAATTCATTTATTTACCCCCTCAACATGATTGGTCCACATTTAAGGACCAAAAAATTGGTCCTCTTTAGATCCTTCCCCTATATTTGTGTCTCATAGGTTTAAATGGTCATGTACTATAATAATTATTGAGCCTTCCTATTTGTTGATGACAATTTTCTATTTTTATTACACTATTAAGAAGAGCTTTTCGTTTTCTGTTGTTAATTTGACATAATATATACAAGTATCAGGATGTGCTTTTCGTTTTCTATTGTTAATTTGACATAATACAAGTATCAGGATGTAAGATACTAACAATTGTCATTTATAAGTAAATTGAATTTATTTATTTTTATCCAGAAATATATTACTCTACATTATGTTATCCTTCTATTACTTATAATTATCATTCAACTATATTCTTTCTTTATCTAATATTCACAAGAAATAAATGTTTTTACTACTATATTTTTTTATTTTTGTAAAGTAAATATTAATTTAAAATTGTTTTATGTATTATTACTAATTTGCAAAGCACCGGTTTGCCGCATAGTACAAATTAAAACTAATACAAATAAATAGAAGTCCCTTAATGTTTCGTATCAAAACGATCAATTTTTTTATTTTTGTTTTTAGCAGGGACAATCACGGTTAATGTTTTTAATTTGAATAAGTAAATAAAGAAACAACATGGTACATATATGATTAAACACAAAGAAAAATAGAAATATATTACTGACGTTCAAGAGGCTATCTCACATCTTATGCATGTCAAATTTGAGAGAGATTGCCAAAGGGTTGTCAATATTATTAATTCTCGAGTGGATATTGATTTTGATTTTCGAGATAGGGAAAATTGTTGCAGAGATTAAATTTTTGGATAAAAGACCAAAAAGTACAATGAGCTTTACACCTTTTTATAAAATAGATAACATACTTTTTTTTTCAATAATTGTGACAACAAACTTTGAATTTGTTTACATTTTGGGTGATATGTCACGGTACGGATTGTTCTCAAGCTTACCTATTTTGTAAAGAAATTAAAAGTTCGTTACCGAAATTGTCGGAAAAAAAATATGATACCCATTTTATAAAAAAGTGTAAATTTCATTGTACTTTTTGGTCTTTTACCTTATATTTTTTAACAAAGTTCGAGTTTGTTATATTATCACGCATAGATCATGGAATTTTGTGGCTCACTAATGTAGTTAATTATGCTCTTTCTTTCCATTAACAATGAAATCTGGGTACAATATAATAAGATATTAAGATTTTTATAAAAGAAAAAAAGGATCTAATTTTTAAATTAACAACCCAAGAGGTTTTAACATAAGATTCAATCCATGAATGAAAATATTATTTTCGTATGCGTTTATTTATATTTTAATTCAATACCTCACGTGTTACATATATATATATATATATCTTACTCTTAGCAAGATGATTGGATTAGCTCAAAATTACTAGCTAGTAGCACACAAGTATAATTTTTCAATTGAGCATTAAGAATGATTACACACACAAGTATAATTACTAGTTAGTTTGTGTGAAAAAATAAAAACTAAAGTGAGATATGTTGCTCATTTCATGAGTAAATATCCCATCCTTCTATATTTTTGGTAGAAAATTTTTTCTCACCGCCAATCAAAGAAAAAAAATTCATGGAAAAACTTAAAAATTGAGAGGATATCACTTCAATCACTCAACTTATTTTTTATCTTTTCACCGAAACTAACTCAATTTATTTTCTTTTTTCACCTTACAATCAAACGGAGCCTAATATATTTGTATATATAATAAGGCGGAATAGCTTTTGAATCTTAAAACTTATAGCGGATAAAAGATTGGAAGATCATATGGTTCGTTACTATTTTTTACTATTAAACCTAACAACTTTTTTATTCAAATCAAATCCCATATTCAAAATTTATGTACCAAAACTGACACTGACATTGTTCAAAACTAACTTGCGTTTCAACATTGTTCTGACCGCGACATTCAGTGAGACCATTGCATCCCTACTTTTTCTGTAATTCCACGACAATTAAACTTAGCATATAATTCAACATAAGCTAAAATGTCTATCAACTATCATTTTTTTATTGTAACAAAAAGAATGCAGATAAATGTAAAAAAATATTTAACAACTCTTATCTTTTTATTTAGCTTACTCCAATATATCATTACATAGAATTTGTTTTTATCGTGCATTAGTTTTAGAAATTGAAGCTATTTTTTTTTTTTTTTTGCGATACACCACTCACTTCATGTGTATAATAGTTTACTGCATAATAAAAGATAAATAAGAGGAAACCTTTCAAATTTGCGGCGTAAAAAATCATCATTTATTTTTCATGAGTGGCTCAATCGGTAAATTTGGGATAGTATACGTATTATAGAAACCTTAAACCTGTTGAAGTTCCTCATAAATTCACTTCCGCTTATTTCTAATGAGTATAACATGAATAATAAATACTCTCATTCATACCATATGATGGAAGTTTTATTCGATAACATGAATAACAAGTGTCGCTGTAGCCTAAAACGACATTTATGCGTCATTTGGCATAAATTTGATTTGTTTAACTTATAAAGTAATCAATGAATGAAGGAGAAACAGTTATCATATTTTGATGAATTAAACACTCAGAACAATGGAACCTCATTTTAACTCTTACTTTGATAGGTTTAAAAATTTGAACATCAACTGATTTCAGGTAAATAAGTAAAATTGTAAAAATTTCTCTTTTAATTATAAGGTAATTAATCTTAGGGACATTGTGGTACGGGCACCCAATTACAGCTGAAGTATAAATGATAAAATGAGAATTTTGGATTGGCAAATTGTAGAAGGATTTCACTATAGCAAAAGGAATACAACAATTTCTCTCTAAAATAAGGAAGGCACAAATTGACAATATCCTCTCTCTTATAATAGGAGAAAATACTATCTTACTCTAACAAAAGAAAGACCATAAGAATTTAGGAGAAACCTCATAAGTTTTTCTCTCTAACTCTCTCCCCTCTCTCTCTTTGTCACTTAAGAATGGAATGCCCTTCTAATAAGGGGGGACTTGTATTTATAGTGGTAGAAAGGAGGTGGAACAACTAATATACAACTCAACGCTTAGTTGTCATTAGTTGTATATTAGTTGTACATTAGTTGTATATTAGTTGTCGTGATAACAACTCAATGACAACCAACATGACAACTAAGTAAAAAATCAATTTGTATTCTTCCACCGCCATTGACCAATTCAAAGCCGCAACTTTTGACCCGTTCAAAGCCGCAACTTTTGACCCGTTCAAAGTCGCCATTTTTGACTCGTTCAAAGCCGTCATCTTTGATTCATTCAAATACTTAGCGATGAAGTATTTGAATTCTTATCAACTAAGTTCCTTAATGTTGAAGCAATGCTTAGCGTCACAAAAGTGAGTTTACTTCAACATTTCTTCCACTTAAAGTCACTTTTGCAGTGTCATTTCTACTTACGATTTTCATGCCGCTTACGTTTCTGCTAGGCCAACAGAGGATCGACACCAAATAAACTTGTCACTATTGATCGGTTTTGTTAACATATCTGCTAGGTTGTGCTTTGTATGGATTTTTTGTATATCCACGCTTCCTTCTTCCACCTTTTCACGAACAAAGTGATATTGAACTCGTATGTGTTTTGTCCTCGAGTGAAATGTCGGATTCTTTGCCAAATGCAAAGCACTCTGACTATCACAAAATAGAGTAGTCTTCTCTTGTTTGTGCCCGAGCTCCTCCAGTAGCATTTGCATCCATATTGCCTTTTTGCTAGCTTGTGTAGCTGCAAAGTATTCTGCCTATGTCGTTGATGTAGCCACGACAGACTGCAGTTTCGAAACCCAGCTTACAGCTCCTCCAGCAAGAGTAAACACATAACAAGTGGTGGACTTGCTCTTATCAAGGTCACCTGTATAATCTGAATCAACATAACCTTTGACAATAAAGTCTGATCCCCCGTAACATAATGCAGCATTCGAGGTACCCTTGACATATCTCAGGATCCTCTTTACAGCACTCCAATGCTCTTTACCAGGATTCGCCATGTATTGACTAACCGCTCCCACTGCTTGTGCAATGTCTGGTCTTGTACAAACCATAGCGAACATTAAGCTACCCACTGCTGATGCATACGGTACTCGGGACATCTCCATCCTTCCTGTTTCGTCGTTAGGGCTCATACTTGAGGATAACTTGAAATTAATAGGAAGAGGGGTAGAAATTGGCTTACAATCTTGCATGTTGAAACGCCGCAAGATTTTCTTTAAAGAGTTCTTCTGTGAAAGCCAAATCTTCCTATTATTTCTGTCTCGGTAAATTTGCATCCCTAGAATCTTGTTTGCTGGTCCCAAGTCCTTCATTTCAAACTCCCTAGCCAACTGTGCCTTTAAGTCTTTAATACGATCTTTGTTGGGGCCTCCTACCAACATGTCTTCAACATACAACAGCAGAATAATGAAATCACCATCACCAAATCTCTTGTGATAAGCACAAGGATCTGAACTAAGTCTATTGTATCCAAGGCTCATGATGAAGGAATCAAATCTCTTATACCAACACCTCGGCGCCTGTTTGAGACCGTATAGAGATTTGTTCAACCTGCAAACCAAGTTCTCTTTTCCTTTTTCTTCAAAACCTCCTGGTTGTAGCATGTAAATTTCTTCTTCAAGTTCTCCATGAAGAAATGCAGTTTTCACATCCAACTGCTCTAAGTACAAATCAAATGTAGCACACACTTCCAGGACCACTCGGACTGTTGTAAGCCGAACAACAGGAGAAAATATCTCATTGAATTCAATACCCTCTTTCTGAGCAAATCCTTTCACCACCAATCTGGCACGATGCCGCTCTACTTGGTCATTGCCATCTCGTTTGATCTTGTAGACCCATTTATTGCCGATGGCCTTTCTTCCTAGTGGTAGTGGAACAAGATCCCACGTCTTATTTTTATGAAGAGCTTCAATTTCTTCTTGCATTGCTTCCATCCACAGAGAAGCTTCTTGGCCTTTTATAGCCTCATGGAAAGTTGATGGCTCTCCATCCTCTGTTAGTAGACAGTATGCAACATTTCCCTCCATTACGTACTCTGAGTGCCAAGCTGGTTCTTTCCTTTCCCGAGTTGACCGTCAAACTTGTGGAGATGCAAACTCATCTTGTTCTTCGTGCTCTGGTACTGCTTCAGAAGAGTCTGGAATTTCTTGTTCTTGTCTTTCTTCAACTTGAAATACTATAGTCTCTGGTTTCTCCTTTGAAGTGCTATCATTTTCTTTTTCTTGTACTTTATCTTCCGTAAATAGTACATCTCTGCTAATTACTAGCTTGTGGGCAGTGGGATCCCACAGGCAATACCCCTTAACTCCATCAGCATACCCTAAGAAAATGCATTTTCTGGATTTTGGATCCAGTTTTGACGTTTCTTGGGCATTGTACATAGCATAAACAGGACTTCTAAATGTATGTAAGTGAGAATAATCAGCTGGCTTACCAGTCCACATCTCTATAGGCGTTTTCAAACCAATTGCGGTTGATGGTGACCGATTGATTACGTAGCAGGTAGTCTTGGCTGCTTCAGCCCAAAATGATTTGGATAACCCCGCAGTTCTCAACATCGCTCTTGTCCTTTCCAACAAGGTTTTGTTCATCCGCTCTGCCACTCCATTTTGCTGTGGAGTGTACGCCACAGTGAACTGCCTTTTGATACCTTCTTGTTGACAGAAGTTATCAAATTCATCGCCAGTGTATTCTCCTCCATTGTCTGTCCTTAAGCACTTGATCTTTTTATCATATTCAAGCTCCACCCGCGCTTTGAATACTTTGAAAACATCAAACACATCTGCCTTCCTTTTGATTGGATACACCCAACATCTCCTGGAGTAATCATCAATTAAAGATACAAAGTATCTTGCACCTCCTAGGGACAAAACTGATGCTTGCCAAACATCAGAATGAATTAGTTCTAAGATAGCTTTGCTTCTAGCATTAGAACTGCCGAACTTCAATCTGTGCTACTTACTAATAACACAATGCTCACAAAATGGTAATAATACCTTTTTGAGCCCTGGGAGAAGTTTTTGTTTTGTAAGAATCTTCAAACCTCGTTCCGACATGTGGCCAAGTTTGCAGTGCCACATCATCGTTGATTCTTCTACCGAACTTGCTAATGAAACAGATGCTTCTCCTTCTTGTTGTGTTTCTCCCTTGAGCATGTACAGATTTGTCTCTTAATTTTCCTTAAGCACGTGCTCTCTCCCTTATAAATATCAACCTCCCTATATATTTATCCTTTATTGTTAAATCTACCGTATGTAATAGTTCACAACATTTTTATGAACGTCCGTGCACCAGGTTGCACACGTACTTGTTATAATGATAATAATCAGAGCTGGCCCTAGAGTAGGATTGGCAGAACGACCACCCAAGGTCCAAAAATTAAGAGGGGTACCAATATTTTATTTTTATATATATAATAGAAAAGAAAAAAAAATATAATGCAAATTTCCAAGAAAAAATAAACTCAAGTTTCCAAAACTCTAATGGCGTATAGGGAAATGACCTCTTCAACTCTTCTCCGATTCTTTCTTTCCAAATTCAATCTCAATCTTCTCATGAGATAAGAGAGAATTAGAGGGGATCAAACTTTTTTCGTTCACGTACTCATATTAATTTCAAAACAATAAGAGATAATTAAATATTTAATAATAATGTTTTTGCAGGATTCTTTGCAATTGTAATGTATTTTTTGTGGCATGTAAACTCTTATTATTGACACAAAATTCCTACTCATTCTCAAATTCCTACTCATCAATATTAGCTTTTATAATATAAGAATATCTCCAACAATAGTGCATATTTTTCTTTTGTGTAAAATTTACACAATTTATACGTGTTTTGGTTTGCAGCGGTCTTTTAATTTTGCTTTTGTGTTACATGGATTTGTTAAATTTTAATATAAATATAGACTTTAATAAAAGCATATATATGAATTCTACTAATAATGACCAATAAATCAAGATCTATTATAAATATAAGATTGTGTATACAAAAATTCAAGAAAATATAATAATAAAATGCAAAAAATAATATATGACATGTGCTGGTATCTTATTGTTTCATTCAAATTTTAGACAAAAGTTTAGAAAAAGTACCATTAGAGCATCGTTTTTTTATAATTCAAGTTTTCTATAAAAGTGAGTTGACACGTAGGATTTACAAAACAAATTTTTACATTATGATTGAAGATGCTCTAACAATTCCAATTATTTTGGATTTCACTAGCAACTAATGAATCCTTAGTAGTGTTGGATTCATGTGTTATAAATAGAGCACAAACATATTTCCTTTTTTTTTTTTTTTCGCTATTAGAGCTTGTGAATTGAAGAAATTATTTGTGCACATCATCAATTCGGATTTCAACATTATTTGTCATACTTGTTAGATAATCTTTACTTTTCTCTAGGAATATTACGTAGAGGCAATGAGTTAAATGGGTTTTCTCCATAATTATATTCAATGGAAAGGTAGCTTATTTTTCATTTTTTAAAATGGATGCTCCTTTTTCTTTTACCTAAAATACTCGATCTTCTTCCTTTTCCTAAGAAAAAAGTTTAATCACCTCCGGAGTTCTGGCAACCAAAACAGAGTGCAAATATGTTTTTGTACTAAATTTGTTGATAAATTAAGATTTAAATTTTAGTGCAAATTTATTTTTGCACTAAATTTGCAAGCAATTAAATATACAAATTTAATTGCAAATTTGTTTTTGCACTTTTTAAAATTTCTCGTCAGAGCTTCAATGATGTTGCCGGGGCTCTAGTGATGACGGAGGATAGTGGTGGTGGAGGTTGTTAATGAGGCTTGACAATAAGTAACAAAATAATGTAATAAGCTTATAATTGACCTTCCAAAAAAAGGGATGTATCCTTTTAACAAAGAAAGATTGAAAATTGTTCTTAGGGTTAAAACAAATTGTAGATGAAGCCCTCTATACGGAATAAGAAGGTGGCCGGCCTTGATTTCAATATAATTATGGAGAAGGCACTTAGAATCCATGTTCTCTATTATGTATATATAATTGTTATTATAACATGGATTTATATTTTATCACGTTTCAACTGTGGAATTTTAAGTTACTTGATTAAGCTTTTAATTATACAATAAACTGTGGCACCCCTTTAATTTGGAGTTTATATTAGAATATCGATGTACCAGATCAACTAAGAGTCTTATGTCCTACTTGATGTGCCAAGAAATTGGTACATTGTCGTCCACTAATATATACTTTGGAGCGCATAAATTATGACATTTGTTGTGTTTTTGGAGCTTTTCAGGTGTTTGGAATTAAATCGAGAAGTTTCTGAATGATGAAAAAATTGGCTACACGCAACACATGTATTCAAGAAACTTCTAGCAATAATCCATATGGAATTTGAAGAAAAACTTCAGAAACAAAAGTTCTAGATCTTTGAGTTAGCTACGCGTAGGAGAAAACGTTGCGTCAATTGGAGTTCGAAGAGCAAAATTATGACCAAAATATGATCAGTGTGCCAAAATATTAATTCTAGCGAGAATGGGTCATTTTAATGAAGATAAACCCACTAGCAGCCCATTTGTTCTTATATGCCAACCAGGCCCAATTAAAGAAGCATGCCAGCCCACCCAACAAAGTTAAAGCTGCAGCCAATTTAATTAAAGAAGCAGTCCAGCCCATTTATTAATCCCACAAGGTCAAGTCCACCAAAAGCCTAGAAGCCCATCAAGCTCATCAAGCAGCAATTTAAATTTTTTTTCTCTGGTCCTTTTGCACAGTTCTCGAGAGAGACAACACCAGCCACAGCAATTAATTCATGAGAGCCGCAATCGTTTTTTTTTTTCCTTGGGCGCTGATTTTGAGCAGGTTTTTTTTTATTTCTTATGCCTTTCTTTCTTCCTTATCAATTAGTGCGTGAAGTAATTTTTTTTTCCTTTGTTTGATCGTGCACAGCAAGGGGTTTAGAACTTTAATTATTATATTTTTTTAATTTCTTTGTTGAGATCACTTTTATTTAATTTGAAGTGGATTGTTTTATACTATTAATTTAAATTTGTTTATCTTTAATTTATTTGCGCATACTTAAGTAAGTTATGAAATACGGACGTGACACGCGATACGCGTTTCGACACAACACATGACATGTGACACGCGATACGCAATTTTTCTAATATATAGAATACGACACATAAGGGGGACACATTCTTAATTAATTATATTTTAATATAAATAATATTTTAAATAATATAATATGATAATAATAATATAATACGACAAAATACTTTGCAAAATAACAAGGAACTACTGATTATATCTATATATACTAAAAAAAAGTGTATATCTTAAAAAGATTGAGGCATGTTTAGTTAATTAATTTTTTTTTCCTTTTTCCCATTTTTTAATTCCCTATTTTTTTCTACCCATCCCATCTTGTCCCCCACATGCCCATCTCCCCTTGTCCTTTTTTTCCTTCTAAACGGCACCTTCCTCTCTCACATGATCTCTCTCTCACTCACAGCTTGCAATCTTGCATTTTCAAATTTTACATCAACCTTTATTCATTCTCCTCCTACCTCTCTCTCTCTCTCTCTCAAGGAAAAAGAAGACCTATGGAGATAAGATCCAAGAAATTAAACACTTCTTCTTTTACTTCTTTCTTCTTCTCTGTCGGTATGTGCGTCTATTTTATTTTTAAGTATTATTATTATTATTATTATTATTATTATTATTATTATTATTATTATTATTATAATAATAATTATTATTATTATTACCCCATATTTTTAGTTATTTTGAACATTGACTCCTATTTACGTGTCTCAAGCGTGTCCCCAGTGTGTCTGTGAAAAAAAATTAATAAACAATTGAACACTCTCCGACACGCGTATCCCGAGTGTGTCCAAGCGTGTCCGAGCGTGTCCCCGTGTTGGACACGTGTCGGGCAGGATACACGCCCTCCGGGAGAGTATCCGTGCATCATAGTATGTAAGTACTTAATTTATTTATTATGTATTCTTCAATTATTTTTTTTGTTTTATTTACAAGCATGCTAGATTAGATTATTTTCTAGGGTTGGGGATGATTATATTTAATTCATTCCTTTTCACGTATTTATGCCAATTGACTCTACCAATTCCATGCTTTAATATTAAAAATAATTCTTCCTATTGAATGCCTATTTTAATTGATAAAAATAAGATTGGATTCTCATTATAATTTGTTAGATTCACTTTATAATTTGTTGAGAGCAGATATAGGGTGTGTTTTGACATATATAATGAGTGTTTTGATTTTATACACGCGTTTGGTTGCGGAGGAATTAACAATTGGATTTTTAAAATTAATTGGGCTTAATTGATTTTATTTTTCACATTTAATAGAGTCGAGAGATAAAATTATTGTGAGACAAAGAGTAGAGTTTGTTGGGCATAAATATTAGGAACATGACATGATTTAGCCATCCTAGTATTTTATTAATTGATTATTTTACTAGTGTTTTATTAATTTATTATTTTATTCGTATTTTTAGTCGATAAATCATCCCATTAAATTTCTAAGCTAAATTAAGAATTAATTAGACTTAGTGAGAGAGATACGTATGTTTGATCCGTCAAGTCCCTAGGGTTCGACCTCGTACTTGCCTAAGTTATACTATATACTGATTCGTGCACTTGCGAGTATTTAAAACATTTTGCAGCCCATGTTTTAAATCCTTTAAGATTGCACCCCATTGTTAACTGTTTTCGCTAAGTTTTGTTAATAATGACGAAAATGCCTTTTTTCATCCTTTTCCATCTTCTTCAATCTTCTTCGTCATAAATCTTCTTCCATCTTCCCTCCAATCACCGGAGGAGTAAGCTCTACCAGAAAACCAGGAGTTCTAATGAACGGATGGTGAGCAAGATGAGACAAGGGCATAAAAAATAAAGCATTGTCGATGTCGTACCTGCGGTCAGAGAAGCTACTAGAACTCTCAGATTCACTCACATTAACACTTAGGCTATAACTTCCACAATGCTCACTCTGTTGGTCGAATCCTTCTTCTTCAGATGAAATTTCACTGGCCATTCAATTTATTATGATTTATGAGGATGAATTTAAATGGTGTTGTTTCTACTGGTGGAGTTATGAAAATGTGAAAGCAAAAAGGCCATATGCTACTGCTATTGTTCAGAGGAGGAGAAGCAGAAAAAGGAAAATAATGAGAAGAAGAAGAAGAAGAAGAAGAAGAAGAAGAATGAGAAGGAGAAGGAAGAGAAGAGGGAGAAGATGAAGAAGAAGAAGGAAAAGAAGAAGGGGAAGAAGAAGAATGAAGAGAGGAATGAGGAGAAGAAGGAGAAGATGAAGGAGAAGATGAAGGAGAAGAAGGAAAAGAAGAAGGAGAATGAGAAGAAGGAGAAGTAGAAAGAGGAGGAGAAGAAGAAGAAGAAAAAAGAGGTGATGAAAACACAAGTTCGGGGGATCGTTTTGCCTAGGTTGAGTTTAGGATTTTTATCAAAAATAATTTAAAGTTTGATAAGCGGAATTAAAATTCTAGATCTACTCAATTTTATTGTTGAAACCTATGTTGTATTGTCTAACAAATAAATCAATCAAGCAAACACAAAAAGCAGTCATACAACAACAGAAATTTACAAGGTATATCTACTTGCGTATGACTAATTCTCGAGACTAACCGAAACTGCTTTACTATGATCAATACGGAATTACATATTCGATGACTTACAAAAATTCCTTCCCTATAATTTATGCAACAGTCTCATCAATCCTTTGAACGTAGAATCTAATCGCCGCTGGCTTGGTGTAGCGCTTCCTGTTATTTTGGCTTACCCGTCACCTCCTTTCATGCACTTGATCACAATCTTTCATCACCGTCTGCGATCTTTCTTATCGCGCGTTAGCCACTTCGCGCACCCTGTCTTCAATCACAACTGAAGGCACTCCCGCAGGACCGTGAACATTTGGAACCCTAGTTCTTAAAAGTAAAGAATAATAGGATCTCCTATACCATGTAAATAAAACCTAGATGGTGTTTCAAAATTCTCAAAAATTAATTCTAGCATTTGAATATTTTATCTCTCAAAAAACTCTCTAGAATCATGTGTTTTTGACCAAAACCAATGATTATATTTATAAGAAAAATATAGAGTCAAAATTCTTTATGAAATAGGTTAAAAATATAAAAAAAATAAAAATTGCGATAAAAAATTATGCGCCAGACCGGTCCAAGAGCAAAATATGTACGGGTCAGATTTTTGGATTTTAATTCCGCGAAAATTCTAACTACCGGACCGGTCCAAAATTAGATAATTTGTACCGGTCCGAATTGTGAAAAAGCTGCGTTGCTTCTTTATTAATTTCCACGTGTACGGCAAGTGGGCTTGGGCCCATTAAAGCTTATCTATGAATTTAAACAAAAGGAAGGCATACGCGGGGTTCTACAAAAAAGCATATTTGACTTTTCAAATCTTTTCTTTTACATTTATTTAATAAAATCCTTTATTTTAAAAAAAAATTATTTTAAATTTTTTTTACTTTATTCCACTGTATTAAATTTCTTTGAGCATCAATTCGACTCAAATTTCATAGGCAACTTTATGAAACATGTTAGACATCAAAAAAATAAATTTCTTTAATAGTTTGTGTTGACTGGGCTTTTAGAATTTCAGAAGAGCTTAGTAAAAATACTTAAAAATAAATTTGACTCAAAAACTTTTTAAATACGAATTTTAAGCTCAAACACCACTTATATTTTGAATCAAACCATATTACCAACTTACCTTAGGTCCAAAATTATGTGCGATGAATTCAGTAAATTCGGAGAGTTTCCGTTAATTGTCATGTTTTCAAATCTTCAATTCGACTCAAACAATTATAACAGAAAAAGTGTTATTGGCATCGGAATCAAACCAACTAAAAATAAAAACCTAAGAATCTCCTCCTTTGGTTATTCCGATGACAAAACACATACAGTTAATACAGACGCTTTCGACGCGATTTCTATAACATCTCATTACAGACTCTATGTCGAATTAGTCCATACAACAACAAGACTCAAAGATATACCAAACTCTAAGTCTCGATGTCGGCTGCAACACTTCACAAGGTAAAAGAGCGAGCTGGATAATTAACATGTTAATCCTGAAACACTAAAGCTCAACAAATGCCTAGTGAAGCATGGGCGTAAAGAGATACAATAATCAAATAAGCAAAAATTATATATCTCTCCCCCTCAAAACATTCTTACTTTACTACTCCCCCTCACATATGCATTCTCCCCCTTTATCTCTCACCCTTTTTGTCATAAGAATAGACAAAGTAATGAACATTGAAAGCAGCAAAGCATAGAAAACATGATCATGCGTAGCAAGTAATATCAATGATCACAAATAACTTATCTTGTTCAACCAAAGAGATTCTAATTAGCAAAGATATCCAATAATCTCAAAACCTCAAGAAACCCTTTCATCACCAATTCCCAATTTTTCTATGGATTTGGTTTGGAGTTTTGAAAGCAAAATTTGCCTCAATTTTTTTTTAACACAAGTACTTGACATGCATTGCTATGTAATATGTATCAAATAGGGAATATATCAATTAAATTTCAAAACATGTGATATCCATTAACATGTACTATGTATATAACAATTCATCAACAATTCAACATATATATGCCAAACAACACATAGTACAAGTATATATCCCATTGTGCTTAATAATATGGATCCTACAAAGTGCTATCGAATAATTATGAGTTTTGAAACACTTGTGCATTCATATAAAAAAAAATTAGAAAGCCTTTAAGCCATTAGTTTTCAACAAATTTTTTTTTCTCCCTCAGAAGCAATCCTTATTTTTTTTCTCAAAAATATGCAATTTTGCATTCAAACTTGTGATGTTTTTGTGCAAGCATCTTCTTTTTTTTCTCGATGGAGGCTTTTTCCATCCGCACTACATTTTTTCCTCACATGCTTGTTTTTTAATTATTCGCTCATAGCTACACCACCAAAATCTCACTGCATTAATCACAATGATTTTCTTAGATTCCTTTCTCCCTAAATTAAATAAACATTATATGGGAGCTTCTGAAGTTTCAAATTAAAAGCAAAAGCCTAACCCAAGTAATTATTTAATATGCATCAATGTAGATCGTGCAGTATATTGTGTGGGATATACACAAAAACTCTTATGTGATTGAAACATGTTACCAGTTATCGAATTGTGAAAGCAATATGCACACATATCTCCAAATTAAGTAATTAAATATGAAAAATCTAGAGATATCCGAAATAGAAAATAGTTACAATCACATGCATGTAAGTAATGAATTTTTCAAGGAATTCAGGCAATATTGCAATCGAAAATTCAAAACCAAAATCCACTTTGCTTTGGTACCTATGCGAGGAGCTAGATCCGACCAAAGCAGATAACTCACCTAGCGTAGCCATCTATCCAACCAATTCCATACTAGGCGGACTCCCGATCACCTAAGTAGGTGCGATGATCCTTTTCGGGACCCAAATCCTTTTAATTCTTGGAGTCTTATTCCTCATGTGTTCCTCTTTTTCCAAAACCCTAACCCTTTTGTATTTTTTCTTTTTTCCTCTCGGTTTAGGTTTCGGTCTAGGAATTGGAACACTTTTCAACATTTGATTTAAGGGTTGTCGATAAAATTCTCTCAAGCGACCTCTCCTCTTGCAGTACTGACACCAAAAGGGCTGTGTGAGTGTGTGCTTGTACACATCAAAAGGTATAATTTAATCTTCAAGAACTTTCGAATGGGAAACTTTTGGTTAAAGCGATTTTTAAGCAAAAATTTGTTTTCCCATTTGGACATTCTTGGCTTTCTTTGAAGTTTGAGGAGTTCTATCAACGAAGGTTTTCAACTTAAAAGAACAAGCACCTTTAAAACTTGAATTTTGGGAAGTGACTTTCACAAAGACCGTCTTGGTTTGCTTTTTAGCATCAAAATTTGAAAATCCAAGTCCTTCTTTGTTATTTCCACTCTTTTTATTTGAAAGCATTGATTTAAGTTTCTTAGAACTAGTTTCTAACCCAACTTTGACAGTTAAAGCGTTTTCAAGTTATTGACTTAGATCGCAGACACGTTCTTCTATTTGTTTGATTTTATCCTCATACTCAAAATTTGCATTTTTTAAAGAACTAATTAGACCAAGACAATTTTCTTTATCGCTTTCAAGTTGTGTAAATTTTTTTAAAAAATCGGTCTTCTCGGCCTTTGAATTTTGAAAACTTACTTTGTCCTTTTTCAAATCAATAATCTCCTTTTAAAAAAATTTATTTTTGGACTTAAAATTTGAATGTTTCATGAAAAGTTTTTGACATTCTAGTAAAAGAGCGTCATAGGCCGATTAAAGATCTGAAAAGCCTTCCTCATTATCAGAAAGATAATTCCTAGAATTATTTACAATATTCATGGAAATCCAAACAAATCAAATAAAGAAAAGCAAACAAATAGACACAAATCAACCTAGATGCAATTCCTAGCAAATTAAGAAAACCTCCTCTAATACCAATTGATGAAAACACAATTTCGGGGGATCGTTTTGCCTAGGTTGATTTTAGGGTTTTTATAAAAAAAATAAATTAAAGTTTGATAAGCGGAATTAAAACCCTAGGTCTATTCAATTTTACTGTCGAAACCTGTGTTGTGTTCTCTAGCAAATAAATCAATCAAGAAAACACAAAAAGTAGTCACACAACACTAGGAATTTACGAGGTATCCCTACTTGCGTAGGACTAATCATTGGAACTAACCGACAGTGCTTTACTATGATCAAAAGAGAATTACAGATTCGATGATTTATAAAAATTACTTCTCTACAATTTATGCAACAGTCCCGTCAATCCCTTAAATATAGAATCCAACCGTAGCTGGCTTGGCGTACGCTTCCCGCTGTTCTGGCTTACCTGTCATCTCCCTTCACGCACTTTGTAGACACCCTGATCCGTGACCCCCGCAAGAACCCTAACGACCTCCGAAAATGCTGTTTCTGGACTCTGGGACCCACCCGAACACCCGAGACTGCCCCGGAAGCGTTTGTTGGCCAAACAAACATGTTTTAAAATAAAATGTCGCACGACATTCAAGATTTTCGCGCGACATACACAAGTATGTCGCACGACAATCCCACTTTTGGGGGACATGTCGCGCGACAAACACCCCACCACTCCACTTTCTGACTCATCAATGAGTCAGAATCATCATTAAAGTAAAATGTCGCACGACAGTCAAGATTGTCGCGCGACATACACCACAATGTCGCGCGACATACACCTTTTCACCACTATAAATAGGCCAGCAGCCCCCAAGGATTAAACACACCAACATCACAGCTGAAAACAGCAAGAAAAATCACCAAAGCAGAGCAGAAAATAGCAAACAAGCATTTTTTGAGTATCGTCTTATTTTCGAAGAATTATCGAATCTATTCTCGACACTCGACGTGTTCGATCTCGGGAATCGAATTCTCGGAAATATTTGAAGAAGGAGAAGATTATTATCGCCGGAGATCTCTCTACCGTATTATATTCTCTTTTTTATTATTATTCTCGTCGGGAAGGTAACGAAAGTCTCTTCTAGTAATTAAATAAGATATTTGTATATTAGTAAGCGAAGTGGTAACATGGTTGTGCTAGATTCCCAACGCGCCCGAAAATTAGGTTCATCTGTGTACTTGTGTTTATTTCTGTTGTTTTGTCCATGTTTTATTTGAATAAACTTATTGCCAAGTTACAAATAGTTTACTGTTTTCAAAATAAAAGACCCTGATAAAACGATTTGCAAAACCAGAAGAGTAAGTACGTTATCATCCGGATAAAATTCTGTTTTCAAAACCCGGACTGATAAGACTTATCTAGGAATTAAAATCAACATATCCTGTCTTCTCTATAGACTGCGCGTGTCTGATAACTCTCCTCAAAGAGTTCTAGTTCCATATTAAATTAGTCCCGATATAGATCCGAACTTTTACAAAAGTAATCACAACACGAGAAAACCGTCATTATCTGAGGAAATAATACGGGATACTCTTTCAAAATAAAAGGTTTTTTATCATTTGTATTTACATCTTTCAAATAAATAAAACATCGGATCTCGGAACACAAAGGCTCTTATCCCTTTCCCTTTTTTCCCCAGAAATGAGGGTTTTCATTTGAAACGTAGTAGACTGTCAGTAAAAGCATCCAAGTTTTTCAACATAAAATAAACATATAAGACCACTAGAGACCGAAAGGGCGGAATGGGTGCTTAACACCTTCCCAAACCGTAATTTAGTTCCCGAATCCTATAGAATCCTGGTTTCGTAGACAAACGTGTAAGGAAGGCTTATCTGTAGCCTTTCCTCTTACACGACCCCTTTTTGTCCGTTTTCTCGTAAAACGTACTGGCGACTCTGAATGAACCCCTTTGCATCTAGAATAGGCGTAGGGACACCCGATATGAATTATCGAAGCAAATGGAACGACGGAATCCGTTCCGACGCTTCAGACGCCCAACAAACGGGGACGAGACCCGGGGGTCGCATTTTCGGATTCTCACAGTGGCGACTCTGCTGGGGACTATGAGAACTAGGCTCTTATATGTGGATTTTTTGTTTATAATATGTTGATATGCATGCTTTTACTGCTTTCCCTACTTGCCCCCTGACTTGGTGCCTGGATTTTATTGTTGACCTAACCTAGAGGCGCAGTAGAGTCCATTCATTGACATAGACATATGTTTAGGATTTCCCCATTTTGCTGTATTTGATTGTAAAGAAATATCTTTTTAAAATGAAAATGGCGTTTTCAAAATACACCTCGAAGATAAGATATTTACAATTGACCTTTTGAAAATTCTTGTTTTGCACGCACTTTCACAAATCATGCATTGGTTCTACGAGTGTGAATTTACCCCGAACCCTCGAAAGTATTATAAGTGAGTAGGGAGTTGGCTTGCTTGGGCCAACATAAACCGAAAGCATTTACTTCCACTCTCCTTGGCCAAGTACGCCCCCGAGGTATATCGAGTGACGAGAACACTCACGTACCCGGGAAGTATATCAAAAGATTCTTGCACGTACCCGCCCCTGGGGTATATTGCGAGGTCTTGCCAAATAGGAGGGAGCCTAAAACCTTCACCTTGCATTACACCTGCGTTGCATATAGGAAGAGTCAAAGATAGAACACTCTTATACTTTTTCATCAACCGTGAGGAGTTCGTACCACGTAGGGCCTTGTCATGTATATCTCCCCCAGATATTGGCAAGTACGGCCGGAGGCTGTCCAACCTCCGTCGTAGAAATTTACATCGAGATCACCTCGTTGTAACTTTCCCCGGTACATCTCCCATGAAAAGCGACTCAAGAGGAGAGATATTCCCACTTTTCATAAAATCAAAAGATGAGTTTTTCAAAATTCGGGACAAATAGGATAACCCAAGGAGCACTTTGCTGCCTATCCTAAACTCCCACTGGGAATTCACTCAAGTTGTTGTTGACGTGTCTTTATAAAACACCCGAAACTTGGTTTTCGTTGTTTTTCTTTCTCCGTGGTTCTTTTGGCAAAAATGGGTCACATCATAGTCTTCCTTCATCTTCGCCCATGGTTTCGTCTGCAGCCGTAATACAACGACAATCTGGAAGGTTGGGCTGGTCAAGATCACACCGAAAGATTAGTGAGACCAAGCACACCCGCAATGGTCGATAGACATGAGAATCAAGAAACAGATCAAAGCCTAGCCGAGGCATCTGTAGCTCAGCCAACTTTAGCCGAAATGCATCGTTTGCTAATGACCGTTAGCATGAGTCTGGCAAACCTCACGAATAAACAACAGAGTACCCGGGTTCGAGTAGAAGAGTTGTCAGCCGGGCGGGTCGCGCCACCGGGGTTTGAACGACTACTACCGAATCGAGATCAAGGGCAGTCATCGCAAGTGCTTCCCCCAGTTCAAGGAACCAATCCACCTCAAAGGGGCCCTGTCATCATCGGTCCCGTTCAAACTGATCCCAATAATCAGAACCAATGGGCCCTGGATTTAGGCCCTACTTATCAGCAACAAGAGCCGTCTATCATCTGGCCACAAGTTGCCGCAAGACCTATTCCACCACCGGCCCCAGTAGCCCCTCCTAATGAGTACCCAGACATTAACCGACTTCGGGCAGTGTATGCGGAATCGGTTATAGCTCGGGAACAGCCCGATGAGGTGTCAAGAGAGAGTGAAGAAATGAAGAAACTGAAAGAGCAGATGAAGGTTCTGCAAATGGGGGTTTCTCTGATAAAAGGGACAGATGAGATTACTGATATGAATGCCTTCTCCCTCTATCCGGAAGCAAGATTACCTCAGGGATTCAAGCTCCCTTCCATCACCAAATTTACAGGGACCACGCCCCCAAAAACTCACCTCCAATCATACATCAGATCCATGCAAATGTCTGGTTGTGGAGAACCTGAATTAGCTCAGGCCTTTCACATGACTCTCACGGGGGCCGCCCTAAGATGGTTTTTTGATTTCGAGAGACACCACACGAAGACTTGGGGAGATATTGTCAAAGAGTTCATGAATAAATACGGGTCCAACGAAGATTTGGAAATTACTCGCAAGCACCTGAAAATGGCCAAGCAAGGAGAGAAAGAAAGCTTTAGCGATTTTGTCACACGTTGGAGAGAGATGGTGTGAACACCCCAATCCGCGACTCTCGTGTGAACCTAACAAGAATTCTGCATCAAGTCTTGAGTCATCATGCATACAAGAGACTGTTAGGAAAAACCCTGATTTTCGAGCGCGTTAGGAATTAACCACAACCTTGTTTCCACTTCGCTTACCAGGACGGGGATCGACCTGCTCCGAGCCGCCACGAGCCGCAAGCCCGAGCCGCACGCTCCCTCCCTAGCCGTACGGCTGGCTCCTAGCCACGCGGCTACCCTGGTCATTTTTCTGCATTTTTCCTCTATAAATAGGACCTTTGGGCTCTCATTTTAGGCATCAACACTCAATAGTGTTTTTAGTAAGTAGGAACTCTGTCAAAATTATTAGAGAGTCATTTTAGAGAAATTCTGAGAGAAAGTTTCCGAGAGAGAGAGAGTTTTTAGAAAGAGAAAATCTTGAGAGAGAAAGTTCTAAAGAGAGAAGGAAGCAAGCAAGGCAACAAGGCAAGGCTCTCATTTCTTCGACAAGCGCATCAGGTACGTCTATCTACAACCTTTCTTAATTTCAATATCGCATTTAAGTATTCATTTTTAATATAGAAAATTAGATAACTTGCAAAGAAGTTCATTGCTTTCAAATAAATCCTTTCTAAGTTTTACAAGAAATCTAAAATCCGTTTTGACACATTTTCAAAACAAACAAAAATACAAAAATAGTTTCCAAAAGAATGGAACTACGAGACTCTGATTTCATTCTACGAATGAATACGTAGGCGCTCGCAAAGCTCGAGTCTGATTTCAAAATATTATTTCAAACTGAATTTATCCGGAAAGGACTATTCTGAAAACAATTCAAACTACTTGCAAGATATTTAAAATAGGAATTAGATGCATGATCCATTAAGAGACCGAAAGGGCGAATTGGGTGCCTAACACCTTCCCAATTCGTAACGTAGTTCCCGAACCCTAACAAAGTCAATTTTCAAAATAAATCTCTGGTTTCAAACGTATGAAAGATAATTCGTTTTCGAATTGTCCTTCGTATGATCTTTTGTTTGTTTTCTCGTAAAACAAACTGGCGACTCTACAAAACACGTTTTTTTTAAAGAAAACCGAGAACGAGACCTCTCGGGTCGCAGGTCCGGATTCTCACAGATGGCCTCCCAAATGTCCAAACGGCCCGATGAAGAAGAACAATTGGAAATCATACAGAGGAATTTTACTCCAGCTGTATTGAGTTGCATGGGAAAGCATGTGTTCCCACACTTCAGAGCCTTGTTAAGCATGGCGTCACAAGTAGAAGAATAGTTGGTTAAGAAAGCAAAAAATGACACCAAGAAAGCCTCATTCGCAGGGAGAAAGATGGCCATTCCAACCATTAACCAACTAAGCTCATACCCATATCAACAAAATCCGTTTCAATAGCTACAACGAGCACCTCCGATGAATTGGCCCGCACAAGGAGATTCTTCGAGCACCGAAGCCAAGAGAAGAAGGAACTTCTGTACCCTTCCCACTACCCAGGTCAAAAGCTTGGAACTACTTCAAAAGGCCGGACTAGTCACTCCACTTAAACCATGTCCTCCATCGAATCCTATTCCCGGCACCTGGAAAATGAATGAGAATTGTGCATATCATCAGGCCGCAGGCCATGACACGGAACGTTGTTTGGCTCTCCGCCATCGTATTCAAGACCTAATCGAGGCTGGTACTATACCCGCACCTGGCGGGCCCAATGTTACCAACAACCCCCTTCCCAAACATGCTCCACCTACAGGAATTAACGCCTTGACCACTGATGAAGAAGGCTTTGATCCAGTAAGACTTGTCCGAGACGACCCAGCTTACAAAACACCAGTTGTGTTACCAACAAAGGCTCAAGTGGCCCCAGGCCTCAATCCAATAATCGACCAATGGATGGCTAAAATGAACTTCCTACCCGGGCAGGGGTTAGGAAAGACTAATCAAGGGATCCCACAACCACTCACAATCAAGACCAATCCCGGAAAAGCTGGGATAGGATGGACCTAAGACAAGAAGAAACGGTCGTGGAAACCCCGAGCCCCCCTAAGGAGACAATCTGTATGACAGAAAGCTCCCTCAAAGCTTTCAGTTGGTCGATAGAACCAGAATCATCGGAAGTCTCAGAGGGATCAGACCCAGCATCCCTTTGGATACAACAAATTACCCGTTCGGGAAGAGTATATCAGCCACCGCTAATGGATGCCGAGAAAACACCACCTCCTAAGGAAGTAGGAAAAGATCGAGTATTGGAACAGTTGAAGAAAACCCAGGCCCACATCACCATTTGGGGCCTCCTGGTTGCCTCCAAACCTCACAGGACCGCTTTCATCAAACTCCTAGATGAGGCTGTCATATCGCCAGACTCTACGCCCGAACAACTGCCAAACATGATTGGGTCACTTACAGTTCAAAGAAGTCTGTCATTTTCAGATGAAGACTTATCTCCATTGGGGAAGAAACACAGTCTGGCTCTCCATATTACTGTCAGGACTCGAGGGAAAATCCTGCCGTAAGTTCTCATCGACAATGGGTCGACTATAAACGTTTGTCCCCTGAAGACCGCTAAATGTCTTGGTATTTTAGACTCAGAGCTTTCTCCATCAGCTGTGACCGTTAGAGCCTATGACAATACTAGGCGAGCCGTCTTGGGTTCTCTAAAGCTTGATCTCATGGTCGGTCCTGGAAACTTTCCAGCTGAGTTCCAAATCATAGACATTCCCTCCAGTTTCAACCTCCTGTTGGGAAGAGCATGGCTACATGACATAGGAGCACTCCCCTCCTCCTTACACCAGAAGATCAAGATACCATTTGAAGGAAATGTAATCACCGTCCAAGGAGATCCTGAGAGGACCTTGGCGGATCTAGAGTTACCTGTATTGGGCATCGGGAGTCAGAGCATACAGTTGGGGGGCTTTTCCTACGAGCCTCAAGTACAAGCTCTCACCACCCATAGAATTGAGTATCTACCCCCAGACAATATCCCCAGTCTCAGCACCAAGATCACGAATATGCTGAGAAAGATGACATACTTACCTGGAGCCAGTCTGGGAATGGGACCATCAGGATTACTTCAGGCTTTAGAACCGATATTGAGGTTTGAAAGGGAAGGTTTGGGGTATCAACACACTGGAGAGGACGACCAAGAGAAAAGGAGCCGAGGGCATCAGTATCCGAGTTTTAGCTCTCTGAACGGGTTTTTGTCAAGGAAGGAGAAGACTTTCCCTTTTGCGACTTTTAGGAGCCTTGGAGAAACAGCGATGGAGATAACCTTCCGGGATAGGAAATCTTCTATGAAGAGGACCTTTATATCAAGGAAAACGTTATGCACAACTTCTCTACCAAATTGACGATCGGGCCAAAGGAAGAAATTGAAGACAAGGAAGATGAAGAGGAGGAGTTGGTCGGAGATCTCTTCGACATCATGGCTCTAGGGGATGACAAGCCAAGAGACGACCCGATACACTTGATACACGCTGACCCGGAATACCAAAAAAAGGGGGGAAAGAGTGAAATTGTAAGGGTGAAAGATAAGAGTGAGGGTAAGGTTAGGAATGAGTCACTCCTAAATTTACTTTTCAAACTTGTACCTGTAAGCACTGTTATTAACAAAGAAGACTCTGTTTTGCGTTATCCTGTTAATGTTAATTCTGTAATTACTTATATGGAGTTGGAAAGACTAAACGAACACCCTCAATGGGAGGAACATCGTATACAGAGCGAGGAAGGAGATACTCTTATAATTAACCTCGGAACAGAAGAGGAAAAGAAAGAAGTCCGTATTGGGGCAAGTCTAAATGAGACAGAAAGAGAAGAATTCACACAAACTCTAAATGAGTACGTGGATGTCTTCGCCTGGTCTTATGCGGATATGCCAGGTTTGAACAGTCAGATAGTCATGCATGAGATACACACCAAGCCGGAGTTCAGACCCGTCAAGCAAAAATTGAGAAAGCTTACGCCATATTGGTCCCTGAAAGTAAAAGAAGAAGTGATGAAACAACTGAGTGTAGGGTTTTTTAGGGTGATCGAGTACCCTTTATGGTTAGCCAACATTGTGCCCGTTCCAAAGGCAAATGGGAAGGTTCGAATGTGTGTGGATTACCGAGATCTCAATAAAGCTTGCCCAAAAGACGATTTTCCATTGCCCAACATCGATTTGATAATAGATAATACTGCCAACCATGCCTTGAAGTCATTTGTGGACGGTTTTGCCGGGTATAATCAGATTAAGATGCACCCAGATCGCCAAGAGAAACCAGCATTTATCACGCCATGGGGAACATACTGTTACACTATTATGCCATTCGGGCTGAAGAACGCCGGGGCAACGTATCAGAGGGCAGCTACCGCTATCTTTCACGACATGATTCACAACGAAGTAGAAGTGTATGTGGACGATATGATAATCAAATCAAAAGAAAGGGAAGGCCATGTACCAGCCTTACGAAGTAGAAGTGTATGTGGACGATATGATAATCAAACCAAGGTTCGAGCTATCCAAGAAATGCCCGAGCCTCGTACCGAGAAAGAAGTCCGGGGATTTTTGGGTAATTTGCAGTACATCAGTAGGTTCATCTCTCAGCTCACTCAGACTTGCGAGCCCATCTTCAAACTCCTGAGGAAATCTTCACCGGGAGAGTGGGACGATCAGTGCCAGGAAGCTTTTGATAGAATCAAAGAGTATCTCTCCAACCCCCCAGTATTATCCCCACCACAGACCAGACTGCCACTAATCTTATACCTAATGGTCATGGATTCGACTGCAGGAGCTATGCTAGCCCAACATATGATTGATACCCGAAAAGAGCAGGCTATCTACTACATCAGCAAAAAACTGTCTCCATTCGAGATAAACTACACGCCGCTAGAGAAGTCATGCGCCGCTCTCGTCTGGGTAACACAAAAATTACGGCACTACATGCTGGTCTTCCCGGTCATCCTGGCATCACGAGTTGATCCGTTAAAATACCTCTTCGAGAAACCAGCTCTCTCGAACCGTATGGCAAAATGGTTATTCTTGCTCTCCGAATTTGACATCACCTATATAACCCAGAAGGCAGTCAAAGGCAAGATCATAGCTGATTACCTGGCCCATAATCCAATATTGGGGGATATGCTGGAAGAAGCCGAGTTCTCGGATGAAACTATCATGAATGTCGAGATCAATGAAGACTGGAAATTATATTTCGACGGGGCCGCCAACCAAAACAGAAACGGGATAGGCATCCTTTTGGTCTCTCCAGACCAAACTCACTCCCCGGTATCGTATCGTCTAGATTTCTTCTGCACCAACAACATGGCCGAATATGAAACCTGCATACTCGGGTTGGAAATCGCGCTCCAAAGGGGTATACAGAGAATACAGGTATACGGAGATTCGGCACTAGTGGTCCACCAAGTTCTGAAGGAATGGAAGATCAGAGATGAGAAATTAGTCCTTTACCTCGCCCGACTGGAGGATGTCGCAGGAAAGTTCGAGCATGCGGAGTTTTACTATGTCCCTAGGTCACAGAACAGTTTTGCTGACGCACTGGCAACCTTGGCATCTATGTTCGATATCCCGAAGGGGATGGAAGAAATAACTCTTACAGTACAAAGGAAATCAGGACCAGCACACTGCATGGCCCTTGAGGTAGAGAATGAAAAGGACGGTGACTCAACCGCCTGGTTTTACGATATCTGGAACCTGCTGAAGAACCATCAGTATCCCAAGCAAACAGATAAGAAAACGCGGGTTATACTCAGAAGATTAGCATCAGGGTTCATACTTTGTGTCGGAAGATTGTATAAAAGGAACTACGACGGGTGTGAGAATTCGGACCCCCGACCCGAGAAGAAGAAAATAGTCCTCGTTCTCGGTTTTATTTAAAAAAACTTGTTTTTGTAGAGTCGCCAGTTTGTTTTACGAGAAAACAAACAAAAGATCGTACGAAGGATAATTCGAAAACGAACTATCTTTCATACGTTTGAAACCAGAGATTTATTTTGAAAATTTACTTTGCTAGGGTTCGGGAACTGCGTTACGAATTGGGAAGGTGTTAGGCACCCAATTCGCCCTTTCGGTCTCTTAATGGATCATGTATTTAATTTCTATTTTAGATATCTTGCAAGTAGTTTGAATAGTTTTCAGAATAGTCTTTTCCGGATAAACTTGATTTAAAACGGTATTTTGAAATCGGACTCGAGCTTTGCGAGCGCCTACGTATTCATTCGTAGAATGAAATCAGAGTCTCGTAGTTCCTTTCTTTTGGAAACTGTTTTTGTATTTTTGTTTGTTTTGAAAACGTGTCAAAACGAATTTTTAGGTTTCTTGTAAAACTTAGAAAGGACTTGTTTTGAAAGCAATGAACTTCTTTGCAAGTTATCTAATTTTCTGTATTAAAAGTGAAATTAAATGCAGTACTGAAATTAAGGATTTGGTAGAAAGTTATACCTGCTGCGCTCGAAGAAGATAGGAGGACTTTGCCTTGACTTCCTTCTCTCTTTAGAGCTTTCTCTCTCTAAAGCTTTCTCTCACTAGCCTTCTCTCTCACTAGCCTTCTCTCTCAGAATTTCTCTAAAAATGACTTTCTAGAGACTTTGACAAAGCTCCTACTTACCAAAAATACTATTCAATGTTGATGATCCCAAAATGGGATCCCAAGGGTCCTATTTATAGCAACATTTGCGCCAAAAACGCTCCAAAAGAGGCCAACCGCAGGGGTAGCCGCATGGGGTGCGGTTGGGGCGTGCGACAGGGGTGTGCAGCTGGCTCATAAAAAAATGCGCAGGAGCGCTCGGAAAAAATCAAATTTTCTAACGGGGCGCTGCCCCGTCCTAGTAAGCGAAGAGGCAACAAGGGTTATCTTAGACTCCCAACGCGTCCAAAATTGGAGTCTTTCTTATCAGTCTTTCTGCATGCATGATGATTCATGATTAAATGCAGGATGCTTAAAGAAAATCAGTATTCGCACGAGAGTCGTGGATTGGGGTGTTCACAACGGGACTCATCTCTAATGTATCACCGAAGGGGAATCCGTCAAAGTGATGGATTAGATACGTGGGGGCGATTGCGAACCTCGTATGAGCGGTCATACACTTGCCCGTAAAATCATAAGACAAGGTTATTTCTGGTCTACCCTGCAAAACGACTGCGTTAACCACATACGCCGTTGTCACAAATGTCAAATCTACGCTAAGTCCCAGAAACTTCCTCCGAAGGAGTTATACAACATGACTGCTCCCTGGCCTTTCGCAACCTGGGGAATCGACGTCATTGGGAAGATTTCGCCCAAAGACAGCAATGGCCATGAATTCATACTAGTGGCCATCGACTACTTCACCAAATGTGTGGAAGCCGAGTCTTTCCAGACCCTTGACGCCAAGAAAGTTGCCCGATTCATCAAAAGGAATATTGTCTGCCGGTATGGGGTCCTACACGAGATCATCTCGGATAACGGCACCCACTTCGAAGGAGATGCTAATACAGTCATGGAAGAATACGGTATTACCCGACACGGGTCTTTGCCATACAGGCCACAAACCAATGGGGCAGTTGAGGCCGCCAACAAGAATCTGAAGAATATCCTGAGCAAGATGACCGACACCTGTCGAGACTGGCCAGAGAAGTTACCATACGCATTGTGGGGATACCGCACCACTTAAAGGGTCTCTACTGGGGCAACCCCATTTTCACTCACGTACGGGATGGAAGCAGTTCTCCCTGTTGAATTAGAGGTCCCCTCCCTCAGGGTAATGTTAGAAAACCAAGTTAATGAGCTGGAATGGGTACAGGCACGTTATGACGAGCTGGCATTGTTAGATGAGAAGAGATTGAAATCCGCATATCACCACCAAGGGTATCAAAAGAGAATCGCTCGAGCATTTAACCAGGAAGTGAAGACTCGGGGTATCAATAAGAATGACATCGTGTTGAAAAAAATTCGAGAACCGGACAGAGACCCAAGGGGAAAGTTCGGTCAGAAATGGACAGGACCATACATCGTCAAAGAGATTGATACAGGGGGTGCCGCAATACTCGCTGATTTGGACGGGTAGTTACTGCATTCTCCAGTCAACATGGATCGATTGAAGAGGTATTATCAATAGATGTAACATGTATGATAAGAACTACGTAAACCTGAGCCCCAACTCAAAATTATGTTTTTGGAAAAATCAAAAATGGGAACGTAGGCAACCTGAGAAGTGTCTTCAGGCCCGGTTTAAACATTATGAAGTAATAAAAGTCCTTTGTTTATTATTAAGGTGGTTCAGGACACCGGAAGTTACAAAGGAGATACATCATATAGAAAGACCTAATCCCTAGGGGTTGGCCAAGCAGTCCTCAATAGCCAAGTCAATTCGAGCCTCATCCAGAATCTGGTACGCAAGGACTATGCTTTCCTCTGTGGGCTTGGAATCCATGAACCAAAACCATTCTATTTGAAAGGGGTCGTCAATCAGCTCCTCTTCCAGAGACCCCCAACGAGAACGGATGATGTCAACCCGAAGGGGCTCAAAAATACCAAAACAAGCATAGTTGAACTGACGAGTCAATCGAGCACGCCACATTCTCTCCACCAATGAAGAAACATGCTGGGTCAAGAATTTAGACTCGAAAGAGAAATTGTTCAGACCAAGAGGAATGCCCTGGGGAATGTTAAACTGCCGAAGAAGACTTCCTGAGAGATAAAAAGAAGTGAACCAGAGCCCACGGAGCCGAACGTAATTCTGCCCCCCGGTACTAAGCACTATCGCCCTCAGCTTTCACCAAGGAATGTTCCACCGAATAACCCTAGAATTCTCTGAAAACCATACCGTCCAATCAGAGGAAGACATGGTCAAGGCACCAAAGAGGGGACGACGGAAGAAGTATGTCGGGTTGCCAAGATAGACCCCATTGAAACCCATTGATCGGAAACGCTCCAATAGCCACATGTATAGCAAGCGTGGACTTCCCCTGAGGAAGGGCGAAGCTCCCCTTTTGAGGTCATCTAGACCATTCAGAGTCACGGCCAGAACTATAGGCACTGTGGATTCCCCATTCCTTGCCTGATAAATCAAACTCAGAATAGTCGGATCAACATGAAAAGAGCCCGTCACCAGTAGCATATCAGAAACCAGACAAATCAAGGCTGCCACAGTACGCCCTGCACTATAAGAAGCTCTCTCCTCGTAACGATGAAAGAACCTCACCATTTTGTAGAGATCATGGAGCCCGTCAATAATAAAACCGTCACAAGCCACTTGGGGAATGGCTAACAGAGCAATCAGCATGTCTCGAGGACCGATTTCTTTTATGGGAACAGCCATCAGGAGACGAACATCAGAACGCAATAGCCAAGAAAATTCTTCGTAAGTCGGGCAGAGCTCGTCTAGTCCGAAACGAAAAAGATGATCGGGAGGACTCCAGAAATACAGAGCGCCAAGCAAAAAGGAGAAATCTACAGGACGATGGCGCCAGCTTGCTAAAGAACGGAATACACGAAAGTTCAAACCATTCTCAGAAGATATCAAAGCATCTCGGGCTTCAACATAAGAAAAATCAGAACTTGTGTGATAAGAAGACATTTTGGAAAGGTGTGAGGATGAAGGAAGAAAGATGGGTGTATTTATAGCAAAAAAAGAGGATCCTGTACCTGTTTGTCGCGCGACAAACCCATATCCAGGAGGGATTGTCGCGTGACAATCCCATTTGGTGTCACCCTATTTTTTGCTTTTCTCACACATAAGAGTCATTATTGTCAAAAGATCCACTTTTTTATATATTTGTACCCACTCTATTCTTTTGCAGGGACCTTAAGTATTATCCTATGACAAAGGTACGATTCCTAAAATCATCAATCTATGTAACTATTATTTTTCATCACAGATAAAAAATAAATGCGTAACATCAGACACAAATAAAGATTTTTTATATATAAAACCAATAAAAGAACAGTTTTCTTCAAAAACCCTGTCTAAAAGTCTAGAAAATAAAAACTACATATTTGTCAGGACTAACTAAATACAGGAAGGAAAGCTCTAATCGGGAGCGTTTGGACACACTCCTACTATCACCCGAACCCTCCTCGGGAGTAGGATCGACCTCTGGGATGCCCTGAGTAGAAGGAGCTGCTGCCTGAGAAGGCCCTGTCAGCTGGACCGGAGCCGTGGAATGGATCACCGAGGATCGAGACCGCCTGGAAGTCCGGCTACTGCTCCTCTGAGACTCCGTCCGAGCACGAGAGGAAGACAGAGGGTCATCTGCCCGCAAGGAAATGTCGATCGCCCTCTGGTAGTCACGCATGTATGTCGTGGGGTCTCGACCAACGTACTGGAGCAGGTTCCAGCTGTAAAGGTACTGGGAATGCCAAGCCCTCAGATCTGCCACTCGCACGCTCACCCGCTGAAAAGAAAAGAAAGAAGAATTAGCACCGATAAAATAAGTAAGCATGGATAAGAAGGGATATTGAAGGAAGAAAAGCACATACCTCATCATCAGAACGGCCACACAAGTAGTCAAACGTGTCTCCAGGGAGAGGATACTCGGGCATCGTATATCGACGTAAGCCAGCACCAACATAGGAGAAGTCCCGAGGAAGTGTCGGCAGATCTACCGAATGAATGGACGAACTCACCGGCATAGCAGCAGAAGTAGACCCGCCCTCCTCATAAATCGGGAACAAAGGAGGACGAGAAGACGAGCCACCGAGACCCGTAGATCTGACCGGAGGACCCATGGCAGCGGATGGAAGAAGAGTCAGCGTGGCATAAGTACGAACACTCGGAGGGTCCACTACGGCCGTCGCTCTCAGAGGCGGGACCCCATTAGAAACAGCAGCAGCAGCAGAAAGGGTCCGACCAAACTGCTCGTAATCAACCCCGAAGTCTGCAGGCTCCCAGGACCACTCGGGAAAATCACCTCCCCCTCTCTCAGCAGGCTGCTCCTCTCCAGGTGTAGTCTGAGACGGCTGCTCTGGAACCGCCGCTATCGTACCTCCCTCGCCGCCCTCGGGCCTATCATCACCGCCCTCGGGTCTATCATCACCTCCCTCGGCAGCAGCAGGGACGTCCCTCTCGCCATCAGGATCGTCATCATCAAAGTCCAAAATGTTATCCCTTTGATCAGGGATAGGCGGCAAGTGACCAGGGACCGTCCTGGACAAGTGATTCTGCCATCGTATATAGTTGGGATCGCTTCCCAACGCTTGGTACCTCTCATAGAAGACCCGTCCCCGAGTCCCCTTCGGCTCCCTCATCAGATAGCGGGCAGCGAAGACAACATAATCCCCCTCCTCGGTGAACGTCTAGAAACCGAGTCCGTTTATAAGGGCCTGTACCATCACGGGGTCGATCTCGCCTGTCCGCCTCATCAGAACTGGCAGAAATAAAGGAACCCGAGGCCACTGAGCCGGTGAATGCTGGCGAATAACCCTCTCGCCCAGATAAAAGTGAAGGCCGTACTCGTCCCTGATAAGCTGCCTGGTCCTCGAAGCAGTCAGAGAACGGCCATATCCAAAATGGAGACCCAGATCGCCCTAAGGGGCCCACTCAATCTGAAAAAGAAGAATAAGATTTTATTTTCAGTAATTTATATTCTATTTTACTATTTATTGAAAAGCGAGAATACTAAAATATTTACCTGCTCCTCTAACAGGTCGTGGACGGCAGCAGCTTCGGTCTCCCGAGTCCGGTATACATAGGGAGCCCTGTAGTTCCCCGCTATAAATCGGCGGAGAAAGGGGAACTGGTCCTCGTTCTCAACGAGGAGATCCACTTGGGCGCGACCTAGGCGGGTATAAGCAACAAACCAACTCTGAAAAGGAAAGATAAAGGATTTCAGCAATAATCAACAGGTGATATATGAAGGTCCAAAGCAAAGACAAAAGGACTAAAGTATGTAACTCCCACAACAATGAGAAGCCCTTGAGGTTCAGGGCTAAATGGCGAGAGACCTGGTCCATGGCATCATATAGGACTGCAATAATGAATCCTCCCCAGTCATAGTCAAACATGAGGCTGAAGTCCCGAAGATAGGGCAACCACCAAAGATGGGCCGTGTCCCCCCCACGGGCCTCGAATAGATCATGGAGTGTCAGTAGAAGAAGGACGCGGGCATACTGGCGCGCCTCCTGACGGGTCATAAGAACCCCTGAAGCAACTAGCCGAGCTCTCTCTGTGGCTAGCCGCGTAACCAAGACACCCCGAGAAGTTGTATCACCGGAACTCCGTCGCTCTGGGAACCATCCAAGTGCGCTAACAATGCCCTCTGCCGTCAGACACAAAGGGACATCGATCTGAATGGGGATCCCCCCTGAAGGAATCCCGGTCAGAGCAAAAAGATCGAGGGGTGTCATCGTTATCTCACCCCAGCTCCAATGGAAGGTATGAGTAGTATCCCACCAATGGCAAGCAAGTGTCGACACCAAAACTGCCGCCCTAGAAACCCGCTCTGGGAGGGCGTCGAAGAGAGAGCCAAAAGGAGTCGCAAGAATCAACTCCTGAACAGGGGCTGGTGCCTGTCGCCACTCCAGAGATATAGTGTTGGGAGAACCCCAACCTCGGCCAACCCGCTGCAAACAAAATGGAGATATGGATATAAGAAACTTGAGGGTATTCTGGTGTAATTATGAGAGATATAGGGTGATAAGGGTAAAATATGTAATTTTCCAAACCTGAGGGTATTTTGGTGTAATTATGAGAGTTATACGGTTATAGGGGTAAATTATGTAATTTTCTAAACCTGAGGGTATTTTGGTGTAATTATGAGAGTTATAGGGTTATAAGGGTAAATTATGTAATTTTCCAAACCTAAGGGTATTTTGGTGTAATTATGAGAGATATAGGGTGATAAGGGTAAAAATATGTAATTTTCCAAACCTGGGGGTATTCTGGTGTAATTATGAGAGTTATAGGGTTATAGGGGTAAATTATGTAATTTTCCAAACCTGAGGGTATTTTGGTGTAATTATGAGAGTTATAGGGTTATAGGGGTAAATTATGTAATTTTCCAAACCTGAGGGTATTTTGGTGTAATTATGAGAGATATAGGGTGATAAGGGTAAAAATATATAATTTTCCAAAACTGAGGGTATTTCGATGTAATTATGAGAGATATAGGGTGATAAGGGTAAAATATGTAATTTTCCAAAACTGAGGGTATTTTGGTGTAATTATGTGAGATATAGGGTGATACGGGTAAAAATATGTAATTTTCCAAACCTGAGGGTATTTTGGTGTAGTTATGAGAGTTATAGGGTTATAAGGGTAAATTATGTAATTTTCCAAACCTGAGGGTATTTTGGTGTAATTATGAGAATTATAGGGTTATAAGGGTAAATTATGTAATTTTCCAAACCTGAGGGTATTTTGGTGTAATTATGAGAGATATAGGGTTATAAGGGTAAATTATGTAATTTTCCTAACCTGAGGGTATTTTGGTGTAATTATGAGAATTATAGGGTTATAAGGGTAAATTACGTAATTTTCCAAACCTGAGGGTATTTTGGTATAATTATGAGAGTTATAGAGTTATAGGGGTACATTATGTAATTTTCTAAAGGAACCTAAAGGGTATCACAATTTAAAGTATGTGTTCGCTAAATCGGACGTTATTTCTAAGCAGACATGCATACTAACATTTGTCAAAATACATGCAGGAAACGATAGAAATAATAAAACAGATAAAAACACGAAAAGAAGACATACCAGAGACCGTCGACGAATCTCGTGAGAAGCAGGCTCCATCAGGAGCCACGGAACATCCGGGACCGGAGCAGCCCGGGTAATATCTCTATAAATAACCGCCCGACCGCGGTCCACTCCATCCTCTCCGTACCAGTCGAGGTCCTCCCAGTCGTCATGATGAAGACTACACCGAAGGACGCCCTGAGCATCAGTAAAGGTGACCTCCTCCTGGTCACCCTCTAATCGATCCGGCTGTGCAGGATCCATCTGTGTATATGGAATATGAATGAGAAAAGTCGGAAAAATCGGAAAAGCGGCAGGGCTTCCGCGCTTAGGAGAAGAAAGAAAGAGAGAAAGAGAGCTAGAGAGAGAAAGAGGAAGAAGAGAATGAGGTGGAATGAGCTCAGCAAGGGGTTTATATAATGGAGCAATATGTCGAGCGACATATAGCCTCTTTGTCGCGCGACAAAGAGCCCTCTCCCGAGGTGTCGTGCGACAATCAGCCCCCTCCCCTGATTTTTTTGACCTTTGTCTCATTTTATCTCCCGCAGGAGGACTTCCGAGATGCAGTTTTCAAAAAAATTGCTAAAAACCGCACACCCAGGATGAGAACACGAGGAAGGACTTCCGAATCATCTCTCCGAAAAATGCGAGAACAAAATACAACGGCTAAAAGTAATCTCTGATCTCCCAAGAAGACCGAGACCATCAATGAGAAAAAGCAAAATATCAAGATAAGACGGGAATAAGAAAAAATTGAAATAGTAGAAAAGAGAAAGAACCCGCATGAGCGCCCGAAGCGACCGAGAGAAACATAAATGCAGAGTGACAGGGAGAGCCACACCAAGAGTGACAGCTAGGCCAAGCCGGCTCAGGGCTTCGTTTTGGGTGAGTAAGGCTCCTGATCACGACAAAGGGATGAAAAGACTACTGGTCAAAAACAGAAAAGGCCAGGAAAAGTCTTTCCCAAAAGAGGGAGAAATAGGGGCATCGAAAAACAGAACACGATGTGGGCCCACAAAAAGAGAAAACTAAGAAGAGAACAGAGATCAGAGATTGAACTTTCAAACAAATTTTCTTTTCAGCACGATACAGAAGAGATGGTTTGGAAAACCTCGGACCATCACTATGCGGAGAGCAAAAGAAATCCGAAAACTGCCTTATGAGCGAAGTATCTTCACTCGAGGAAAATATGAGAGTAAAGTTCAGAAAGATACAGGGAAACGGACATCCGGATTAGACCCTGAGAAGCTCTTTTCACCTTCGCAAGATTTACTCTCTCTCACTCTAGCAGTCTAAGAGAGGCAAAACACAAACACAAGCCCTCTCCGGAGGCAATTCACAAACACAAGCCCTCTCCAGAGGCAATCCATTCACATAAGCCCTTTCTACAGGCAAAACATCACCCACAAGTCCTTTCTACAGGCACAAGCCCTCTCCGGAGGCAATCCATTCACATAAGCCCTTTCTACAGGCAAACCGGTCACCAAGCACAAGCCCTCTTCGGAGGTAATTTTCTTTCTTTCTTTCTTTTACAGGTCAAAAGCCCTCCCAGAGAGGCACATTGGAGCAATGGTAGTCCTCCCACCTGAGGCGAAGCCCTCCCAGAGAGGCGCAGTGTAGCAATGGTAGTCCTCCCATCTAAGGCTAGTGGAGCAATGGTAGTCCTCCCACTTGAGGCGAAGCCCTCCCAGAGAGGCACAGTGGAGCAATGGTAGTCCTCCCACCTGAGGCGCAATGGTAGTCCTCCCATCTGAGGCTAATGGAGCAATGGTAGTCCTCCCGTCTGAGGCGAGTAGAACAAATGAAAGCCCTCGAAAGAGGCAATGAGGTAACAAAAGCCCTCTCCGGAGGAAAAACCAAACACAAAGCCATCTCCGGAGGCACTCACGAGCACTTTTTCATACACACACTCCTTCAGAGTTCATGCGGGAGCCATGGATCATGGTCTCTTCCAGTCGCCTCAATTCCTTGCAAGCAAGGAGCTTGATTCGACAGGGTCTGTAGACACCCCGATCCGTGACCCCCGCAAGAACCCTAACGACCTCCGAAAATGCTGTTTCTGGACTCCGGGACCCACCCGAACACCCGAGACTGCCCCGAAAGCGTTTGTTGGCCAAACAAACATGTTTTAAAGTGAAATGTCGCACGACATTCAAGATTGTCGCGCGACATACACAAGTATGTCGCACTACAATCCCACTTTTGGGGGACATGTCGCGCGACAAACACCCCACCACTCCACTTTCTGACTCATCAGTGAGTCAGAATCATCATTAAAGTAAAATGTCGCACGACATACACCTTTTCACCACTATAAATAGGCCAGCAGCCCCCAAGGATTAAACACACCAACATCACAGCTGAAAACAGAAAGAAAAATCGCCAGAGCAGAGCAGAAAACAGCAAACAAGCATTTTTTGAGTATTGTCTTATTTTCGAAGAATTATCGAATCTATTCTCGCCACTCAACGTGTCCGGTCTCGGGAATCGAATTCTCGGAAATATTTGAAGAAGGAGAAGATTATTATCGCCGAAGATCTCTATGCCGTATTATATTCTCTTTCTTATTATTATTCTCGTCGGGAAAGTAACGAAAGTCTCTTCTAGTAATTAAATAAAATATTTGTATATTAGTAAGCGAAGTGGTAACATGGTTGTGCTAGATTCCCAACGCGCCCGGAAATTAGGTTCATCTGTGTACTTGTGTTTATTTCTGTTGTTTTGTCCACGTTTTATTTGAATAAACTTATTGTCAAGTTACAAATAGTTTACTGTTTTCAAAATAAAAGACCCTGATAAAACGATTTGCAAAACCAGAAGAGTAAGTACGTTATCATCCGGATAAAATTCTGTTTTCAAAACCCGGACTGATAAGACTTATCTAGGAATTAAAATCAACATATCCTGTCTTCTCTATAGACTGCGACGTGTCTGATAACTCTCCTCAAACAGTTCTAGTTCCATATTAAATCAGTCCCGATATAGATCCGAACTTTTACAAAAGTAATCACAACACGAGAAAACCGTCATTATCTGAGGAAATAATACGGGATACTCTTTCAAAATAAAAGGTTTTTTTATCATTTGTATTTACATCTTTTAAATAAATAAAACATCGGATCTCAGAACACAAAGGCTCTTATCCCTTTCCCTTTTTTTCCCAGAAATTAGGGTTTTCATTTGAAACGTAGTAGACTGTCAGTAAAAGCATCCAAGTTTTTCAACATAAAATAAACATATAAGACCACTAGAGACTGAAAGGGCGGAATGGGTGCTTAACACCTTCCCAAACCGTAATATAGTTCCCGAATCCTATAGAATCCTGGTTTCGTAGACAAACGTGTAAGGAAGGCTTATCTGTAGCCTTTCCTCCTACACGACCCCTTTTTGTCCATTTTCTCATAAAACGTACTGGCGACTCTGAATGAACCCCTTTGCATATGAATTATCGAAGCAAATGGAACGACGGAATCCGTTCCGACGCTTCAGACGCCCAACGAACGGGGACGAGACCCGGGGGTCGCATTTGCGGATTCTCACACACTTGATCACAATTTTTTACCACCGTCTGCGATCTCCCTTATCGTGCATTAGCCACTTCACTCACCCCGTATTCAATCACAACTGAAGGCAATCCCGCAGGACCGTGAACGTTTGGAACTCCAGTTCTTAAAAGTGAAGAACACTAGGATCTCCTATGCCATGTAAATAAAACTTAGATGGTGTTTCAAAACTCTCAAAAAATGATTCTAACGTTTGGATATTTTCTCTCTCAAAAAACTCTCTATAATCATGTGTTTTTAAACCAAACCAATGGTTATATTTATAAAAAAAATATAGAGTCAAAGTTTTTTTAAAAAAAATATTAAAAATAAAATTTGCAATAAAAAATTATGCCTAGAAAATTATGCGCGGGACCAGCCCAAGAGCAAAATGTGTACGGGCCAGAATTTTGGATTTCAATTCCGTGAAAATTCTACTTGCCGGACCGGTCCAAAATTCGATAATTTGTACCGATCCGTATTGTAAAAAAGCTGCGTTGCTTCTTTATTAATTTCCATGTGTACGGCAAGCGGGCTTGGGCCCATTAAAGCTTATGTACGAATTTGAACAAAAGGAAGGCACGCGTGGGGTTGTACAAAAAAGCATATTTGACATTTCAAATCTTTTCTTTTACATTTATTGAATAAAATCCTTTATTTAAAAAAAAATTTATTTTTAATTTATCCTACTTATTAAATCCATTTGAGTACTAATTTGACTCAAATTTCATAGGCATGCAACTTTAAGGAACATGTTAGATATGAAAAAAATAAGTTTCCTCAATAATTTGTTTTGATTGGGCTTTTTGAATTTTGGAAGAACTCGGTAAAAATATTTAAAAATACATTTGACTCAAAAGATTTTTAAATACGAATTTTAAGCTCAAACACCACCTATATTTTGAATCATACCATATTACCAACTTACCTTAGATCCAAAATTATGTGCGATGAATCCGGTAAATTCGGCAAGTTTCAGTTAATTATCATGTCTTCAAATCTTCAATTCAACTCAAACAATTACAATGAAAAAAGTGTTCTTGGTATCGAAATCAAACCAACTAAAAATAAAAACCTAACAGGGGGAGAAGAAGGAGTAGGAGAATAAGAAGGGGGAGAAGGAGTAGGAGAATAAGAAGGAGAAGAAGGGGAATGAGAAGAGGAAGAAGGAGAAGGAGAAGTAAGAGAAGGAGAGAAGGATGAGAAGAAGGAGAAGGAAAGAAGGAGAAAGAGAAGAAGGATAAGAAGGAAAAGGAGGAGGTGGAGGAGGAGGAGGAGAAGAAGAAGAAGAAGAAGATGATGATGATGAAGGAAAAGAAGAAGGAGAAGGAGGAGGATAATAATAACAATAATAATAATAATAATAATAATAATAATAATAATAATAATAATAATAATAATAATAATAATAATAATAATAATAATAATAATAATAAGAAGAAGAAGAAGAAGGAGGAGGAGGAGGAGGAGGAGGAGAAGAAGAAGAAAAAGAAGAAGAAGAAGAAGAAGAAGAAGAAGAAGAAGAAAAAGGCATTTTCGTCATTATTAAAGGAACTTAACGGAAATATTTAACAGCGAGATGCAATCTCAAAGAATTTAAAACATGGGTTGCAAACTAAAATTGGTGGTCAAAATCTGGGGTGCAAAGTCCAAATATCCTATGATTTTTTTGTTTAATCTTGTATATAGACAATGCAAATAGAAAGGGAAGCCAATCACCAATTACACATTGAACATTCTCTCAAACTTCCTGACAAAAAATATTAAAAAAAAAGAAGGAAAGAGGGCTAAAAGAAACCCTAGCTTTAGGCTATGAGGTTACTAATTACTACAATATAAATTCCTTGGCAGCAACTTTAATACCCTAGCTTTAGCCATTTTGAGTTAGTAATGGAACCACCACAATTTTCATCATACAATAACGGTAGTAAAAGGAGAAAAAGAGATGGGATCGTTGACGAGATACTCACCAAACTCCTAGTTAAGTCTTTATTGCGATTTGAATGCGTTCGTAAACAGTGGCTCTCTATAATATCAAATCCAAATTTTCAAAGGAGTGAATCAGGGTCCATTTTATTCACGGTATCCAACTGTGAAATTCACACTCTTTACACTATTGATGATGATGATGATCAAGAATGTGGCAATCCCTTTTCTATAATGTGGAGCTATAACCAAATTTTGTTTTAGAGAGTTTGCCGTCACCTCAAATTCCAGTAATGGATTGGTACTTATAGGTTTTGGCATCTCTTTGTTCTTGTTGAATCCATCCACACGTTATTCCATCAAAGTTTTAACATTTGATCGCTCACAAGACTATGGCTATCGTGCTGTTAGAAGAATTTGTTACGATACAAATGCTAATGATTACAAGGCCATAGTAACCTTAAGCGAATATGTGGTTGTTGCTAGTATTAAAACAAAATAGTGGACAAAGATTAATTTCCCCTATGATTTTTATTACGTGTCGGAAGGGCCTGTGGTAAATGGACTAATGCATTGGACGATGTACGGTATGATTCATTGACAAATAGGTTCTATGATTTTCTATCCCCACGGTCAATGTTTGGCGATGTAAATGTGATTTTTGGTCTAAGAGTTTTAGATAGAGGCCTTTTGTATGGCATATATGGACAATTGAATCGATTTTCAAGTTGAAATACTCTAGAATGTTGAGATACTGATAGTGAAGGAATATGACGTAGTGGAATCTTGGACTAGCATGTTTGTGTTGTCAACTTCAGTGGTGATTGATCATTATCTTACATAATTGATTTCTCTCTGTACTACAAAAGATGGTGAGGTTCTGCTTCTACTTTTGCCAAGGATTTGTCCATTGAGTCAAGTACTACTTTTGGCCTTTAATTATAGAACAAAGTCACAAAGAAGAATATTTGAAATCTCATTGTCATTTGGCAACATATTAAGTATGGTTTCATTAGTAGAAAGTCTAGTCTTGCTCACTGGCTATTATTGGGATCCAACACGACAAAGCAAGCTCCATCTAATATAATGCGAAGAATTTGACTCCATCTAATAACTGTTATAACTTTGCATGCCTAGGATATTGATGCACGTAGGTTCTTTTACATATTGACTTGATTTTAGGTTACTAAGAGTACAATCTATATATACATATACGATTATGCTAAACCAGTGCTTTATATTTGGTGTCCATGTGCGCCTGATTAGATCTGTGCCATTCTAGATTATAGTTTTGTCTATTATAAGCAAAATAAAAGAAAAAGGAAGTGTGTTTTTTGGGATGCCTTATAAATAATTGTTAATGACTCTCATCTTTATATGTATATGTATATTGGGTGAAAAAAAAAGGGGGGGCTTTAGTTTCAATATCCTTTTGAAAACACAAAATTCTTTACCGAACACAATCATGAGACCTATTTATATGAAGCGTAAGGTCCATATTTGTTCATCGGTTAAGTTAACATGAGCCTCTTATTGGCTAATCCCACTGTAGTCCAAGTTTGAATCGTACTCGCCTTAACATAATTAACCTTCTCACCTAAAGAAAAATCATCATTCTGAATACAAATTATGTTTGATGCAAGTAGTGATTTATTAGTAATGATTAGTGCGCTTGTTAATAAAGTGGTTTATATTTTGGTATACATATTTAAGAGGCAATTGTAGAGCATTTGATAAGTTAGATGGATCAAACAACCTTTTTTACTTGGATGGAACATCGTGTTATTGAATCATAACATTCGAATTAACTTGGCCCTTGGTATAAAAGCTCAGTTTAAGCAATTTAAGCTACATATTTTATACCACGTGGGATTTACATGGAAATTTTAACAAATGTAAAATGCCTCTTAATATGGCCTGTGCATTCTCTTTTGCATTTCATATTCGGCTAACTTTTTTGTTATAATATCATGACTTGGTGCTTTAGATCTTGTAGCATCCTGTATTTAAATTAATGTTAATTATGTTTTATTAACTCTTTTATATACTTGTGAATGATCCTTTGGTGATTCGGGTGGTCCGAATCGATTCCGGTTGATAAATAGGAAGTTTTGGTTCCTTACGATTCGTTAATTTGAGCTAACTTTGAGCTATCGTAATTCCTCCGTTATTGATCCGATTAACATTTCGCTCAAGTGTGTGTCTAGTATTTGTATTATTCTACAACTTTTGTGTTTTGTCCGAAAGCTAATTCCCACTCATCATGGGTCAAAACAAGGCACGAAGTAGGCCCATCGCTAAATTTTGGTTGTTTGATAGCGTTTCGGCAGAGCGCTGTCTTCGGTAAATTTCTGAGAAAAATCTATCCATAATTTTGGGAAAACTTTCTTTAGAAAGTTGTAGAGTTTTGAAATACCTTTCCGTGGACATAAAGATTGCCTCAATCGGAGTTCCGAGTCAAAAGTTATGGCCAAAACAAAAACAGTGCTCCAGAGCCAAAATTGCGCGCGGACCGGTCTGGGAGTTCCAGACTCAAGAGCGGACTGGTATGGCCTTTTTCCAGACATGTCCAGCTTTTAAAAATCACCAAATTTTCACCCCGCGGACCGGTCTAAGGGTTTTTGCATACCGGTCCGCACGTCTACTGTAGCAACCGACTTAAAATGGATTAAAGCTCGTTTTAAGCCATTTTTCAACCATTTTTTGAACCAACCTCTTCCACTAAACTCTAGAGAGTTCTAGAGAGAGAAAGATAAGTGTTCTTGAGCGATCCTTATGTATTTTCACTCCCAATCGAAGGATTAAACATCGAGAAACATCCGAAACACCTCCTAGCTTACTATTCTTCATCTTCTACCTTGAGGATTCTTTGGGGAAGGCTTGAAGTAACAAGTTTCTTTCTTCTTTGTCACTCATAAATTGAGGTAGGGGTTTTCTTACTTTCAAAACCTGATGAAATGAGTTTATTACTTGATAATTCATACGTTTGATTTGTATAAACTTAGAAAATTGAATGTATACATATATTTATGATGTTGCATGATATGTGTGGTATTGGATATATGATTGGAGGCACAATATGACATTTATACTTGATATAAAGACTTGTTTGAACAAAATAAGATACCCTTGGCGATATATCTATGACATGGTTGATAAAAGTGATTTATTTGTGAACTTTTTATGCCAAGGGATATGTGGTTGAACTTGGTAAGGTATATATGGCATAATTTGCTTCATGTGGATAATTAGCATCATGTTATGCATATTATATATTACTATGGTGTCAACTGGAAGCTCGGCAACTTTCAAAGGCATGGAGGCTCTATTATGGCTTATGACTCTTGTTCAAGTATCTATTTCTCAGAGGCTTGTATCATTTATTTATATACTGAAGAGCTGGTGGCTCTTGGAAACCGAAAAATGAATTGAATGTATAGTGCTTTGCGGGATGAAAAAATAGGCAGGGCCTGGTGCCCTTAGGTTGAAAAGCCCTAAACCCCTGGGGGAGCCATGTTTGGCCGCCTATAAGCCACCGGTGTGGAGCTCGGGAATCTAGGCAAATTGGCAAGGCACTATGGGATTGGGGTGACTGATCCTAGGGCTATTGCTCTCTATACTTGTGTGGGATCGGGACAATTGATCCCAGGTTATGATATCTTGGCAGCAATGGAATCTATTCATCACTCAAGCTCTCTATTCTACGGTAATCGATTGACACAGGAGGTAACCTGCATTAGCACGTTTATGCACGATCACTTGATGAATTTGGTTTCTGTTGATATTAGTGATTTTAACATGGTCTAAATGATATGTTTATAAACTTGTTTTTGAACATACGCCCTGTATCCCCCCTATTGAGTATATGGCTCACCCCGGTTTTAATTTAAAACATTTCAGGTACTCACGAGTCCCACGAGGACAAGGATACAACAGGGTCAGGGACGATATAGAGGCTCTGATACTACATGTATACCTTGTTTTTTTTTTTGATGTATATATTTTTCCGGGAAGCCACGGCTAGCCCGAGGAGTTTGTATACTTTGGTTATTCGTATGCTTTGGATTATATGTATATGATAGATGCTAGAATGTATAATATCTTTAATACCCCATACATTGTGATATTTGCTATATCTATTGTTGTTGACTCATTTCTTCCTACATACCTATCTTAGTCTTAATAAGATAGGTTAGTAACGCTCCAGGTCTTAATTACAGATGTTAACCTATACATTAAAGCGGGGGTGTTATAGATCTTATCATAAATGTTTCAAGTCTGTATTTCTTAACTCTTGTTACAGCTCTTGGCTTTTGTTCACTATTATGACTAATTTATTTTCTCTTGTAAGTTTCATTGTTTCTCTCATATATATGTTTCGAACATTGTCCACCGAACAACTTGAAAATAACAAAGGGAAGACTAGATTATAATATTTCGAATATTTTTTAATTCCATCGTTGCTACAGTTTATGTGTTTGATTGGATTCTTTCGAATACTTGAAATGTATTTTATGAATTCCTGAATTTAATTTGCAGTACATATAAATAAGTAAGGTATTTCCATATATTTTAGAACAATTTTTATTTGTAATTCCCTTGTGCGAGGGTATTTTGTTTTATGGCTGAAGGGTAGCGTCATCAGGATTTTATTTTATTTTATTTTTATTTATTTTTTGTATCTTTCAGCAAAATGACATCGTTCACATTTGCCATTTGATTGGGACTTTTTATTTCACTTATCTTTGGCAATAGAAAACCTACAAAATAGGGCAAATCAAACTTATGAACGATCATTACAAACAAGAGAAATAATGTTTATGAGACAAGAACCTAAATCGAATTCATTGGGTCTATTGTAAGTCTGTTTTTGACAACCTAGTTCGCCACTATCCTTTGTTATAAATATGAAAAAAATAAATATATATATATTAGCTAAATGAGCCACAGATGTAACACCTTTTGTTTAATTTATCCGTTAATTTTCATTCCTAAGCTTTATTTATGGAATAATGTCACTTTGACTAGTATTTTTTGTTCTGAGTGAAATTTTGAGGGCCCGACACCTCGAGTAGGTTTCAATAGCTTCATTACATTTACATTTGTGTGAATGATCATTTTGCTATTTGGGTGGCCCTTATCAAAATATAGGTTTTAATCACTCCTTAATTGTATTTTGCCCTTAATCATAGCTTTAGTTAGTCGAATTTTGTTATGGGCATATTTTTATGAGCCGGACATCGCAAGTTATATTAATCATATTACATATGTGGGCATGGTTGAAATGTATTTCGATGGCCCCTGTTGAATTTGGCCGGCTAATTGTTATAATTCAGATTTTGGCGAAATGAGCTTTTGGCCAACTTTGAAGGCTATAACTTACTTGTTTGATATCCAAATGAGTCACCATTTGTACTGTTGGATATATTTCTATTATGTCTACATCTTTTGTGTTTGACAGAAACCCAATTCTAGATACTTATAGGTCATAACTCGGCATAAAGTAAGGCATTAAACCAAATATGTTCGTATCAGAATGTAGTGTTTTGGCGGATATGGGTGTCTTCAATGAATTTATGATATTATTCCGTCCAGAATTTGGAGAAACTTTGAGAGAGAAAAGTTGTAGATCCTTGAGTCCTCTTTCTGTTGATATAAAGATCATCCAATTAGAATTTCGAGTGAAAACTTTTGCTTAAAATACGAATAGTGCACTAAAACCTTTTGGTCAATCGGGTTTGACCCAACTTAACTCGTTTTGACTTATTTTTCACAGTCGCTTTCACCCAAACTCCACCAAATTCAGTCATAAACGAAGAGTACATATTTAGAGCTTGAGAGAAAGGTTGTGAGGGAGATTTGTAGTCATCTTATCACATTTTCACATGGGGATCAAGAAATTGAACTAGAGTTTACATTATTCATCGTCATCATCTTCATCCCATCAATGTGGGAGCTTAGAGTGATTGGATGGGAGTTATTCTAGCCATCTAGATCATTATTAATCTTTCCAAAACTTGTGTTAAAGTTTCAAACAAGGTGGGAACGCTAAAACTCAAACTTATTTTCAAATTATTATATGTTTTATATTTAATTTCAAACAAAAATTGGGGAGCGGGGTAGTACAATTTTGAAATTTATCACACGCATGGGGGTTGGGTTGTTTTTCCTTAAATCTTTTAGTTGATTTGTGAGTTATGTAACATCAATTTGTTTATTATACAATAATCCCTTATTTAGTATTGTTAAGAATGAAGATTTCTATAAAACCCATACGGACGGATACGATAACTGATAATAAAGAGCGATGCCTGCTCATATATAGTGATATATTAATGGGTTTAAAGCATATTTTGGCTATAACCTCACATGTATGTTATATTATTATTGTGCATAAGCTATTGGTTGGCTATTTGTGGAATAATTTGTTGATAACTCATCAGTCTGTAATTATGCCGAACATATTTTTAATGTACTTTTGAATGGCGTATGGTAATAAACTAATTGCTGGGATTTATTTTAAACCAGCCTTATAAAATGTATATAGATAATGCAACATCTAGTTTGTTGTTATAAACTCACCAATTAGTAATATCCATTTAACAAACCTGTTGAGTGGACACTGAGATGACAGACTTAGTGTAGTTAGCTTAAGTACAACACTAATATGACTAGGTAATGATATATTATATATAATTTGATACTTGTATCCTTTCGAGCATATATATTTGGTTTATGTACTAAACCTTGTTGGATAAATGTTTGATATGTATATATATATACTCCATCTGTCCTAATTTAATTGGCGCACTTTGAAAAACTAAAAATTAAGGAGACATAATAATTACTCCAAGAGAAAATACTTATTTTCAAAAATGCCCTTTACTTTTCTCCTAATAAAAAAAGGTGGCAGGACCCAAAAAAAAGAAAGTGGTGGGAGATTAAAGGGTGTGAACACCCCAATCCACGACTCTCGTGCGAATACTGATTTTCTTTAAGCATCCTACATTTAATCATCATGCATGTAGAAAGACTGATAGGAAAGACTCCAATTTTGGACGTGTTGGGAGTCTAAGATAACCCTTGTTGCCCTTGTTGCCTTTTTTCCGAGCGCTCCTGCGCATTTTTTTATAAGCCAGCCGCACCCCCCTGTCGCACGCCCAACCGTACGGCTACCTGCCAACCGTACGGTTGGCACATGCTAACCGCACCCCCTAGCCGCACGCCCAACCGTACGGCTGGCACACCCCTGTCGCACGCCCCAGCCGCACCCCATGCGGCTACCCCTGCGGTTGGCCTCTTTTGGAGCGTTTTTGGCGCAAATGTTGCTATAAATAGGACCCTTGGGACCCCATTTTGGGATCATCAACATTCAATAGTATTTTTGGTAAGTAGGAGCTTTGTCAAAGTTTTGTGAAAATCATTTTTTAGAGAAATTCTGAGAGAGAAGGCTAGTGAGAGGAAGTTAGTGAGAGAAAGCTCTAGAGAGAGAAAGCTCTAGAGAGAGAAAGTTCTAGAGAGAGAAGGAAGTCAAGGCAAGACTCTCCTATCTTCTCCAAGCGCAGCAGGTATAACTTTCTACCACTTTTCTAAATTTCGGTATTGCATTTTTAATACAGAAAATTATATAACTTGCAAGGAAGTTCACTGTTTTCTAAACTAGTCCATTCTAAGTTTTACAAGAAAACTAAAATCCGTTTTGACACGTTTTCAAAACCAACAAAAACAAAAACAGTTTCCAAAAGAATGGAACTACGAGACTCTGATTTCATTCTACGAATGAATACGTAGGCGCTCGCAAAGCTCGAGTCTGATTTCAAAATATTGTTTTAAACTAAATCTATCCGGAAAGGACTATTCTGAAAACCATTCGAACTACTTGTAAGATATCTAAAATAGGAATTAGATACATGATCCATTAAGAGACCGAAAGGGCGAATTGGGTGCCTAACACCTTCCCAATTCGTAACGTAGTTCCCGAACCCTAGCAAAGTAAATTTTCAATATAAATCTCTGGTTTTAAACGTATGAAAGATAGTTCATTTTCGAATTATCCTTCGTACGATCTTTTGTTTGTTTTCTAGTAAAACAAACTGGCGACTCTATAAAATACGTTTTCAAATAAAACCGAGAACGGAGGACTTCCCTCTCTCGGGGGTATGGGTCCGGATTCACACAAAGGGTAATGTTGGAAATAATAATAGGTGGTTTAATTATTGACCTGCTAAATATAGAAAGTGGACAATTATTTTGGGACATCCGAAAATGGAATAGTGGACAATTAAATTAGGACGGAGGGAGTATATATTTTGATGAACGTAAACCATACGATTTGATATGTACACAATATATTTATATGTCGAATACATATTTGAGATAATTATATTGCTTGGTAGGATTATTAGTACTATATGATGTGGATATCAATTGAGATATATGGATAGATTTACTTGAAACTATTATATTATTGTTGTTAATGGATTTTCCCACATATTTTGAGTATATAAGTATATTTATGCATTCTTTTCTTTTGATACATATCTCGTATATGTATAATTCCATATAACTAATGGTTAGCTTTTGACATATATATACTTCTTATCTCTATTGGCTTGAGATTTATATAGTTTTGTGATTTGGCACCATATTGTACCAGTTGGTTAGTTACTGTCTTGGTGGTTATATGACATATTTGTCTTTGGGGGACATAGCCTGTGTGACTACATGAGCTATTTAGCCTTTGGGGTTTACCACTAGGTGGATAGTAGTAGGGGGTCCCTGCAATAGAAGCGAAAATACCCAAGCCATGGGGGTTGTCAACTATGCAAATAAGATTTAATTCCTATATAGTTGATTATACGTCCTTGGGGAATGATTTTATTTTTGGGCTCTCCTGTCTCATGGTTTTAGCCATGGAAAGTGATATATGAGTCCTATGGGAGGACATATCGTATGGTAGAAATATGAGTGCTTAGTTTCTTATCTGGATACTATGTTACACATATGTTTTATGTATACTAATTTCCTTTAGGGGAGATATCATGTGATGTGCATATTATGTACCACTAATTTCGATACATGGCTTCATAGTATTTTGGTATAATACTATATATATATATATGTATATGGCATATGTACAAGGAGTAAGTTCTATGCATCTCATGGCTTTCCATTATTTTCGATATTGGGTGTGTGTTTGACTAGTTTTATTTTTATAGAAAAACTTTTGTAATTCCCACTAAGCTCGTGTTTGGCGCACCCCCATTTTTCAAGACAATTTTGCAAATACATTCATGGCATGGTGCATGTACCATATCTAGATGCCTCTAATGACCCCGGATACTTAGTAGTTGTTCACGGTTTGACAATTTAGTTTGCTTAAACTTTGTAATTTGTCTTATTTATTTAAATTGAGTTGTATTGTATTAAGTTAAAGAATTTACTTTGAATTTTACAATCAAGTTATATTTGGAGATTTAAATAAGCTGTACAAATTTATTGATTACTTTAATAAAACATTGTTAGCCTACGGATGGAATTTTCTTTAATGATTATGTTTGTTTGACAAATGATTTGATGAGTATTGTATACCCAGGATTCGGTTATTGGTAAAATAGAGGAGACAATGCCGAATTTTTGTAAAAATCTAAGATACACCTTCTTATGTTTATTTTCTTTTTACTCATACCATTTTATAAAATGAGTAATTCCTTGAGAAACGTTTTTAATTAATGACAAACGTTACACTTCTCCTGCCGTTGTGAGTGACGGCATCCGTGATTAATCGGGTCTTGGAGAATTAAGCCTCTTAACGCGATTCGGGACTCACAATAAACCGAATATTACAGAAAACCATTGCAAATTAATCTCTAGAGGGAAATTTATTTGATGTGACTTTTGGGTTGTGAAGGGATAATTTCTTTTATCTCGCCACATTATAAATTTTCTTTAGTACACTAAATTTTAAACAAATCAAACATTCCATTAGTAAAAATTATTTTTTCATGTCCTGCAAAATATTCATAGGTGAGTCTTCGAAGATTCAAAGCTATATAAAGGTTCAACGATACAAAATTGAGCGCCAGTCCAAATTTCTTTTACTTTCAATTTGGATTATTGTATGTTTTTATATGGAATGTTGGGCTATACATAGGAGGTAACTCTCGAGTCTCGACTATTAACTAGTCCTTGCGAAATTTGAGAAACTGCTCCAAATGGAATTTAAACTTGTCCAAGAAATATTCCATTTCTAATTAGGTGGTCAAACTTTACTCCTCGGTTTAGAACCCACAAAGTCTTTATCCTTTTAAGTTAGTTAACTAAACCTCCTAAGTTTTGACTTATCTAAGCCAAAAAAATTATGGAAATTTGGCTAAGGGCCACAAATGACCTTTTTCTAAATTGAAAACTGGGAATACTGTTTTTAAAATTTATTCACTTCCGGGCATGTGTAACATCATAAGTTTTAATGTGAGATAAGATAACATAGCGGACAGTTATGAATAGGATATAAACTCACAATATAAAAAAAAACCACTCAAATTTTATTAAAAATCAGTCTGCCCTCAACGGTTACAATGAAATCTTAGAAATCATGGGATTATGCAATGTTGATGTCAAGGATCACGCGGGATTTGACAAAAGTCCAATCCGACTTTCCAAACTCAACTTATTGCGTTATTAAAACCTTCCTTAAATAGTAAAAATGCGGATTCGGAGGCCTAAACGAAGGAATTTTGCATGCATAATTGCCCGTGAGGGGGGGGGGGGTGGAGCAGGGAGGTTGGTAAATTGGCAATCTTTGAACTAACTTGTCCTTATTTTATCCCATAAAACGATAGAGATTGAGCAGAAACATTTAAAAAACGTTTTAACATAAAACTTATATGAGACGAAATGGATTCCATTATTCATTAAATTTATGTTTTAATCGCCATTCGGGTTTGAAACTCAATTTTCTAATGTAAAATTGCAGCCCTTGCCTTCCCAACTTCAGTATTTTTGCATCTTCTTGGATATGCAAATGGAAGCTAAGATTTACAGGAGAAAGACAATGACAGATCAAAACAATCAATTTAGAAATTAGGTTACCCAATTATTTAAATCGCATAAAAGGATTCTCATGCTTAAATTGAGTTCCTCTACCCATTCTTAAGAATAAAAGAGAAAAATGTAGGTTTTACAGCCAACTTGTACAAAATTCCAATAATAAATATCTTTCATAGTCATATAATATCCATTATTATGCATAAATATCCAAGGCAAAGATATACTAACCATCAATTGGATCGAATCAAATTCTTTCTTTCGAAACCCCTTCAAAATATGGGATTACAAAAATCGTCGTGTGTTACTTTGTTCTAGGATTATACAAGAACAATGCATAGCTCGTATACTTCAAGAATCGGTCGTCATTAGCAGAACTTCACCATCTTTTGTAATAAGGAACGGAATTAGTTTTCCAGTACAAGAATTCAACCCTAAATTTGACAATGCAAACATACTTGTCCAAGATTCCGCCACCTCGCATTCCTTCTTGTCAAAATCTCACCATCTCGTTATGTGAGTAGAAAATAGTTTGCATTATCCACACGCGCCATATTACACTTAATTTGTTTTAGACATATTGCAATTACTTTTTTTTTCAACAGCAAACATACTACCAATTATTGAACTAATGTTGTAGACACCCCGATCCGTGACCCCCGCAAAAACCCTAACGACCTTCGAGAACTACTGTTTTTAGAGTCCAAGACCCACCCGAGCACCCGAAACTACCCTTAAAGGGTTTGTTGGCCAACAAACCTGTTTTTAAGTGGGATTGTCGCACGACATATCAGTATGTCGCGCGACAATCACTTATATGTCGCACGGCAAACCCCTCTGACCCCGACCATCCACTCTCTGAGAAATAAGTCTGTCAGAGACATCACTTCAGCCGTTTGTCGCGCGACATTGGACACATTGTCGAGTGACATATGCTCCTTTTGGGGAAGTGTCGCGCGACATACTCTTCCCACCACTATAAATAGGCCAACACCCCCAAGGGTTCAAGGACTGCATCTTGGATTTGGAGAATTATTGGCTTATATCTGATTTTTTAATCTTTCGTCGAGCATTTTCTGTTATAATCTTATTTCTGAGGAATTATCGAATCTATTCCCGACACTCGACGTGTCCCGTCTCTGGAATCGCATTCTCGGAAATATCTGAAGAAGGAAAAGATCATTATCGCCAGAGATCTCTCTGCCGCATTATATTTTCTTTCTTATTGTTATTATTCTCGTCGGGAAGCTAAAGAAAATCTCTTCTAGTATTTAAATTATATATATGTGTACTTGTTTTACTCTTGTTGTTTAGTCCAAGTTTTATTTGAATAAACTTATTGCCAAGTTACAAAGTAGTCTACCGTTTCTAAAACAAAAGACCCTGATAAAACCATTTCCAAATCAGAAGTATAAGTACATTATCATCCGGATAAAATTCTGTTTTCAAAACCCGGATTGATAAAGACTTATCTAGGAATTAAAATCAACATATCCTGTCTTTTCTATAGACTGCGACATGTCTGATAAAACTCTCCTCAAAGAGTTCTAGTTCCATATTAAATTAGTCCCGATACAAAATTCGAACTTTTACAAAAGTAATCACAACACGAGAAAACCGTCATTATTTGAGGAAATAATACGGGACACTCTTGCAAAATAAAAGGTTTTGTCATTTGTATTTACATCTTTCAATAATAAAAACATCGGATCTTGGAACACAAAGGTTTTTATCCCTTTCCCCGCTTTTTCCCAGAAATTAGGGTTTTTCACTTGGAAAGTAGTAGACTGTCAGTAAAAGCATCCAAGTTTTTCAACATAAAATAAACGTATAAGACCACTAGAGACCGAAAGGGAGGAATGGGTGCTTAACACCTTCCCAAACCGTAATATTGTTTTCGAACCCTATAGAATCCTGGTTTCGCAGACAAATGTGTAAAGAAAGGCTCATCTGTAGCCTTCCCTCTTATACAACCATTTTGTCCGTTTTCTTGTAAAACGTACTGACGACTCTGAAGAAACCCCCTTGTATATAGAAATAGGATAGAAAGACACCAGATGTGATCATCAACACACCGATCGAAGCAAATGGAACGACGGGATCCGTTCCGACGTTCCAGACGCCCAACAACGGGAGCGAGACCCGGGGGTCGCATTTGCGGATTCTCACAAATGTGTGTACTTTTTTTAGGTAATTTTATTTGTTTATGTGTACCTCTTTAATAAGGGTATTTTTGGAATAATACTTATACAACATATTTAAATGCAAAATTATCCATAAATAATTAATTTACGTGTTTTTGAATCTTATCTTACAAACTAATCCTTAAAAACTATTGTCCTTCAATAAAAAGAAAATATCAACTTTATCCTTTATTAAAAAAATAAAAATAAAAATTTAGTCCTAAATAATTAGGGTTCACGCAGAGGAAATGCACCCATTTATACTTATATATAGTATCAGTGATCTTGAGCACTCATTTCTTTATAATTTTTTATTATTGGCATAAGTATTGCTTTAATTTTTACAAATTTCAATCTAAAAAATATTTTTCAATCTAAATTTAAGTGAAACCAAAAATATTTAAGAGCATTTACACTAATAATACCACTTACTGAAACAGAATTTAATAGCATATATTACATAATACCAAAATTTATTGAAATTACCGAAAAACTGAGTGGAATGGTATTGGTTTTCACTTTCAAATACTGATGGGTAAACCAGTAAAACTGGTATTGAACTTCTAAAAAATAGTTTCTGTTATGGTATTGATAAAGGCGATTTACCAACCAGTTTACTGAAAAACACTCCTAAATCCAATCAATTAAAAAAAAAACATTGTACTCGACCCAAATCAATTATATGAAAATAACAAACCAAACCCGAGAATTCACAATAGATTGATTCGTATTGGGTTATATGATATATATATATACACAAATGATAAAAAAAATAAAAGAAAAGGTATACCGAACAAAGAAAAAGAATACATATTGAGCCAATAATTAATACATTTATTTTTTTTACTCTAAGGAGCATCAGTGAAGCTTTTGTTCGGAACTTTTGGTGTTTGGGGGTTTTGGGGTGTACATGAAACAAATATCGGGTCAAAGGGTTAAAAACAAGTCAAACCCAAGTAGCCAAATGATTCTGGCGCACTATTTGTATTTTGGGCATAACTTTTCACTGAGAACTCCGAATTGAATGATCTTTATATCAACAAAAAGAGGACTCAGTGATCTATAACTTTTATATTTAGAGTTTTTTCAAATTTTGAGTAGAATAATACTATAAATGCATTGAAGACAACAGTCTGCCAAAACACTGTATTCTGATAGGAACATATTTGGTCAAGTGGCTTACTTTGCGCTCAGTTATGACCGATAAGGAGTTAGAATTGGGTTTCAGTTAGAGCATCAAAGTTGTAGAAGGAAATGAACTCTATCAGAAGGTTCAAACGGTAACTCATTTGGACATCAAACAAGAAAGTTAGTTGGCCAAAAACTCATTTTGCCAAAAATTGAATCATCACCATTAGAAGACCAAATTCAACCACGGCCATCTAAAATGTGTTTCAATCATACACGAATATGTAATATGATTAATATAATTTGCGTGAAGTATCCGGCTCATCAAAGTATGTCCATAACCAAATTCAACTACCTAAAGCTAAATTTAAGGGTAAAATACTACCAAGCGGTAACTAACACCTATAATTCAATAAGGACCACCCGAGTAGCGAAATGATCATTTATGTATATGTAATTAAGCTACTGAAATATGCTCGAGGTGTCGAAATCACATAATTCTACTTGGAACCAAAAATTACTAGCCAAAGCAAGATTATTCGAAAAATCAAGCTTATGAAGTTGAATTAATGAGTAAACTAAACATGAGGTGTTACAGGAAATTTAGCAGCTGAAGTGCCCTTAAAAAATCTATTTACTTTGGTGGAAGTGTTGCTAAAATGCCTTAGCCCCGGTAGAAAACCTTTATCGAACAAATTGTGGTAGATCTCCGCTTTGTTCTAATTGTGGCTCGGAATCGAAATCGGTGGAACACTTATTATTGTATTGGTTCAATTAATTTAACGGTCCACACAAAACCGAACTAATCAAAATGATTTTTGAAAAGTCAATCCAAATATATATTCCCCACACCCCTCTTTTTTAGTTTTTTTTCCTTTTTTTCTCTCTTTTAAAAATTACGTTTTAACTTAAACGAGTTTCAACAAGACAGGCCCTACGTGCCCCCCACCGGCCACTTTGAATTTGAGATATTTTTGGGTCATTTACTTTTTTTTTAACAATCACGTTCTAACAATGTGTTACTGCTGGGAATTGCAGATATTTGGGATCTTAGATTGTTGGTGATTATGACGTGTGCCATTTAAATTTGTGGAAGGAAAGCAAACAATTTTGTGTATTAATTAGTTGTTGATTTTTTCTTATAAAGATTTTATGAGTTTGATTCACAGAGTAAAATGTACGCATGAAGAATATCACTTACTTTAAAAAAAAAAATATGAGAAATTTTTAATTTTTTTTTTCAAGAAGGAAATAGTGGTCCTTCTCCTATACTAAAACTCATAAATGGTTTTCTTTTGGTAATCATTTGATTTGAATTTTTGTTCATTTATGAAATTCAAAATGATAATTTTACTTGAAAAGTTTGAGTCTCGTAAAACATGTAATCTACCACTTGCTATAAATTATAAGATGCTCTTAGTTTAAATTTATTAATATTATAAGAATGAAAAAGAACTCAAACCAAATAAACACCGGGTGCGTTTGATTGCCAAAATTTTCCAAGAAAAATTTAGGCCAAGATGAAAAATATATACTTTTTTAACTTTTGTTGATATTTGATTGCCTAATTTTCTAGGCTATTTTAATTCTACAGAAGAAATATGAAGTTCAGAGAAGCAGTTCAAAAAATATATAAAATTTAATTTCGGCACTGGGCACAGTACGTAGGTTTTCAACGTTTATCTTGCTTTAAAAAAAAAATGAAAAAAAAATACGTTTTTTCTTCCTAGACACATTTTTCCTCGACTGGAATTAATCCAATCAAAACAACCACAATAAATTTGTTTTGTACTTTTGTTTCTTTGTTAATAAATAAATAAATTACTTTATTTCCGTTTGATCGATAATGACAACAATGTCCTCGAAATGAGTGTATGGCCACCAATATTTTTTCAGTTGTCTATTTTGACATAAACCAATAGCTATAATTTAGAATTTTGGGGACAAAAAAAAAATGTAAATCGTAATGCACTAAAAAATAATTTTATAACCAAATTTTTGCCGGTAAATATTTTAGCTGCAATTTTTATTTGGATGTTTATCACAAGTGAAGTTTTATTTTTCCAACCATATATACTTCCCCCAGATCCATCAGTGACGTGTTCAAATTTTATTTTTGCTTGAGTTTATTGTTAATTTTCTCAAATAAATTACTTTATTTCCGTTGGATGTTCTCTTCTCCTTATTCTAAAAAATTAAGACAATAATTGTTTAATTATTACCGTAATATTTTTATTTATTTTTGTTTCACATGGAGTGCATGTAAACACCAACACCGATATCAATATCTTGAAGAAGACCAATAAATCTATTTTGGAGCAAAGTTGATATTATAGTATAATTGATTTGTTGCTGCTTTCGTGCAAGATCAATATTGGAACAAAACAGATTTGGAGCTGGAATTGTAGTTCACAATCATGCGGAATTTGTTTCCTTATTTGAATGAATGAGTTGCGTGTGAAATGTAATTATTCTATTTTTTATTTTGGGTACGAATCAGCTGTCAAAGATCGTAGAATTTTCTTTACAAGTTTATGTTCTGGAATTATTTTATTCAGATTGTTAAAAGAATCAGCTATATCTTTAAGCCTACTATGGAACTCTTTATTATTTCATTTTTCTTAAGTTAAACTTTGAATTTAAAAAAATTTGACCGTGTTTGTGCCTTCATAAACTACCTCTAAGATTTTTCTCGCCTCTTTTGAGGTCTCACACGAGGCAATCTCTTTTGGTTTAAATTTAACCCTTTAGAGTTTCACTTAGCTGATTCTAATTCCCTAGCAGTCCACGATTCAAAATGTTTGATATCAATTTTAGTAACATTCTCAACTGTGGTACTTGTGGTGGGTGCTTTCCAACCATTCACTACTACAAGCCATACATGTTGATCTTTAGAGTTTGATAAAATTCGCATTCTAACTTTCTAGTATGAATAATTGGAACCATTGAGAAGATGAGCAATAGATGTTTGATTTATGCCCATAATAACAAAAAAAATTAAGAATAAAAAGTAAGTAAAAACAATGCAAACCATGGTTATGACCTAACCCTAACAACTTAAAGTAACCTCCTCTGATACAAAGTGAAAAGGCTGGTGGGCTAGCCTATGCTAAAGCAAATTAATCAACCCTAGGTTTGTTATTTGGTAGTTGAATTCACAGAAACCAATTTTAATTGAATAAAAAAAATAAATCCAAGAAGTCTATGGAATTTAATTCTGGAAAACATGTTTAGTATTTTCTAGGAAGCAACAATTGATAAATCAATTAAACATATATATAAGCAAACACCAGAATTAACGAGGTATCACTGGAGTCCAGGACTATTCTTCGACAATCCACTATATTCACAAAAGTTTATAAACTCGATTATTCACAAATCACACAGACTTACAAAACTTGAATCGCACAAGCCACTTGCAAAAGTCGCTACCTTCCATGGAACAATATACATAGCAACATGTGCAATAACAAAAAAATCCACCCAAAATAAGGCAAATAACGAGACAAGGCAGGCTAATATGGCCAACAAAACGCCGTTGAAAAAAATACTCAGCAACACGAAAGGAACCTTGACTCATAACAAGGAAACTAAGGAAATATCTCAAAGAGGTCAAAACAAGGACAAACGAGGCATAAGGATAAAGCACCACAAACCACTAATAAGATAGAAGTTGAAGACTAGCATCAAAAAGAAAGAGGGCAGCGGAATCCGGCAAAGTTTGTGTAGAAACTGCTTAACGATGCTATTAGAAATATAAAAGAAGATGAAGAAAAAAATCTTTGACTGCGCAGGCTGCAAAAGCTAGCCCGCCGGAAAAGGTGAAACGCAAAAACCCTAGTGAGAATTGAATTGCTGTGATACCAAGATGAAAAACGTAATTAGGATTTTGGCATTCTCAATATGACAGCCAGAATCGTATATTTATATTGATAAATTATGGTTAAAATGAATAACCAAACATAAATAAAAAGATAATAAAAGAAATAACCAAATTCTAATTTAAGTCTATGCCTAAGAGATCCTTTATACTATAAGATATAAAAAAATTACTTAATATAACTTAATAACAAAAATAATAATAAAAAATTATGATTTTCAACATGCTCATCGGACCTGAATCCCCCATGGGAATTTAAATCTATTATATTTGATATTAGAATTATGGTTAGTTCTTGCTTTATCTCTTTCTTGCGTTGCTCCTTGAGCCTTGAATCATGCTGCTCATTGCGTTGCTAAGGCCGTATAATTGGGTATATTTTCCCCATCTCAGTCGGTTGCTTTTTGTAGTTTTGTTAGTTGACAGATCAAAAAGAAATTACCAATTTGAAGAGAATAAAATAACCATCACTATCTAATTAAACAGATATAAGAATAATTTAAAGAAAATATATATATATATATTGGTTCAATTAAATAGAAGTTAATTTATTCTAGTCAAATTAAATAGAAAAATAAAAAAAAACAAGAAGAAAGTTCTGAAGCAACTATATAATTGAAATAATAAATAAATAATTGTATTGGTTCAATTAATTTAAGGATGCACTGATCAAAAGCGAACTAATCTAAATGATTTTTGAAAAGTCAATCCGAATATATATTCCCACACCCCTCTTCTTCTTCTTTTTTTCCCTTTTTTTTTCTCTCTTTTAATAATTACGTTTTAACTTAAAAGTGTTTCTACAGGACAGGCCCTACGTGCCCCCCCAGCGGCCAATTTGAATTTGAAATATTTTTGGTCCAACATAGGTTTTTAACATTTTTCATGCTTTAAAAAAACACTTTGACTTCACTTAAAAAGCTGGAACCCAAAAATTTTAATGATTAAAATTTTTGGTCTGATACCAAGTTTAAATACATAATTAGGATTTTGGAATTCTTAATATGAGAGCCACATACGTCTATTTATATATATAAATTGGGGCTAAAATAAATAATAAAACATATATATAAATTGGGGTTAAAATAAATAATAAAATATAAATAAAAAGACAAGAAAAGAAACAACAAAAGTCTAATTTTAAGTCTAGATCTAAAAGATCCATTATATTATAAACTGTACAAAAGTTATCTAATAAAAATTAATAACTAAAATAAGAAAAATAATTATGATTTTTAACATCCTCGTCAGACCTCAATCCACCATGGAAATTTAAAGCTACTATACTTGATATCAAAATTTATTAATATTATAAGAACGAAATTATACGAGGCTCTTAGTTTAAAATTTATTAATATCATAAAATATATAATTTACCACTTGCTATAAATTATAAGAGGCTCTTAGTTTAGATTTATTAATATTATAAGAACGAAAAAAAATCAAACCAAATACACACCGGGTGCGTTTGATTGCCAAAATTTTCTTAGAAAAATTTAGGCCAAGATGAAAAATGTGTACTTTTATATCTTTTGTTGATATTTGATTGCCTAATTTTCTAGGCTATTTTAATTCTATGGAAGAATATAAAGTTCAGAGAAATATTTTAAAAAATATATAAAATTTAACTTTGGCATTGGGCACGGTAGGTTTTCAACGTTTTTCTTGCTTTCAAGAAAAAATATGAAAAAAAAGTTTAAAAAACAAAAAAGAAGTTTTTTCTTCAACTGGAATTAATCCAATCACAACAACCGCAATAAATTTGTTATGTACACATAATTTTGTTTCTTTGTTAAATAAATTACTTTATTTCTATTTGATCAATAATGACAACAATGTCCTAGAAATGAGTGTATGGCCACCAATATTTTTTCAGTTGTCTATTTTGACATAAACCAATAGCTACAACTTAGAATTTTGGGAACAAAAGAAAATGTAAATTGTAATACAAGAAAATATAATTTCATAACTGTTGTAAAAATATTGATATGTCGATGTCTATAAGTAATATTATAAGATGCAATTTATCTCACATTAGAATTGTGGTAGGAATAAGGAATTACCGAATAGTATATATATAGTGAATTTGTCCCATATTGATTTTATAGAGAAGTAAGGAGGTTAGCTTTTAATATAAATAGACCTAACCCCTACACATATTAGATATATGTTGAGTAATAAGATTTCTCTTATTCTCTTCTTTCTTTCTCTCTCTATTATTTCAACACGTTATCAGCACGACTGTTCTACAGTCAATTGGAGGCCATTGCGAAAATAGGCTACCATAGTTAAATTTTTTTTCCTTCTTCTTGAAGCCCCTAGCTTAATATCAAGCATGGTAATTTCTTCATACATGTCAGATCTATGATTTTCTTTTCTTTCATAATATTACGATTTGTGTTGTTTTGTCTTATATTATTGTTATAGATTTTAAATATTCTATTATGTAAATAATCAGGACCTGAAGTTTCGCGATTTATACTTTTGGGATTTGAAATTTATAATCATTATTATCTTAGACCCGAAGTTCCACGATTTTTATTTTTAAGATCCGAAATTCCTTATTCATTATTTTGGACCCGAAGTTCCACGATTTGTACTTTTGGGACCTGAAGTTCCTTATTCATTATCTTGGATTCGAAGTTTCACGATTTTTATTCTTAGGACCTGAAGTTTCCTAATCATTATAATGGACCCGAAAATTCATGATTTATATTTGGGACCTGAAGTTCCTTATTCAATATTATGGACCGGAAGATCCATAATTTATATTTGGGACCTAAAGTTCCCTATTCATTATTATGAAACCGAAAATTCATAATTTATATTTGGGACTTGAAGTTCCCTATTTATTATTATGTACCAAAATATCCATAATTTATATTTGGAATCTGAATTTCTCTATTCATTATTATAGACCCGAAGATCCATAATTTATATTTAGGACTTAAAGTTTCTCATTCATTATTCTGGATCCGAAGATTTATGATTTATAGTTGGAGTCAAAAAATTTTATTTTATTTAAAGATCTGAAGTTCTCTAAATTTGGGTCTGAAGTTTTATAATAATTATTTTGGACCCGAATTTTCATAATAATTATTTTGGATCTGAAGTTCTGTAGTCATAAATTTGGACCTGAAGCTCCATAGTTATAAATTTGAACCTGAAATTCTAATAACAATATGCCTCAATAATCAAATATGAAATTTTGATATAAGAGGATATTGAATTAAAGGCCCATTAATCTGGTAACCTAAATTTGGGCCTGAAGTCCCGTATAACTATTAAATTCTTATTTAATTAAAATTATATATAACTTTATATATAAGCATGCAGTTGTTATATTATTTCCTATTTAAATTTAATAATATTTTTATTCAATCACTTTTCTATAATTGCTCTAAGTACTAAAATAAAATATTACAAACATAATAGATCATTATATAATGTTAGAATTTCCAAGCCCGATGTTTTGTTTTATAAAACCAAAAGTTTTATTATTTCTTATGAACCTGAAGTTTCATATTTAATCAAGAACCTGCAATTCGTTATTTCTTATGAGCCTAAAGTCTCATAAGATAAAATAGCAGCTCTCAACTTTATACGTCATCAATATATATATATATATATACTTAAAAAAGACTCATTAGGTGTTTAGCAATCCCTGAAGGATGGGTATGAGCACTAGAAGATGGTCATCATACCAACACTCGTAATAACTATATTGAATCTATGACAATGGCTGAGTATGACTTTTTATTTTTGATACTTTGCTCCTGAAGCAGCACTATCAAAGACTCCCCATCTATTGTGATTTGAATATGCTCCTGAAGTAATAATATCAATATTATTGTTTTTTCAAGTGGTCTAGGCAAAGTTGGTTGTCTCCTTATATCAGAATAAAACAACCAAATATCGATGAAATCATAATTTTAGAACAATTAGTTCTAATGCAATTCCTGAAGAAAGTGCCATCTCTTATGAAAATAGAGGTCAAAAAAATATGTGCAACAATTCCCCCCAGAAGAGGTGGATAATAGTTTTCCTTTACTATAGGTAAACATAGTAATTGCCCCAACAGAGGTCTCTATTGCACAACATTGTGCAGCATTACTAATGTTAATAGCCAGAAGCTCCCACTAAAAAAATTAAATATTTTCTCATCGAGTGTCTATTATACAATACTTTTTAGTGTTGAATCACTCTCCACTATGAGTCAGAAGCTCAAGCTGAGCTAAAATTCTAAAAATTTAGTTATCTCAAAATTTTCAACTCTTTGCATGATAGGTAGGCATCTTAGAAGTACCATATTAAGAAAAATAATAAACAATTCTTAAGGGTACAAGTTGATAAATTAAGAATTTATTATGTTAAATGTGCTTTGACCCATTTTTAATTATTCCGTATTTAAAACCAATTAAAGGAGATGCGTTTATTGCACGTTTTGCAAATTATTACTTTGATGAGAAAGTATTCCTGCCGTTAGGGAGAGATAAGAAAGTTCCTGCAGAACTATCCGTTCCAAAAGAATAGCGAAAATTATAGTGGAACAATCACATTATGCTCATCTAGACCCATGTATATCACAATGTGAGAAGGTATGGAGAATAGTGTTTTGTAAGAAATTGCAAACACATTACCAATTGATTTAATGATGCAGTAAATTGCAACAAAGTTATATGTGCCAGTTATAAATGCAGTTGCCATAATTAGTATCCATACAGGACAACTTCAAAATATGGCAATTAATGAATCCGTACCACGCCAGAAGCGTGGCAGACCTATAGGTTCCAAAGATTCAACTCTCTATAAGAGAAAATATGAATAATCATACCCTAAGAACACTCCTGAAGACGCTCTTCATTTCACTCAAGAAGAGGTTATGAGAAAATTCACTCTCTTTAAGGCCCGAGAAGTAGTCATTGTCCTAAAAAGATGTAAATCCCTGAAGAGACTACATAAACCCCTGAAGAGGCATTGGTACTAAATAATAAAGAGATCTCAATATTTAATAAGAGAGATGTGGAATATAAAATAAAATGTCATTGATGACTTATTTGTATATACAGTAGCTATTGGAATATTAATGGGTAATGATAATAATGATACGTAACCACGTACAATAAATAAATGTCGACATAGAAAAAATTGGCCAAATGAGAAATTGACATTAAGGCAAAAAATTGAGTCTCTAAATAAACGTGGTATATTTGGACATATAGTACGAACCCCAAATAGATATTAACAATTTTTTGTTATAAATGGGTGTTCGTAAAAAAATTAAATTATAATAATAAAATCACGATGAAGAAGGCATAACTTGTGGCACAATGTTTCTTGCATAAACTTGGATTTGATTATGAGCATTGTATTCCCGTAATTATGGATCCAATATGTAAATTTTAAATATCTTATAATTAGTTTAACAGTTGTTGAAATACTATATATGATACTCAAATATGTTGAAACTGCTAATTATACGAGGACTTAGACTCTAACATTTATGTAAAAATGCCAGAAGGATTAATTTTGCTTGAAGCAAAGTCGAAAAGTACGTACTCGATAAAACTAAGACGCTAATTGTATGGGCTTATCCATTCCAAAAGAATGCCATACAATCGTCTTAGTAAAGATTTGTCTAAGGAATAAAATAGAAACAATCACATTTACTATGTGTCTTTATAAACGAATCATCAAAAATGATTTTTAATAGTAGCAGTTTATGTGAATACATTAATTGAGACTCATGAAGAGTACGAGAAAAATGCTAACTATTTGATAAAGGAATTTAAAATGATGGATAAGGTAAAACCGCCGAGCATTCCCATGATTGTCTAGTCTTTATATGAAAATCCATACCATTCTAAAGAAAAAGATGAAGAATTATTGGTCTCGAAACACCATACTTAAGTGCAATTGGTACTCACAATGCACTAGACCAGAAATTTTCTTCTTTCTTTACTTGCTCAATATATATAGCTTAACACCAACTAAACGACACTAGATATGTATGAAACATATCATCAAATATTCACAAGGAACCACGAATTTTATTTTATGCACATAACTCTTATGGTTTTAAGTTGATAGGTTATGCTGATCCAGGATATATTTCTAGTTATCATAAGGTACGATCTCAATTACATTCAATATTTATTAGTAGTAATGCTGTTATTTCTCAGTGGCAATTTTCTTAAACCACTTTGAAATTTTAGCTCTTCATGAAACTAATCAAAAATATATATGATTGAGATTCTTACTTCAGCATATTCGTAGTTCTTGTTAATTGTCTTATATTACTGATGTTTTGAACATTATCTATGAAGACAATGCAGCGTGTATAACACATTTTCAAGAAAGTTTTAAGTTGACAAATATGAGACATGTTTCAAATGAGTATTAGAAGAACACAAAGATTGAAGTCGAGTAAATCCACTTGATGACAACTTGGTAGAGTTTGCTCATGAGGTGATTGTCGAAGTTGATATTCCAAAAATCAGTTTAGGAGATTGTTATTATTTGATTTCATCATCAAATTAAAGTTAATTATTGTCATGAGGGGGAGTAAATAATCAAGGGGAGCATCCTGAAGTATGATACCTAATATTTGCACGCTATACTCTTTTTCCTTTAACTAGGTTTTGTCCCATTGAGTTTTCCTAGTAAAGGTTTTAACGACGCTACATATTGTGCATTTGATACCGGTTCAATGATCCAGAAGAATGTTGTACTCTTTTTCCTTCACTTTGGTTTTTCCTTAGGAAGGTTTTAATGAGGCAACTGTCATTGAATTGTGGCAGAATGGACATCCAAGGGAGAGTGTTCTAAAAATATTGATATGTGGATGTCCATAAGTAATATTGTAAGATGCAATTTATCCCACATTGGAAATGTGGTATGAATGAGGGATTATGTAACACCCCATGTTTCGATAGGTGTATTTTCCTTAATTTAGTTAGCTATTTGTCCGATTCATTCATACACTTAGACAAGTCTGAATGTTTCAACACGTCACATTTTAGTTATTAAACATTCCAATAAACTTTAATTAAATTCGGACTTCATTTAGGCATTTTGAGTATTTAGTATAACTGAATTATATCCTTAACGATTCCTACAAATCTCGTTTGTGGTTCACGAACTTTTAGACCTCCGAATTCAGTTCCGTTTTTTCCAACATGTCATAAATATATGTTATAAGTAATCAGGAGCGTTTTGTTGCTTTCGGATTTGAAATGAGCAATCTCAAAGGCGTTTTTAGAATCGGGAGTATTTGCTCAACGTTTTAGATCAGTCGACTTTGGAGACACATAACTTCTTCATTAATTATCCAAATTTCACTCCGTAAACTCATGTAGTTTCATCTTATATTAGTCTACAACTTTTGTGTTTTGACCGAAAGCTAGTTCACGCTCCTCGATGGTCAAAACAGAGTGCGAAGTAAGCCCTTTAGCAACAATCAGATTATGCCGAATTTTGGCAGAGCACTGTCTTCGACCAAATTCTGGTATTAATCTATCACGAATTTGAAGAAACTTCCTCTTGTGAGGTTGTATAAATTTGAATTAGCTTTCCGTTGATATAAAGATCACCTCAATCGGACATCCGAGCTAAAAGATATGGCTGTCCAAAGTTCAGCGCTGCAGGTCCCGTGCGCGTGAACAGTAGACCAGCGGGATTAATACCCATTTTTCCTCCATTTTTTGCATTCTTCATCACTTCTCTTCTTCTCCTTCTCTCTCTTTCATTTCTTTTCCTTCTTCTACCTGATTTGAGATAGATGTGAGGGTGATTGAAAGATGTTTATTATGGCTCATAAACACACCCAAAACACTCATAAATCCATTTCATCTTCTTCCCCACACTAATCACCATTTTAGGGCTCCAAGTTGCGAAAATTGGGGGTTTTTGGATACGGTACTCCTTCGGCTCGATTCAGCTGAATTTCTTCGAGGGATTAACCTTCAATAGGTGAGAACTTCCCTCTTTTCTTCAATTCCTTGATTTAAATGGTTGATTGAGTAGTAATACTAGACTTTCGGTACCAAAATCGTATTTTTCTTACATGTTTGTGGCTTAAACTAGTTAAATAAGATCTGAGCCTATAGATGAGTATTATATGTGTTGTAGTTGATGAATAAAAAGGCTGATCATAATACATGTTGCTATACAAGTGTTACTTTGGGATTTTGGTACCGAAATGGCTTGATACACCACATGTATGTCTAATAATTGGGATTTTTGCAAAAATTACTTTATTCCCTGAGTATATATAACTTAAAATCATATTTAAACTTTTGGTTAAACATACATGAGGTGCTTTATGGTATTACTAGCCAGTCTAGTATTACTCCTCTTATTAATCTTCACTAAATGTTTGGAGTTAAGAAATTTTGTTAGTACAAGTGTGATTCATGGAGAAATATGAGATTTTGGATTATGTTTATTATTATTGATGGTTTTATTGTTGCCCATTTTCGGTATAATAATGGGTTACATAAAAGAAAAGTGATATTCTACAAAATTATTTAGTGTTAAAGCAACAAAGGCTATTCTTATTGTTCTTGAAATTTTATAACACATGGATTAAAATGTTGATATGATAAATATTTCCCTGAGTACAACTACTGCCTAGTTGTTTGTTGATGATATTGAGATTGTTGGAACCGGATAAGCACCGGTATAGAAATGCTTGAGTTATGTTATTGCACAAACCCATGGTAAAGATGGGGTGCCGAAAATCTGGTTACCAGTGCACAGACCCACGGAAAAGGTGGGGTGCATTTGTGAGTATCTTATTCCGTCTAGTACCGGTATTAGGTCGAGGAGGAGGAGGAGGAGGTGGATGGATGTTTATACAGCTATCGTGTGAGATACGTTTTGATAATTAATAAAATTATATTGATACTTTATGTATGGTTTTCTTATAAATTTGTATAAATTGGGAATTTTGTTAATAATTGAATTGTGAATTCTCTTATATTGCAGCATGATCATGCATTGCGTTTTCCCTTTCCCTATAGTTCCCACTGGGCCATTTGTGGCTCATTCCCTCATTTTTCTTTCAGGAACACAATGTGTCTCGAGTAGAGGTCATCGAGCAGGTCCGAGTTCATCTTAGAGTCTTCTCTGATGCCCTTACAGAATTAGTTGTTGTAGTATATTCAATTGTAGTAGTTGTAACTTCTAATTAAGTTTGAGTACTTGCATTATCTATGGATGAACTAATTGTATTTATCGAATTTGGATTGTAACGGATTTGAGAAGTATTCTATATCTTCGCGTTGTTTATTAAACAGGATGGATTTCTTAGTATTTACGAATACTTCATGCCGAATTTTCGTTGGATTTCTCTATCTTTGATTAAATCATCGATCGTATACTTTTATTTATCTGCTGTTAATTAAATGCAGCATCCGTTAACACCTGCTTAATTAGGCGGGTTGTTACAGTTGGTATCAGAGGGATAGGTTCAAATTCCATTCGCCGTGTGATATTGGGTAAATTAAGATCGTGCGTTTTCGTTCTGCGTTAAGGTGGGGGAAGTTGAGTTTTTACTTTTCGTAAGCACATGTGACATTTGAGTTATATTATAGTCAACCGCTGGCCAACGTATGACTATCTTATAAAGCAATTGTCTATTGTGGCTAACTAGAGTTGAACTCAATGACCCACACTATCCTCTGGTATTTAAGTTTTGCCTCAACCATATTTACGAGATACTCCTTGTATTTAGAGCTAAATTTTAAATTTCAGCAAGTATGAAGATTGTTGATTGACTTTTCTTATTTTAAGGCTTTTGTGCGATCACTCAGAATATTATTTAATTTTAATTCTGAATCTCATATTGTTTGATTTTGAATCTCTTATTGTTTGATCCATTGGTTTTGTTTTTGAGATCTTCGATAGTCGTGGTATTGGAATACTTGGGACCTCACTAATTGGTGGAGAAATAAAATTAGCTGAAACCTACAGTGATCTTTTTGGCATTCTTGCCATGAATTCTTGCATCAAATTTCCTACTTTGTACTCGATGACTTAAATACCACTGATGCGAATTTCATTTTCTTTCGTGACACACCTTAGGGTTGTATGTTAATCTCGTGAATTTTAGTAAAGGCACATATATAGAATGACCGAATTTAGCTTTATTACTTTGAGACCTCTGAATTACATTCCCTCTTTTCCAAAAAAAAAGTTGTGATAAGTCATTAAATTCATTTCGGAGTATTTCTTAGCATATGAACTCTAAACGAGCATTTTTAGTATGTTTTCTGAAAAACACCAAATTTGGTCCAGGCTTGGTGTCGAATTGGCCCACCATATTTTTCCACCATACTTCAGAGCTGGACCAGTCTTCCTTTTTCTCCATATCGGATTGTCGTATATACGCTTGGCTTTGGTTTTAACTCTTGTGTAACCTCATACGTGGGTGAGTGAACGCTTGGAAAATGAATAGTAATTTTATTATAATGTTTTAAAAGTTCTGGCAGTGTTACTTGTTGGCTAGTATTACATGCAAAACAAAAAAAAAATTTGCCCAGAAAACTATAAGATCTTGATGGGAAATACAAGTTAAATTATTTAAGGATATGTCAAGTTACGCATGTAATACTAAGATGATTCCATAGTCTTCAACAGACGTGTTATATATAATTTTTAAACTATACCAAATGTTTTGAAACCTTGGGATATTCACAAAGTGTTTCTGAAACTACAGCGGGATGACAATATGTAATACTTTAGTGGTTGCCTTCAACATTAATACCGGAAGTTGATGTTTGGACGCATGACTACAACATGTTATTCTTTCAAGGCTTTTCTCAACCTTATGTATTTAAAAATATACCTATTGTCTATCGGGAAGTTTATTTCAAAAAAAAAAAAAAAAAAACCTTGTGGTCCAAACAAGGGTATTTCCCAAGGTGTCTTTTGAAGCAGTAATGTATTTCAAAAGGAAAGTTTAGAGATTTGGGTATAATGCTTTAAGTGTGGATTGAGATTTGGTTTAAATTCCATTATTTTGAGTCAAAATTCATTTGTTTTCTTCGTTGAGTTCGCCCGATTCTTTAAGCGCATAAATTTCGTAACGCTTGTTGCAGAGACTCTTCCTAAAAATTTGATTTTTGATCCTTGGGGTTACCTTTTTTATATTTTTCTCAGGCTTTTAAAAGGCTTATTCTCTTGCTGAATATTGTTTGGTATATTGATCAATTGTACCTTCCAGCATATTCTATTATTGATTAAGCAATTGGGTAGGCTTAGCATTTCAAAAAATTCTTGATGAACAATTTCTCTGTGTTTCTGGAACAGTGCCACCAATTTATAGTAAGTTCCTTCTAATCAGCAGTGCGATTTTAGTAGAATACTTCTTCTATATGGGAATATTCATTCATCATAAAGCGTGTAATGTTTCAGGTTTAGTTAAGTAGTTGTTTCCCAATGGTGTATAATCTATTTTCATAATGGTTTTTCTTTTTGGGTTTGGACATTCTAGTTTTATCTGTTGTGGCCCTTCCTGTATTTTGAGAGGGGACATAAAATGATTTTCATGTTGAGTACTAGGCATTCTGATCAGCCACTTGTAATCCTTCTTCAACAAGAAGTTTTGGGTAGCCTTTTTCTTTATAGTCCTTCCATCTCGGAAGATTATCTGGCGTACTTATCTAAGATTGAAATTGGGCCATGGTTTAGCTCTTGTCAACTCTGACTTCTCTGTCTAACAATTGGAGAATATCGTTGGTCGTTAAGGTACTCAATTGCTGAGCGATAGGTGCCATAATTTATTTTTATGTTGTCATCTTTGGTAGTCGATTGTTTGGAGTTTTTGGTGATCTGTTGGGTGGATAGTTTATTTGAGATTTTAGCATATGTCATTTCATAATTTGACTAGTGGATCTTTCCTTGATATGCGACTTAGAAATCAATTGATTTGAGTACCTTTGCTTCTCGTGAAGTCTATAGATCATTAATCTCTATTTTGTTTAGAATAGATCCGCGGGTTAATACTCTTTATTATTTGAATCTTTCCTTCAGTATTCCTTATTTCATTTCCTATGTCATCTCCAGAGATGGGTACTCATATAGTTGTCAAGGTAATCTTTGAATAGTTGGGTTATAGAGATAAAAGTTGGGGATGCGAGAGATTAAGTGGACAGTTGGAGAAAATAATCATTAAAGAGTTCAAAAAAAAAATAAAAAATGTATATATATGTATTTATATATATGTGATAATTTTTGAATCAAATTGTTATATGATAATGTGGATCAAGTACGGTCAATTGTGGAAATTATTTTAATGTACCGTTTTGGAAATTTCTTAGATAAGGAACTTCATAGTAATCGAAAATCATCTTGTATTGTGGTATAAAATTTTTACGATTTTCTTTCTTTTTGGAGTAATATTTTTGGTTCAAGAGATCAATGATATGATTCGGAATATGATTTCTGGTGACGTAAACATTTAAAAATTGTTCGATTTATACTTAGGGATGTGAATATCGTTGGGTCATGAAATTTATGAGATGTGAAAAGGTGAGGAATAGATTGGGATCTAATGGGCGTATACTTATGGTTTCTATGCATTTAGGATTATGGTTCTTTACACTCATTTACATTTGAGTAACATAAGTTTATCCCTATAAGATTTGTGTGTTATGAGTATGTGATAAGCGTAGTGGTTTGAATTGAGGGAATCTCAAATTCTTTATGGGAATGTTGGGGTATATGATTTCTTCTTCAATTGCTAATAAGACTTCTATTTGGAAGGGGATCTTGTATAGACGTTTACAGGTTACAATTGTGGATTATTTATAGTTTACCCATTGGAGCCAAGGAAGTTGAATCAAGCTTATTGTTATGGGATGAATCTCAACTATTCTTTAATTTTATAGTATCCCTCATCATAGAGATTCCTTGCATGATATAAGATAATGATATTATATCTTTTTGGGCATATTGGAAATATGAATGGGAATGTAGAAATATTCTAAGACCCTTCATGGTTCATTCGGTTCTTAAATTTTAACTTGGGACATTTCTTCTATCTTGTTTTCTTGTGTGGTAATCCTTGTAATGAGAATACGATATCGTTCATTTCTGGGTGGTTAACAACTTATGAATTTATCTATCTTGCTGACAAGTTAAATTCTATGTAAATCCTTGGCTAGAGGAATCGAAGGAATTGTTTCCTAGAAGTCTGAATTTGACATCCGTTACGTATATCTTGGTTAAATTTGAGAAAGTCCTCTGAGTCATCGTAAGACGTTAATTTTTGGGCTTTATGAGTTTCTCACACGTTGTGAGGTAATTGTGTTCGTATAACACTATGGAGAGAGATGGCTTTAGTATGTTAGGTGCCAATGGATAGATGATGGAAATCTCGTGTAAGTAAACACTTTTGGTATGTAGATCAAACGTGAATTGACGACAATTTTAGATAGACTTATGGAAAGCCTGGAAAAAAAATATTGGTAATTGGATAAGTTTTATAGTATACATTGGATGAGATGATTATATTATGGAAATTCTAGTTTTAATTTTTGATTTTGACCCGTCAAGGATTTGAAGGTTGGGTATACTGCGAAAAACCTTTTGGTGAATATCAACTAATTATGGGGCATTATCACTAGTATTGAGTTCTAGAGCACTCAATGTTGTTCTTGTATCTTTATTGTTGTTGCTTATTTGTTGGCTACGTGATATTTGTGTTGGTCTTGCTTGTTATATAGGAGTTGGCTAAGTGCCAATAAGGAGTGATTAGTGCATGGTTAAGTACACCAACCGAAATTTGCTAACAGTCCAACAGGCCCTTTTAGATGTCCAGTGTGAAGACATGGGTGAGGTGAGGCAGGGATGGGTGTGGTGGTACTTGGCATGTGACCAAAAGAGCTATAAATATTGGAGACCGAGATTTATGATAAGTGTCTCAAGTTATTTACTTAAAGGAATGTCATGGAAATTTCGAGGACGAAATTTCTTAAGGGGGGAAGATTGTAACACCCCATGTTTCAATAGGTGTATTTTCCTTAATTTAGTTAGTTATTTGTCCGATTCATTCATACACTTAGACAAGTCCGAATGTTTCAACACGTCGCATTTTAGTTATTAAACATTCCAATAAAGTTTCATTAAATTCGGACTTCATTTAGGCATTTTGAGTATTTCGTATAATTGAATTATATCCTTAACGATTCCTACAAATCTCATTTGTGGTTCACGAACTTTTAGACCTCCGAATTCAATTCCGTTTTTTCCAACATGTCATAAATATATGTTATAAGTAATCTGGAGCGTTTTGTTGCTTTCGGATTTGAAATGAGCAATTTCAAAGGCGTTTTTAGAATCGGGAGTATTTGCTCGACGTTTTAGATCAGTCGACTTTGGAGACACATAACTTCTTCATTATTATCCAAATTTCACTCCGCAAAGTCCTGTAGTTTCATCTTATATTAGTCTACAACTTTTGTGTTTTGACCGAAAGCTAGTTCACGCTCCTCGATGGTCAAAATAGAGTGCGAAGTAAGCCCATTAGCAACAATCAGATTATGCTGAATTTTGGCAGAGCACTGTCTTCGACCAAATTCTGGTATTAATCTATCACGAATTTGAAGAAACTTCCTCTTGTGAGGTTGTATAAATTTGAATTAGCTTTCCGTTGATATAAAGATCACCTCAATCGGACATCCGAGCTAAAAGATATGGCTGTCCAAAGTTCAGCGCTGCAGGTCCCGTGCGCGTGAACAGTAGACCAGCGGGATTAATACCCATTTTTCCTCCATTTTTTGCATTCTTCGTCACTTCTCTTCTTCTCCTTCTCTCTCTTTCATTTCTTTTCCTTCTTCTACCTGATTTGAGAGAGATGTGAGGGTGATTGAAAGATGTTTATTATGGCTCATAAACACACCCAAAACACTCATAAATCCATTTCATCTTCTTCCCCACACTAATCACCATTTTAGGGCTCCAAGTTGCGAAAATTGGGGGTTTTTGGATACGGTACTCCTTCGGCTCGATTCAGCTGAATTTCTTCGAGGGATTAACCTTCAATAGGTGAGAACTTCCCTCTTTTCTTCAATTCCTTGATTTAAATGGTTGATTGAGTAGTAATACTAGACTTTCGGTACCAAAATCGTATTTTTCTTACATGTTTGTGGCTTAAACTTGTTAAATAAGATCTGAGCCTATAGATGAGTATTATATGTGCTGTAGTTGATGAATAAAAAGGCTGATCATAATACATGTTGCTATACAAGTGTTACTTTGGGATTTTGGTACCGAAATGGCTTAATACACCACATGTATGTCTAATAATTGGGATTTTTGCACAAATTACTTTATTCCCTGAGTATATATAACTTAAAATCATATTTAAACTTTTGGTTAAACATACATGAGGTGCTTTATGGTATTACTAACCAGTCTAGTATTACTCCTCTTACTAATCTTCACTAAATGTTTGGAGTTAAGAAATTTGGTTAGTACAAGTGTGATTCATGGAGAAATATGAGATTTTGGATTATGTTTATTATTATTGATTGTTTTATTGTTGCCCATTTTCGGTATAATAATGGGTTACATAAAAGAAAAGTGATATTCTACAAAATTATTTAGTGTTAAAGCAACAAAGGCTATTCTTATTGTTCTTGAAATTTTATAACACATGGATTAAAATGTTGATATGATAAATATTTCCCTGAGTACAACTACTGCCTAGTTGTTTGTTGATGATATTGAGATTGTTGGAACCGGATAAGCACCGGTATAGAAATGCTTGAGTTATGTTATTGCACAGACCCATGGTAAAGATGGGGTGCCGAAAATCTGGTTACCAGTGCATAGACCCACGGAAAAGGTGGGGTGCATTTATGAGTATCTTATTCCGTCTAGTACCGGTATTAGGTCGAGGAGGAGGAGGAGGTGGATGGATGTTTATACAGCTATCGTGTGAGATACGTATTGATAATTAATAAAATTATATTGATGCTTTATGTATGGTTTTCTTATGAATTTGTATAAATTGGGAATTTTGTTAATAATTGAATTGTGAATTCTCTTATATTGCAGCACGATCATGCATTGCGTTTTCCCTTTCCCTATAGTTCCCACTGGGCCATTTGTGGCTCATTCCCTCATTTTTCTTTCAGGAACACATCGTGTCTCGGGTAGAGGTCATCGAGCAGGTCCGAGTTCATCTTAGAGTCTTCTCTGATGCCCATACAGAATTAGTTATTGTAGTATATTCTGTTGACCTAGAAGGTCTTAATCTTATTTTGATAATAACAATAATTTAATCATGTGTAATTTAACATGTTCTTGATTTAAGATTATAGATTTCTTACTTGAAAAATCAAGAATAGCATGATTGCTCAAAGGAAGCATGACAAGGATCAATGGAATCAATATTCGATCAAGTCAACGAAGCATTGGACTAGCAAGAGATCAACCTTATCATTCAAATGCTCGCAATGCATTTCATGAAGCTCAAAAGATCAAGGATCATACGCCAAAGCCTCAAGGGGAAAAGCTTCAAGAGAAGAATCAAGTTGAAGAAACTATTCAAAGCATTCAAAGACTCACATATTCGGTAATTGAGTGTATGCTTAGGATTGATGTAAAGTTTCTTCATTGATTGATTATATAGCTCATATATATTGATATATCATTCTTAGATTGATCAAAATCAGTTTGAATCAAAATTTCTTTGAAAACACCATTCTTGCAAAAACCGATTTTCAAATAATTTCATATTAAATTGATTTGAGCATATTTTGAGCTCTCATGAAAATAGGTGTCTTAGGATAATATATTTGACCTATCCCAAGCATCAAAATTGATTTTGGAACTTAATTGCAAAAATGTTTATTTTTTCCCTTTTCTAGATTCGCTCCGTTTTTGCGCAGTTTTGATCTAACGGTTTGAAGGAGGCCTTCCCGGACTCCGATCATTATGAAATTTGGACAGTAGTTAGTTAACACATTATATTACTGATATCCAAAATTTCATCAAGTTCCAACGGCTGGATAATGAGATATGATCAAAACAAATCGGGAAGAATTTGCTGTCTGCAGCTATCTATCTAAACTGACCAGCAGAGGTCATCAGTCGACTGATGGGTTTGCTCAGTCGACTGATGACCTGAATATAGCCGTTGGATTTCTAATTTTTTACTATTTTTGGTACAAAACTTCCACCAAACCTCTCAAACGGCTATATCACTTTTGGGACTATAAATATGACTTCCAAGACTCATTTTACACAACTTGAATCACTCTTATACTCTCTACTTCATCTATCTTCATTATTCAAAGATTCAAGAAATTGTTTTTGATCAATCATTCTTATTGAGCTATAAACTTGATCAAACAAGTAACTCTAGTGTGAGCTTCAATTGTATTCTTTAAACACTTGAGAGTTATTTTTAATTGGTGTGAATCACCAATCATTTGTATTCAAATTGTGAGAGGTAAATCTCATAGGAAAAACAAGAAGGTAAATTATTGTCTAGATATTGTGAGAGGTAAATCTCACAAGGTTAGCAAGAGAGAGTCTTGTGTGAATATTGTGGTCAAGCAATATTTGTAAAGAGTGTAGTGAGACAACAACACTTGTAGTGGTTTTATCTTCACCCGGAAGAAGATTGGATTTAGTGGAAATTCTCGGGGAACTAACTGAGCGCGGATTATGGTTTGGTAAACCAAAACCGTGTGCACAAAACGTCTTGGACTTCAAATCGGTTCAATCTTTCTAACTCAATCTCATTATTTACTTGCTACATTATTGTTTGCTTGAGATTGTTTATTTTCTTGTTTGTTTATTTAATTGCATTCCTTGATAATTTGTTTTGTAAATTTGTTTTACTTAAACATTGTTAGAAAAGTTTTTAAATTCCGCATTTAGTTTTAAAAACCCTATTCACCCCCTTCTAGGGTTATTTTCCGACCAACATATTCAATTGTAGTAGTTGTAACTTCTAATTAAGTTTGAGTACTTGCATTATCTATGGATGAACTAATTGTATTTATCGAATTTGGATTGTAACGGATTTGAGAAGTATTCTATATCTTCGCGTTGTTTATTAAACAGGATGGATTTCTTAGTATTTACGAATACTTCATGCCGAATTTTCGTTGGATTTCTCTATCTTTGATTAAATCATCGATCGTATACTTTTATTTATCTGCTGTTAATTAAATGCAACATCCGTTAACACCTGCTTAATTAGGCGGGTTGTTACAGATTACCCAATAGTATATATAGTGGATTTGTCCCACATTGATTTTATAGAGAAGTAAGGAGGTTAGGTCTTAATATAAATAGAGCTAATCCCTACACATATTAGATATATGTTGAGTAATAAGATTTCTCTTATTCTTTTCTTTCTTCTTTCTGTTATTTCAACAATAACCAAATTATTGCTGATAAACATTTTAGCGACAATTTTTATTTAGATGTTTATCACAAGTGAAGTTTTATTTTTCCAGACATATATACTTTCCCCAGATCCATCAGTGACGTGTTCGAATTTTATTTGAGTTTGAGTTTATTGTTAATTTTATGGTTATCATAAGAGAACAATGATACTTCTATCACTGTTCTCTTCTTCTTATTCTAAAAAATTAAGATAGTAATTGTTTAATTATTACCGTAATACTTTTATTATTTTTTGTTTCACATGGTGTACATGTAAACACCAACACCGATATCAATATCTTGAAGAAGACCAATAAATCTATTTTGGTGCAAAGTCGATATTATAGGAAAATTGATTTGTTGCTATTTCGTGCAAGATCGATATTGGAACAAAACAAATTTGGAGTTGGAATTGTAGTTCATAATCATGCGGAATTTTTTTCCTTATTTGAATGAATGAGTTGTGTGTGAAATGTAATTATTTTTTTTTATTTTTTTTTTAAGCAAAGAGAGGGCAACAACTCCTAAATTTTATTGATAATCAAATTGCGAACAAACAAATAACTTAAAATCATTCCACCCTATACTTTGAAAACCATTATTGTGTCTAATGATTCCCTAGTCCTCCTCAAAACTAAACTAAAAAAAACATTATTCATATCGAACTTGATCCAAAAGTAACATCTCTTCCTCGTCAAATGAAGAGTGAAAATGAAGCTCCATGATTTACTTTTGAGGCCCAATGGAGGGTTGAAGTGGTGAAGATGAATATGATGATTCTTAAGCCAAATCTTGAATTGATGTGCTTAATCCTTGAAAAAATCACCCCTTAAACTCCCATCCAAGAGCTCTGGCTCATTTTAGGTATATAATGGGTGTTTGGGGCTGATTTGGGTGAAATATGGGTGGAAAAGCGGGTTTAAATGGGTTTTGTTGAGTCAACCCGATTGGCCGAATGTTTATGGCGCACTGTTTGTATTTTGAGCATCACTTTTCGTTCAAAACTCCAATTTGGGTGATTTATATATCACCAGAAAGAGGGCTCGAAGAGTTACAACTTTTATTTTAGAGTTTCTCTATATTACGAATGGATTATGTAGGTCGGAAAACACCCTGGGGGCGGGGGGGGGGGGGTGAATAGGATTTTGAATACTTAATTTGATTTTAAAAAATGTTTCAAAAAGATTTAATATCTATATCAAGAATCAAGCTAAAGAAACAAGCAATCCTAATCACAATCAATAATAACAAAGCAAATAAATAAAGAGCTAAGAGATAGAATGAATAAATCGAATGAGCCCAAGTTGTTTTGTTCACGCGGTTTGGTTGATTAGACCTTACATCCGCGCTCAAGTAATGCCCCCTAGAAATTCCACTAATTCTAATTTTCTTCCGGGTAAAAATAAAACGTTGTTCACTCATAACACTTAAAAAAAACCTCTTACTAATCTAAGACATAAACCTCTCTTAATATTTGAAGAATAAGTTTTGGTGACAAACACCAATGTACAATAACTCTCAAGTGTTTGAAGGATTACAAATTAGGCTCACACTAGAGTTATCAAGTTTAATCACAATGCATAGCTCAAATAATAAATGATTGATCAAAATGTGTTCTTAAATCTTTGAATATTTAAAATAAATGAAGAATAGAGAATAAATATGATTCAAGGTGGTTTGAAAAGTGTCTAGGATGAGTATATATATGTTGGAACAATATATGTCCGTTTGAATAGAGTAGGTATGAGTTTGGTGCCAAAAATGGTAAAAAATCAGAAATCCAACAGCTAGTTTCTGGGCCATCAGTCGACTGAGCCTTAGCTCATCACTCGACTGATGGGCACTGTCCTGCCAGCCAAAACCTCAAATTTTGGACCTTTTCATTTTAGCTCCAAAATCAATTCTAATGCTTTGAGGACCTCAAAAACATGTTCCTAAGACACCTATTTTCTAGAAAACTCAAAATATGATAATTTAAATTTAATATGAATTTATTTCAAAACCGGTTTTTGTAAGAATGATATTTTGAAAGAATTTTGATTCAATCTTTATTTTAATCAATCTATGAATGCTATATGAATATGTATAAGCTATGTAATTGATCAACCAAGAAACTTTACAAAGAAACTTAAGCACTCACTTAAATAAAGATTTAATAAGTCTTTGAATGCTTACCTTGTTTCTTGTTTCCACTTGCTTTGAACTTGATTCAAAATTGATTTGTCATTGTTTGTTGATCAAGTTGTAGAGTAATGTATTCCAAGAGATACTTGTAGGCTTAAGGCGATTTGATTTCTTTATCGATTTTTCGATTTTATTCCATATATAAAGATCGGTTTGTGACTATATTTAATTCAACACACATGTTAAATTACACAAGATTAATTATTGTTATTACCAAAACAAAATTAGTGACTTTTAGGTCAACAATCTCCCCATTTTTTATGATAACATTAAATTAATGTGTATTTGCAATAAAGAGCAAAAATTAAATTAAAACTGGGAAAGCTCCCCCTAAAACTATGCATAAGATGAAATTTAGACAAGCATATATAATATTAATTCAAAACATTTCATAATAATATGATAGTAAACCTTAAGTTCAAACCAAGCATAATAAAAACCATAATAGAAGTATTAAAGTTTGAAAACATAATATCAAAAACCAACAAGCATAAGTACTTAAGTTTTTAAACCAAAACATAAATTAAGAGTGTGTACCAAACACTCAAAACATACATACTTCTCCCCCTCTTTCATCAACAAATATGAGAGAATCACTCTTGCGGTCCTTGTGGATCTTAGGGCCATTATCCCCATCCTTGATCGCCTTCCCACGGAGTCCATGCCGGGAAGACGTAGTCGGGATAATAGTGAAGAAATGCAGCCTTGTGTGCTCTTTGTCTATCTTCAATGCGATCAAATCGTGTGTTCATGATGACAGATAGAGCTCATATTTGATTTGAGGAGCCTTGAATGGCTTGTAATAAATGAGCATTTGGAGGGACCTCGGGTTCGGTATGGGATCGTCGAGATGCTTAAGAAGAAGTGGCTTAATGTGGAATTTCTTCTTTTTCCATATCGGTGTCAAAAAGAGGTTCATTTTCTTCTTCCTCGTCATCATCCCCATATAGTGGGTCATTCAATATCCATCGACCCCCCAACCACCTTGTATATAATCAACTGAATGGTTTTGACGGTGTAGAGTCCATTCTCGGTTGGAACAATAATATCGGTCTCATCCTCAAGTGGTATATCATAGAATTTAAAAAGCCTAGTGAGAGCCATTCCATATACGAGACTTTGTTTCTTACGAGTGATGATTTCAAAGAGATGGTGGAACATAATTCGGGTGCTACAACGATGTTGATCTCCTATGGCAAGCTCATGGAGGCTCTATTATTATCTTGATATCTCCTTGTAGGAGATGATCATCTAATAGATTTCTTGGTAATGATTATATCTAGTCATGAATGACCATGATAATGTGAATTTTATATGGATATCTATTTGAATGGTGTTTTCTAGGATGGAAAATAATTAGGGCCCGGTGCCCTTGGGTTGAAAATCCCTAAACCCCTGAGAAAGCAATGTTTGGCCGCCTATAAGCTACTGGTGAGCAACCCGGGAACATAGGCATTGACAATGCACCATGGATCGAATATTTTTTATGGAATGTTGACGAGTTGTTCCACTTCCTGGGTATGATGATGGTATGACATCTTAAGGCAACGGATTCTATAATGTAATTCTAGTTCAGGTTCTCATTGACAAGAACTATGATTAAGTTACATTCTCTTGGAGCGAATGGATTCTATAAGGCCATCTTGGCTTGGATTCTCATCATTAAGTATCATCAAGGTTTAGAAATGGGTTGACATAAAAGGAGGTAACCTACATTTGCATGAGTATGCATTGTTTTAATAGATCATGGGATTTAATTGAATTAATGGTTGAAGTATAAATTATTATCGAATTGACAATTATGTTTTGCAAACACGATATCCCTTATTTCCCCCTCCTAAGTGACACGCTCACCCCATTTTTAATTACCATTATAGGTCCGCAGGAGACGAGTGAGGCCAACAAAACGGCGGACGTGGGGACACAATATAAAGCTCTGATACTAACTTGTTTTTGTTATACACATGTTTATATGGCAAGCCACTGCTAGCCTAAGTTCTGTACATGTTTAAATACATATTGACTTGGTTTTGAATAACTTTTGGACACACACATATATTTATTTGTCACGATTTTGTTTTATACTATCGGCATCGTATGATTATGAAGTAGTTGTTTGACACGTGTCATCTATGTTCACTACTTGTGTTAGACCCATTTTAGCTAGTCTAAGGTGGGTTAATAACACTCCAGGTCTTAATTATAGGTGTTACCATGTCAATTAAGGCGGGGGTGTTACAATTTGGTATCATAGCATAGGTTGATGATTACTTGGGCTTGTCGGGGGAAAAACGTTGTGTAATTCTAGATAGATATTCTTTGTTGTTGGTAATTATTAAAATAGTTTAACTCTCTTTATTTTTCATAGAGTATGATGACACCATCTGAGGATAGGGAAGGTGGGAGCACACTTGGGAAGTCTTCTTCGGTAGAGATTTTGGATGTAGTTTGATTGGTGGCTCGGGAATAGACAGAAGTGGTCAAACCCCTTAAACGATTTCAGAATAGAGAACAGAAACATAAAAGGGTCGTTAGTCATAGTCGATGAAATAAGCCGAAGAGATGCTGTAAATGCAGATAACGAGGTCACTATAGAGAAGAGTGTCCACTATTACAACTAAGGAAATGAGAGGTGAAGGAAATTGTGGGTTTTACCAGTGCCTTTAGCAAACCAATAACTTGTTTTGGATGCAGACAGTTAGGGCATTTTAAGAAAGAGTGTCCCTTTAAAAAACCTAAATTAAAATCCGTAGAGAAGAGTGAGGGACCGCATACTTTATCTAGTTTTCACGTAACAAGAAGTCAAGTTCTTTTTTAGCTGTCTATTAGACCACCTGAAGTAAAGTGTTTAGTCTGTGGGAGGATGGGACATACGTAGTATATTTTTTTTGTGGTGGGATATAAAGAATCAGCAGATGTACCTCGCAAGTACATTTTATAATGATTTACTTTTCATAGGTAATCGCCGTTTCTCGTATAGTATATTTTGACTGGTTATGTCTTGTTTGAAAACCCTTATGGTAGGAAGACAGGAAATCTGTCATACATTGAAATGATTTTTACTTGTACTTTTTCATATACAGTTGGAAAAAACTTATAGGTAATTCAAGGTGTTGGTTAGACAAGGATAACATTTGGTAGTGTGAGACTATAAATTTGGATTAAGTATGATAGATTATGGAAACCGTTATAATATGGAGTTTTGGAAATCATTGAGAGAAATCACGTTGGATATACACTCATGTACTTTGGTTATAATGGATATTAATTAGTGGATCACCTTTTTATGGATATAAAGTATTATTCTCTTGGAATGACCCAGGTTTACCTTGTTCATCACTATGTTTGTGGATCTTTTGGGACCATTAGGAACTATAATGTTTTAAATGGTTAAAGTTCGGATTGATTGTAACCCCTGATACAATAAATGGTTTGTTATGATATCTTAGGCAAAGTTGGTCTTATGAAGGGGTCACTGGATTAAATTGGTTACTTAACTAAGGTTAAGAAATTTCGTAGAATTAAAAGATTATTTTACATTGTGGTATAAGGCTGTTTGGTTTTCCTTCACAAATAAAATGGCATCTTTGATTAAATCTATGGGTGATCAATAATAGGATTCGAAAACATGGTTTCGAGTGTCGTCGAAATTTAGAAATTATTTGATTCATATTTATGGATGTTAGTATTGTTGAGCCATGTAATTTATGAAATCTTAAGGTGTGTAGAAATGGATTTGGATATATATTGGGTATACAATTATAGTTCCTCTAAATTTAGAGTTATGATTCTTTACACTCACTCGAATTTATGTGATATGAGTTTTGTTTTCATAAGATATCTCTTATCATTGTAAAACGATTATGTTGTGATTTGGGTGTATGAATGGTGGCTAATTAAATATTTATAGTTCATGATGTATATCATCTCCTTAAGAGGATTTTGGGATATATAGTTTCCTCTTCATTTGTTGTATGATTTATATTTAGTGAGAAATATTACCCAAGTATCTAGAGTTGTGAATTTCTTTTGGTTTGTATGTTGGAATAATAAAGGAAATTGAATTGGTCTATTATTATGGATCGAATCGCGATTTCTTTTTGATTTTGAAGAATGGTATATAAGTATATTATAAGTTCCATGTATCCGTGTGAATACAATTTCTTAGGAAGGATTTTGGATTTACGTTTATGAAGAATTTTTTAAAATTGTTGGAATAATTATTTCTAAGGTATTCTTAATTGTTGGATTTCGTGTATTACATGCTTCAACAATACAGTTTTCCTTGGGCTTATTAGAAATATAAATTGGGAATATAGAAATATTATATATCCTTTATGGTTCTTTATGGAAATGATTTGTTTTGTCTTTAATTTTGATTTGAAAGGTATCCAATACTTGGTACTCAATTTGGATATAATATGGAATTCTATTTTAAAATAAATATCTCAACAATGGGTTTCATTCCGATGTTATAGTCAGCAAGAGTATGTTGTGTGTATAGACTTTAAATATTTGATGGGAATAAGATAAAAGTTAAGGACCCGTGAAACAATCCAAAAATTATTATCCATTCCCGATGGGGAGTGGGAGCATGTTATGATGTACTTTGTATTGGAAATCACCTAAGGTATTGAGAAACTAGGATGCCATTTGGGTAATTGTTGAAGGGTTGATTATATATATTTCTTTTCCATTCATAATAATTAAACCATAGGGACCCTTTATAAGTTATATTTGTTGGAAATGGTAAAGTTCTATGGAATACTTCTTATTAAGCATGATTGAGATTTTTGTTTCACTTTTTAGTTTTTGGGTGAAGTTCGTACAAGTTTAAGGAAATTTGTTGGATTTTAGTTTAACATCTTATCATCGTCATGACGATTGATCTGGACATGTTGTCCAAATGCTCGAAACTATATTAAAGACTCGTGTCTTAGACTTCCGGAGAAATAAGGTAGAGTATTTATTTTTAGTAGAATTGTCCGCAACGATAGTCATCATGCTATTATAGGCATGTCGCCTCACAAAGCCCTTTTGTGGTCACCCTTTATAGATCTCCGGTTGGTGGGGTTTAAAATAGGTAGATATGTGATTTTAAAACTAAAGTTTGTTTTAACTCCTCGATATATCAGATCCTTTAAAATTAGAAATGTATTAGGAGTATCTTGTATCGTTTGGTCTTACCACTTCATATATCGCATGTTCACAATGTTTTCATATGTCAATGCTTCATTAGTGTGTTCGTGGTCCTTCCCACCTTGTTTAGTAGGAAGAACTAATCGCGTTGGATGACATGACCCTTGACACCCATCCTTTAAGAATTAGATGGTCGGAATCAAATACTTAGAAGTAAAGCCAATTGCGAATAAAAGCTTTTGTGGATATATTTCGAAATCGAGAAGGAAATATGAGGGTTAGAGATCGAGATTTATGGCAAGTACCCCGAATTATTCATCTAAGGTACATTATTGGAAATTTCGAGGACGAAATTTTATTTAGTGGGAGATATTGTAACACTCTGTGTTTATTTTAACGTTAATTATGTTGTTTTAAGTAGATATTATGTGAAATTTGTATTTTTGCAAATTTTCTGTCCATAATTTGGGAAAACCTTTTGTCCAAAAGTTGTAGATCTTTTAATTATATTTCTTTGTATATAAAGATCATCTCAATCGGAGTTTTGAGCGAGAAGTTATGGCCAAAACAAGAACAGGACAAAGTTTACCCGTGAATCGGTATTGAAATTTTGGCATACCGGTCTAGCGTATAAATTTTGGGGAAAAATTAACTGCGGACCGGCATGGGGTTTTTGCATACCAGTCCGGCGTTTAAAAATTGGGGGAAATATAGGCTGCGGACTGGTATCCCATTTTCTACATACCAATCAGCCAGTTAAAACAGTGCATCGACTTAAGCGGCAACTTTTGCTTATTTTTCATAGGATTACAACCCAAAACACCCACATAAAAAAATATAGCATGTTGAGACTATAAGTTTAGTATAGTTAGGTAATGGTACGGTAATTTTGGTATTACGGTATACTATTTGTATTAATTTTCAGTACAAGCACCGTGTCATAATATTTTGGTGTAGTACAATACCGATCAGTATTGTACCATTATCAAACTTTTGTACAGTTAGGTAATGGTACGGTAATTTTGGTATTACGGTATACTATTTGTATTAATTTTCAGTACAAGCACCGTGTCATAATATTTTGGTGTAGTACAATACCGATCAGTATTGTACCATTATCAAACTTTTGTACAGTTAGGTAATGGTACGGTAATTTTGGTACAAAATACCACCCCTCGTATTTAAAACATATATTTTGGAACTATTAAAAAATAACCAAATTTCACAATACTTTTTTTTTTATCTTAAAACGATAAAAACATTGATTTGAAATAGTCCGCTTGTGAAAACCCACGTTTTCAGCCCCTCCGCTTTTCATCTTTATTTTTCGGAACACGTTGGAGTTTTTATTAATTACAAAAAAACATGACATTTTGTAAACAATTTAGAGTCGCCAGTTTGTTTTACTAAACAAACAAAAGTTTTGTGTAAAAGAGAAACATTTATGAATTAAACGCTTTCTTAAACACAATTAATGCGGAACCAGACAATTCAAGGGTTCGGGGATTAAATTACGGAAGGGATTAGGCACCCAATTCGCCCTTTCGGTCTCTAAGTAGTATGTGCGTTAAGTATTATCACAGATTCGCATGCGCGTGTGTAGACACCCCGATCCGTGATCCCCGCAAGAACCCTAATAACCTTCGAGAACTACTGTTTCTGGAGTCCGGGACCCACCCGAACACCCGAAACTGCCCCGGAAGGTTTTGTTGGCCAAACAAACCTGTTTTTAAGGCAATTGTCGCACGACATTCAAGTATGTCGCACGACAAATGCATTTTATAGGGACATGTCGCGCTACAAACACCCCACCATTTCACTTTCTGACACATCAGTCTGTCGGAAACATTATTAAAGTTGAATGTCGCGCGACATACACACATTGTCGCGCGACAAACTCCTTTTTGGGGGACATGTCGCGCGACAAACACCTTTCCCAGCACTATAAATAGGCCAACACCTCCCAAGGATTAAAGACACCAACAAGGAGGGAAGAAGGAGCAACTTAGAAGAAGAATTATTGGCTTATGATCTAATTTTCTAGCCTTTCGTCAAGTATTCTCGATTATCGTCTTATTTCTGAAGAATTATCGAATCTATTCTCGACACTCGACGTGTCCCGTCTCTGGAATCGAATTCTCGGAAATATCTGAAGAAGGAAAAGATTATTATCGCCGGAGATATCTCTGCCGTATTATATTTTCTTTCTTATTATTATTCTCGTCGGGAAAGTAAACATAGTCTCTTCTAGTATTTGATATTTAATATCTGTGTACTCGTTTTATTTCTGTTGTTTTGTCCACGTTTTATTTGAATAAACTTATTGCCAAGTTACAAATAGTCTACCGTATTCAAAACAAAAGACCCTGATAAAACCATTTGCAAAACCAGAAGTGTAAGTATATTATCATCCGGATAAAATTCTGTTTTCAAAACCCGGACCGATAAGACTTATCTAGGAATTAAAATCAACATATCCTGTCTTTTCTATAGACTGCGACGTGTCCGATAAAACTCTCCTCAAAGAGTTCTAATTCCATATCAAATTAGTCCCGATACAAAATCCGAACTTTTACAAAAGTAATCACAAACACGAGAAAATCGTCATTATCTGAGTAAATAATATGGAACACTCTTTCAAAATAAAAGGTCTTGTCATTTGTATTTACATCTTTCAATAATAAAACATTGGATCTCGGAACACAAAGGTTTTTATCCCTTTCCCCGCTTTTCCCAGAAATTAGGGTTTTTCATTCAAAAAGTAGTAGACTGTTAGTAAAAGCATCCAAGTTTTTCAACATAGAATAAACATATAAGACCACTAGAGACCGAAAGGGCAGAATGGGTGCTTAACACCTTCCCAAACCGTAATATAGTTTCCGAACCCTATAGAATCCTGGTTTCGTAGATAAAAGTGTAAAGAAAAGGCTTGTCTATAGCCTTTTCTCTTACACAATTGTTTTGTCCGTTTTCTCGTAAAACGTACTGGCGACTCTGAACGAACCCCTTTGCATCTAGAAACAGAACATAAGGACACCCGATATAAACCATCAACAAAGATACTCCAGCAAATGGAACGACAGAATCCGTTCCGACGTTTCAGACGCCCAACAAATGGGGACGAGACTAGGGGGTCGCATTTGCGGATTTTCACAGTGGCGACTCTGCTGGGGACTGTTAGAAAACTAGACTCTTATATGTGGACTTTTTGTTTATCTGTTGAATACTTGCTTTTACCGCTTTCCCTACTTGTGTAAATTGTTTTGAGAAGAAACCTTTTTTCTAAAAATGGGAGTTTTTCAAAAATACGTAATAAAGATAATGATATTTGTGAAACCAACCTTTCGAACTTTACACGCACTTTCAAAAATCATGCATTGGTTCTACGAGTCTAAATTTACCCCGAACCCTCGGAAGTATTATAAGTGAGTAGGGAGTTGGCTTGCTTGGGCCAATATAAACCGAAAGCATATACTTCCACTATCCTTGGCCAAGTATGCCCCCGAGGTATATCGAGTGACGAGAACACTCACGTACCCGGGAAGTATATCAAAAGATTCTTGCACGTACCCGCCCCTGGGGTATATCGCGAGGTCTTGCCAAAAAGGAGGGAGCCTTAAGCCTTCACCTTGCATTACACCTGCGTTGCATATAAGATTGAGTCAGCTAAAAACACTTGTCAAACAGCCGTAAGGGATGTACCACTTTACGGCTTACTTTACACCACTTTTTTTAAAACCCGAGCCTGTTCTCGGCAATTTTGTTTAGTGTTTCTTTTGGCAAAAATCGAGTCGCATCACAGTCTTCCTTCATCTTTGCCCCATGGTTTCGTCTACAGCCGTAATACGATGACAGTCTGGAAGGTTGGGCTGGTCGGGATCACACTGGAAGATTAGTAAGACCAAGCACACCCGCAATGGTCGATAGACACGAGAATCAAGAGACAAATCAGAGCCTAGCCGAGGCATCTGCAGCTCATCCAACTTTAGCCGAGATGCATCGTTTGCTAATGACCGTTAGCATGAGTCTAGCAAACCTCACAAATGAGCAACATAGTACCCGGGTTCGAGTAGAAGAGTTGTCAGCCGGGCGGGTCGCGCCACCGGGGTTTGAACGACTACCACCGAATCGAGATCAAAGGCAGTCCTCGCAAGTACTTCCCCCAGTGCAAGGAACCAATCTACCACAAGTGGGTCCCATCACCGCCGTCCGGTTCAGACCGACCCCAATAATCAGAATCAATGGGCCCCGGATTCAGGCCCTACCTATCAACAACCAGAGCCACCCATTATCTGGCCGCAACCTCAGCAAGGCCTTGATCCCCAATACCAACCATGGCCACAAGTTCCTGTAAGACCTATTCCACCTCCGGCCCCAGTAGCCCCTCCTAATGAATACCCATACATCAACCGACTTCGGGCAGTGTATGCAGAATCGGTTATAGCTCGAGAACAGCCCGACGAGGTGTCGCGAGAAAGCGAAGAAATGAAGAAACTGAAAGAGCAGATGAAGGTTCTACAAAGAGGGGTTTCTTTAATAAAAGGGGCAGATGAGATCACAGATATGAATGCCTTCTCCCTCTACCCGGAAACAAGACTACCTCAGGGATTCAAGCTCCTTTCCATCACCAAATTCACAGGAACCACACCCCCTAAAACTCACATCCAATCCTACATCAGATCCATGCAAATGTCTGGATGTGGAGAACCCGAATTAGCTCAGGCCTTTCACATGACTCTCACGGGGGCCGCCCTGAGATGGTTTTTTAATCTAGAGAGACACCACACGAAGACTTGGGGAGATATTGTCAAAGAGTTCATGAATAAATATGGGTCCAATGAAGATTTGGAAATTACTCGCAAGCACCTGGAAATGGCCAAGCAAGGCGAGAAAGAAAGCTTCAGCGATTTCGTCACACGCTGGAGAGATATGGCCTCCTAATTGTCCAAACGGCCTGATGAAGAAGAACAGTTGGAAATCATACAAAGGAATTTTACTCCAGCTGTACTAAGTTGTATGGGAAAGCACGTATTCCCACACTTCAGAGCCCTGTTAAGCATGGGGTCACAAGTAGAAGAAGAGTTGGCTAAAAAAGCAGAGAATGATACCAAGAAAGCCTCATACGCAGGGAGAAAGATGGCCACTCCAACCGTTAACCAAATAGGCTCATACCCGTATCAACCGAACTCGTTTCAACAGCCACCACAAGCACCTCCGATGAATTGACCCACACAAGGAGACTCTTCGAATACTGAAGTCAAGAGAAGGAGGAACTTCTGTACCCTTCCCACTTCCCTAGTCAAAAGCCTGGAACTACTCCGAAAGGCCGGACTAATCACCCCACTCAACCCATGTCCTCCACCGAATCCTATTCCCGGTACCTGGAAGATGAATGAAAATTGTGCATACCATCAGGCCGCGGGCCATGACACGGAACGTTGTTTGGCTCTCCACCATCATATTCAAGACTTAATCGAGGCTGGTACCATCCCCGAACCCGGAGGATCCAATGTTACCAACAACCCCCTTCCTAACCATGCTCCGCCTGCGGGAATTAACGCCTTGACCACTGACGAAGAAGGCTTTGACCCCATAGGACTCATTCGAGATGACCCAGCCTACAAGGCACCCGTTGTGTTGCTAGCAAAAGCTCAAGTGGCCCCAGGCCTCAATCCGATAATCGACCAATGGATGGCTAAGATGAACTTCCTACCTGGGCAGGGTTTAGGAAAGGCCAACCAGGGGATCCCACAACCGCTTACAATCAAAACCAATCCCGGAAAATCTGGGATAGGATGGACCCAGGATGAGAATAAGCAACCATGGAAGCCCCGAGGCCTCCCCAAGGAGACAATATGTATGACAGAAACCTCCCCCAGAACTTTCAGTTGGTCGGCAGAATCAGAGTCATCGGAAGCCGCAGAGGGGTCAGACCCAACATCCCTCTGGATACAACAAATTACTCGCTCAGGGAGAGTATACCAACCCCCACCAATAGATGCCGAGAAATCACCACCTCCTAAGGAAATAGGAGAAGATCGAGTACTTGAACAGTTGAAGAAAACTCAGGCACACATCACCATTTGGGGCCTCTTGGTTGCCTCCAAACTTCACAGGACCGCCTTCATCAAACTCGTAGACGAAGCTATCATAGAACCAGACTCTACGCCCGAACAATTGCCAAACATGATTGGGTCGCTTATAGTCCAAAGAAGTCTGTCATTTTCAAATGAAGACTTATCTCTATTAGGAAGGAAACACAGCCTGGCCCTCCATATCACTGTTCAGACTCGAGAAAAAATCTTGCCACAGGTCCTCATCGATAACGGGTGACGCGAACCCTGATCGTCTTTTCTAGCCAGGTTAATGGATCCTCAACCCTTGTAACAAGAACCTTGGAATACGTCAAAAGATGGAAGGCAGAAACCTCAACCCAACGCTTAAAGAAGCGCGAACCTCGGTATAATGAATGACGCCACAATCTAGTGTGATTGCTAGATTGATAAGTCAAGAACAATTGAATTTATTCAATTCAACATGTTCAACATGCTCTTAAAGAACACAAAGAGAAAGCTCTCAATTTAATTAATCATCAAAACTTATTTAATAAAACAATAATGTGCCTCCTTTAAATTGGAGAAACAAAGCTAGAATCCTAATTCAAAAAGGAAACTAATTCCTACTTAGAAAAGGAAAATAACTTCTAGAATAATCCTAACACAATAAGGAAAATAATAATAAATAATAAGGAAACTTATTCAAAAAGAGAACTACTAATCTAATTCCTAATTGAATAATAAAAATAAGACGACTAAAATAAACTCCTAAATAATTAAGGAAATAATATAGAAGTCTTGAAATTCTATGGAATTCTTTTTGAATTTCCATGCTCTATCCTTGTAATTCATCAGGTACGGATCATCATTTAGAATGTCACAAACCACCATGTTTGAATAGAAATTGAAGCTAGACCGGATCATATCATACCCCTCTTCTTCAAGAAGATTCGTCCTCGAATCTTTGCTAAGCTTTGTTTGATTCAACCCACATCTTCCAATTTGCAGCTTGGCCTTCTTTGACAAACGGAATTCATCGAATTTGAGGCTATGCTTCAACTCGATCATCTTTAGTTCATTGAAGAAACTTCCCGGCTGATAATTCGGATGGAAATCATACTTGTCCACACCAATGAAGTCTACATGCTCCACTTCATCAACTTCCAACTCCGGTTCTTTGGCTAGAATCTCTTCTCTTCCCTTTGCAAAGATCCTCCTCGCTTCCATGGCTGCCTTGGAAATTCCTTGATCTCCTTTGTAACTAATCTCCATATTTCTTTCACTCTCTATGGCTGCCATGCTATTCAACTCCCTCGCTAAATCCGGATTGTTAGAGTGATATACTAAGAGCCATGATTTTATTATTATTGGTATGTTATATAGACTCGGTTTTGCTATTTTAATGAGAATCTTTATGGGCAATGGTTACATGATATTATTTATTTAAATATAGTGCATGTGTGTGTCTTTTATTCCATATAGTAGATGATTTGGTGTGTAGAGTATAGCTTACATACAGAGGATCATATCATCGGTTCTTGTGAAATATAAGTTTATTGGTTCACGATCTTAGATGGAATTGGACAACCATCGATAGGATTGTAGCACAAGTTTTAATAGTTTATCTTGACTACAGGAAATGGTGTAGTTTTAACTCGTTGTGCTACTACACTTTATGTGTATTGAACAGGACCAGTTTGGGTTAATTGTTTTTATACTGACTATATAAAACAATTTAAAATCCCATGGTTATTATGATTACTTATGCTCTTAATCTTGAGGTAATTAATAGACATATATAGTGTTTATTGTTTTGACTCATTAAAAGTGAGATTCATTTATGGATCAATAATCTTCGTGAATTGGATGGCGACACTATATATATGATGAATATTAATTATTGACGAAATCTGCGTCCCAGTAAAGGGATTGATGATAACCCCTTGAGAAGCTTATAAGTTTTGATCATGTCAAACCTGCAGGTGGATTATGTTAATCCGACATGTCAAATAAGTTAAGTGGTAGGCTCAAGGATTAAGAAGTCATTTAAATATAATTGTCAGTAATTTAATTTAAATGACGGTTATCTGTAATCTTAACGTGGGGAGAATAATAAGTATTTAATAATAAGGAGCTCGAAATATAATTTTGAGATAAGGACGGGAGTGCAATTATAATTCTTTAGTGGTGTGAATTATAATTTATGGAAGGAATCAATTCTTAATCGAATTAGGATTCCAGTTTTCCATAGTAAGCCCAAACACTTATTTCTCCTTAGGGTCCCTATCGTAGCCTTTTATATATGCCAGCCTTGCCTCTTCTCGATATACATATAATTCTCACGAATTTAGGGTTTGTGCCGTAGAGAGTAGAGGAGGAGATCTTGGTGATACCGCAGCCCACACTCGGTACAAGATTGCACGGCGAAAGGAATACGATAGAAGATCTTGAGGTTCTATCGAGCCCGTGTTCTCGATTTGTCTCCACCAATCCCTGTTCGTGCTGAGACGAGATCAAACCAGAGAGATCTCGAAGGTAAAATCCGATTCCACACTAGGGTTTTACATAAAATTTTTGTTCGGTCTATACGCAATATTAAACGATTCTGGAACTTAGTTTCCATCAATTGGTATCAGAGCGATTGGTTTTTATTTAATAATGCGTACGGATTGAACTAACCATGTTGTCCAATTTAAATCGATTCATGCATATTGATAATGGGTAGAACGTAGAACTCGCTAACCCTTGTTTTGCAGTGTTCTTGTCCCGCTATTATGGTCACGTAATTCTGTTTTATGTGATTGGATCCCACGATGGTTTTATTCGTGGTTACTTTAATGTGCGTGATGATTTGGTTTTATTCATGGTTGTAATCGTAAATTTAATTTAAATCAGTTATGTGAACTCTTTGAACAGAGGCATAGGATCTATGTAATTAATTAGATTTAGTATGCGATATATTAGATCAGTTATGTGAACTCCTTAAACAGAGGCATAGGATCCATGTAATTAATTTCGATTTCGATTTAGATAGAATAGTTCATGTGTGAACTCCTTATGTGGAGGCATAAGACTTTGTATCTAAAGACTGTTGTCTCTTTAACGAAGATGGGGGCAGAAAGCTGAAGAATGCGTTTTTACCACGGAGATCGATCCCCGTGACTTGACGGGACAGGTCGATCCCCGTCATAGTCAGCGAAGTGGCAACATTGGTTGTGGTAGTTTCCTAACGGACTGGGCAGAAGCTTAGACCATAATAGCAGGGATTTATTCTTTTCTTATTATTGAATGGTTTGATGCTTTGTGTGATTGTGTGTTTGGTAGTATATGTTTAATTATTAGGTTTCCTTATAAATTTGGACAACATGGATACATGACCACACCTAGATCACATTTTGTTTAATACTTGTCAATTAATAATTGGGTATATAAATATAAGTATTGTGCAATTGCAAAATTTAAGTTTTTTTTTAGAAAAAAAAAGCGGTAAAATAATTTTATTGCACATAGGTCTTATGTTTCATACCCTTGTATTCTAGTTGACTAGAATTGAACATATTTTTTTTAACCCTCAGATAATAATGTTTTAAATACTAAGTGGGTGAGGGATTTTTTCACATAAATATCCCACGGTCTCCATCATTGATTTGTAGATGAGATAGTTTATTCTACGTGTGAGTTATAGTGCTCACCTCCATATCGGAAAGAATATATTGTGAAATCATTGTACAAATTTCTTTGAAAGATAATTTAAATGATGTAATTTATTTTTCGTGTGGGTTTTAGTACCCACCTCCATATCGGAAAGAATAAATTACAGAATCATTGGATTAAATTAAATGATGGTATACACTTAGATATAAATAATAGCATGCTCTCCAACTGAGTCTCTACTATTATTTATAGGACTGAATGAAGTCAGCTATTTGAATTTTATTTGACAATAAAGAATTGTCTAGATAGTATATGTTACTTGACAATAAAGGATTGTCTAGATAATAAAATTTAATAGGTTTGGACCTGTCTAAAAATAATGAATAATAGATGACCTCACTAACGAGGCATATTTTTCAAGGTTTAGGCTGCTGGCGAATACTTTTTAAAATGGTAGAGGGTACCATAGTTAAATATAGTGTTCAAAGTTGTTATTGCCCATTATAATTTGTATTATTATTATTATGTGATTCTCAGGATTTAAAATGGCAAACTCTTTCAACCCACTTTCTATTATACTCAACCAAAACAAATTGACTGGACCTAATCATATTGACTGGAAAAGGAACTTGAATATTGTGCTTACTGCTGAAGAGTACAAGTTTGTGCTCACTGAGGTTTGTCCAGAAGAACCTGGTGAGGGGGCGACCGAAGAGGAAACCCAGGCTTACCGAAAGTGGAAAAAGGCAGATGAGATGGCGCGGTGTTACATTTTGGCTTCTATGTCAAATGTACTGCAACATCAGCATGAGTCTTTAGCCACTGCCTACGACATAATGCTGAACCTCAAAGATATGTTTGGGGATCAAGATCGTGCCGCAAGGCAGGTTGCGATGAAGGACCTCATGAACACAACAATGGCTGAAGGAACCCGAGTTTAGGATCATGTTCTGAAGATGATTGGTCTTCTGAATGAACTAGAGATCCTTGGAGCTGAAACCGATGGGGAAACTCAGGTCGATATCATTCTCCAGTCGTTGCCGGATTCATTTAAGGGATTCTGACTAAATTACAACATGAACAAGTTTAAATATTCGTTGTCGGAACTTCTTAAAGAACTCCAAGCAGCTGAGGGACTCATTGGTAAGTCAGCTAATGCTCTGGTGGCTGAGAAAGCTTCTACTTCTAAGCCTAAAAGCAAGAAAAAGAAGAAGAAGAATAACGCACAAGCTGCAGTCCCACAAGGAGCAGCACGTGCAGCAGTCGCTGGACCTCAAGGAGGAGTGAAAAGGCCTGTAGGAAAATGTTTTCACTGTAAGCAGAAAGGGCACTGGAAGAAGGATTGTCCCCGTTTCCTAAACCGCCAGAACAATGGAGGTAAATTTCATTTATTAGTTGTTGAAACTTGTTTAGCGGTCCGATTTACCAGTACCTGGTGTGTAGATTCGGGAGCCACTAATCATGTCTGCAATACTTTGCAGGGTTCCAGGAAACCAGGCAACTTAGGAATGGAGAAATTTATCTGCACATGGGTAATGCTACGAAGGTGGCAGCAGTTATAGTAGGAGATGTTTATCTTCAGTTTAGTCAGGATAGGATTTTAGTAATTAAGGATTGTCTATATGTACCTTCCATTAGAAGGAATTTAATTTCTGTTTCTAGATTGGTTGGGGACAAATATTTTGTTCATTTTAATGATAAATCAGTTATTATTAGAAAAAATAAACAGTTTATTTGTTCTGGTACATTAGTGAATGATCTTTATATAATAAATCCTGACTTGTTTACATTGCAACTATATGAATTGAATAACACTAATAGTTTACCAATTAAGAGAAAGGAACCTTCAAAGATGAATCAAACATATCTTTGGCACTTACGCCTTGGTCATATTAATCTAAAAAGAATTCAAAGACTGGTCAAAAATGGGCCATTAGGTTCATTAGAAGTGGAGGCACTTCCAGTCTGTGAATCCTGTTTAGAAGGTAAAATGACTAAGAGTCCATTCTCGGCAAAAGGCTATAGGGCTAAAGAACAGTTAGAACTGGTTCATTCTGATTTGTGTGGTCCCATAACTGTCCAGGCTAGAGGTGGCTTTGAGTATTTCATCACATTCACTGATGATTACTCAAGGTATGGATACATTTACTTAATGCGACGAAAGTCTGAAGCCTTTGAGAAATTCAAAGTATTCAAGGCAGAAACGGAGAAGCGTCTAGGAAAATGTATCAAAACACTACGATCAGATCGTGGTGGTGAATATCTCTTAGGAGAGTTTAGGGAATACTTGTCAGAAAATGGGATTACATCCCAGTTGTCTGCACAGGGTATGCCACAACAGAATGGTGTAGCAGAAAGAAGGAATAGGACTCTTATGGAAATGGTAAGATCTATGATGAGTTATTCAGACCTACCTGATTCCTTTTGGGGATATGCTTTAGAAACAGCAGCATATATTCTTAACTTGGTGCCATCAAAGTCAATACCTACTACACCCATAGAATTGTGGACTGGGCGTAAGCCTAGTCTACGGCATATTCGGATATGGGGTAGTCCAACACACGTGCTGAAAGGTAATGCGGATAAATTGGAGTCAAGAACAAAAGTGTGTTTCTTTGTTGGATATCCTAAAGGAACCAAGGGTGGCCTATTTTATAATCCCCAAGAACGAAAGGTTATTGTTAGCACCAATGCCAAATTCTTAGAAGAGGATTATATCATGGACCACAAGCCCAGAAGTAGTGTTGTTCTAGAGGAAATAAGAGGAGAAAAAGTAGGGCACAATTTGTCTGTACCTTCAGTACAAGAAGAAGTACCACAAGAGATAGATATTATCCCATTACCTCGTCGTAGTGGGAGAATTATTGATGCTCGTGCACATCCTGAACGAACCACTAACACGCAGGTTCCGGAACCAGCACAGGTTCTTGAACCAACGCAAATTCCCGAACCAGCACAGCGTGTGGATAGTGAGTTGGGAAGTTTAGTACCTGCACAAGGTACACAAACACAAGTAGTGCTTCGTCGTAGTGGGAGGGTTGTACGTAAACCCGACCGTTTTATGTTCTTGGGAGAGTCTTATGACAAGGTCCCTGATGAACAAGAAATGGATCCATTTAACTACAATGAAGCACTTCAAGATAAAGATGCAGAAAAATGGCAAACGGCTATGAAATCTGAAATGGAGTCCATGTACTCTAATAAAGTCTGGGATCTCGTAGAACCACCCGAAGGGATAAAACCCATCGGATGCAAGTGGATATATAAGAGAAAGAGAGGATCAGATGGGAAGGTGGAAACCTTTAAAGCAAGGCTTGTTGCAAAAGGGTTCACTCAGAAAGAAGGAATCGATTATGATGAAACCTTTTCACCGGTTGCCATGCTAAAGTCTATTCGGATTCTCTTATCCATTACGGCTCATCTTGATTACGAGATTTGGCAAATGGATGTCAAGACAGCTTTCCTTAATGGAAGTCTTGATGAAAGCATCTATATGATGCAGCCAGATGGATTCATAGCAAAGGGCCAAGAGCACATGTTGTGCAAGCTTAAGAAGTCTATTTATGGGCTAAAGCAAGCGTCTAGATCTTGGAACATCCGTTTTGATTAGGCAATCAAGTCTTTTGGTTTTAATCAATGTCCGGATGAGTCTTGTGTGTACAAAAGGTGCAACGGAAACGCAGTGGTATTTTTGGTATTGTACGTAGATGATATCTTACTTATTGGGAACGATATGGGGTTATTATCTTCAGTGAGGGTATGGTTATCAAGTCAATTCGATATGAAGGACTTGGGAGAAGCTAGTCACATCCTTGGTATTAAGCTTTTGCGAGATTGGAAAAATAGGATGTTGGGCTTGTCACAAGCTACTTATATTGATACAATTCTTTCCAGATTTAGTATGCAGGATTCCAAGAAAGGGTTTCTCCCTTTCAGGCATGGAATCACTCTATCCAAGGATCAGTGTCCTAAGACACCTGATGAGATAGAGAAAATGAAGGCAGTTCCTTATGCCTCGGCAGTAGGAAGCCTAATGTATGCTATGCTGTGTACTAGACCAGACATCTGCTTTGCTGTTGGCATGGTTAGCAGATATCAGTCTAATCCAGGGCAAGAACACTGGACTGCGGTAAAACATATACTCAAGTACCTTAAAAGGACTCGAGATCTTATGTTGGTTTACCAGGCAGATAGTCTAGTGCCCATTGGGTACACAGACTCAGATTTTCAGTCAGATAGGGATTCTAGAAAGTCAACTTCAGGATATGTGTTTACTCTAGGAGGTGGGGCCATTAGTTGGAGGAGTATTAAGCAGTCTTGTATTGCTGACTCCACCATGGAAGCTGAATATGTGGCTGCTTCAGAAGCGGCTAAAGAGGCAGTTTGGCTCAGGAACTTTCTTATGGATCTAGATGTGGTACCTTCAGTGCATTCAGCTATTACACTTTATTGTGATAATAGTGGAGCAGTTGCAAATTCGAAGGAGCCACGGACTCATAAGAAGGGAAAACATATAGAGCACAAGTATCATCTAATCAGAGATATTGTGCAAAGAGGTGATGTCATAGTGACTAAGATTGCATCAGGAGACAACCTAGCTGATCCTTTTACGAAGAGCTTACCGGCCAAGACTTTTGATAGTCACGTTGAGGGAATAGGAGTGAGGTGCATAGCTGCATGGCTTTGAGTCTAAGTGGGAGATTGTTAGAGTGATATACTAAGAGCCATGATTTTATTATTATTGGTATGTTATATAGACTCGGTTTTGCTATTTTAATGAGAATCTTTATGGGCAATGCTTACATGATATTATTTATTTAAATATTGTGCATGTGTGTGTCTTTTATTCCATATAGTAGATGATTTGGTGTGTAGAGTATAGCTTACACACAGAGGATCATATCATCAATTCTTGTGAAATATAAGTTTATTGGTTCACGATCTTAGATGGAATTGGACAACCATCGGTAGGATTGTAGCACAAGTTTTAGTAGTTTATCTTGACTACAGGAAATGGTGTAGTTTTAACTCGTTGTGCTACTACACTTTATGTGTATTGAACAGGACCAATTTGGGTTAATTGTTTTTATACTGACTATATAAAACAATTTAAAATCCCATTGTTATTATGATTACTTATGCTCTTAATCTTGAGATAATTAATAGACATATATATGTAGTGTTTGTTGTTTTGACTCATTAAAAGTGAAATTCATTTATGGATCAATAATCTTCGTGAATTGGATGGCGACACTATATATATGATGAATATTAATTATTGACGAAATCTGCGTCCCAGTAAAGGGATTGATGATAACCCCTTGAGAAGCTTATAAGTTTTGATCATGTCAAACCCTGCAGGTGGATTATGTTAATCCGACATGTCAAATAAGTTAAGTGGTAGGCTCAAGGATTAAGAAGTCATTTAAATATAATTGTCAGTAATTTAATTTAAATGACGGTTATCTGTAATCTTAACGTGGGGAGAATAATAAGTATTTAATAATAAGGAGCTCGAAATATAATTTTGAGATAAGGACGGGAGTGCAATTATAATTCTTTAGTGGTGTGAATTATAATTTATGGAAGGAATCAATTCTTAATCGAATTAGGATTCCAGTTTTCCATAGTAAGCCCAAATACTTATTTCTCCTTAGGGTCCCTATCGTAGCCTTTTATATATGCCAGCCTTGCCTCTTCTCAATATACATATAATTCTCACAAATTTAGGGTTTGTGCCGTAGAGAGTACAGGAAGAGATCTTGGTGATACCGCGGCCCACACTCGGGACAGGATTGCACGGCGAAAGGAATACGATAGAAGATCTTGAGGTTCTATCGAGCCCGTGTTCTCGATTTGTCTCCACCAATCCCTGTTCGTGCTGAGACGAGATCAAACCAGAGAGATCTCGAAGGTAAAATCCGATTCCACACTAGGGTTTTACATAAAATTTTTGTTCGGTCTATACGCAATATTAAACGATTCTGGAACTTAATTTCCATCACGGCTTACCTACAACACTCTCATAAAAGAAAAGAAACATAGTCTCATTCGTGCCAAGAGTGCACTTCTTGAGGTTAGCGATTAGCGCATCAAAATTCATCATAAGCAATTGATTATTCCAACTAATCGATAAGTAACAATTCAAATTACTATTGTTACATGACAATGTGATATTCCAATGATCAAAGCCTTTCAAAACAATTTTTCCCAAGAATGGCTCAAAATTTTGATTATTTAAACTCACAAAAGCATTATTCAAATTCACAGAGTTAGTTACCCATTCAAACAATCCACACTCAGTTTTGAATCTCATAAGCTTCTTTGGGCAACAACTTTTCAATTCAAGTTCATCAACACCTTGCTCTAAAGCTTGCTGTCTATGTTCCATCTCAACTTTTCCTTGGTGTTGATCTCCAACGCCCTGCAAATAAGACACAATAGATATAGGCAAAATGGGATTAAAATTGTTAGTATTTGAAAAGTCTTCCTCCGATTCACTCTGTTTTGCCTCAGTCTCCCTCACTTCACTCAAGTCTTTTTCAAACTCATTCTCACTAAAGATCACTGAATTTTCTTTTTCTCTCTCTTTTACCTCATTCTCTTTTATTTTCCTTTCACACTCTTTCTTTTCCTCAGTAGCCTCATTACTCTCTTTCCTTTCCTCACTAGCCTTACTACTCTTTTCTTGCTTTTGCTCACTCTCGTTTTTTTTATCACTCTCCTTTTGTAACTTCATTTGATCTTCATGAGCTTGCTTTGGTGGCAATGGAACAAGAGTAACGGTTTTCTCATTCATCTTGAAAGAGTATTTATTGGAAACGCCATTATAAGTGACATGCCTATCAAGCTGCATTGTCAACCCAAAATCATGTGGCCGGCTTGCATTGGAACCACATCGCATAAAACTTCATCTTTGTACTTCCCAATGGTAAGAGAAATAAACACTTGCTCGTTCACCTTTATCACTCCATTATCATTCAGCCATTGCAACTTATAAGGACACGGGTGCTTGAACGTAGGCAGTTTCAACTTCTCAATCATTGTTGTGCTAGCAAAGTTTGAGTAAACCCCCCCCCCCCATAAATTATCAAACACCTTATCTTGCACGAGGCATCTAGTTCAAAATATATTCGTTCGCACACTTGGGTCACCACATTCAGCTAGCAATTCACCTTCTACGGCATGCTCTTCAATTTGGTTTGGCATAAAACTTTCCCTCCTCTTAAATTTCTCATAAGTTTTGGCAAACAATTCGTTAAACTTAGAACAATCCTCATCATCAAACAAGGAAATTTTTTTTCGTGCTACTACCCAAATTTTGTTTTCTCCTTTCCCTGTTAGGAGTCTCACTTAACAGTCTGCGCTGTCTAATTTTTAGATTTCTTAGTCGTTCGCTATCATCTTTTAACTCCTCATCATGCCAACTTTGCTCAAAATTAAAATAAGACATTCTTGCGCTGCCAAAATAAGGATTAGTGCAAGAAAGATAATTCTCACCACACTCCCTTTCGTGTTTCGCTCGATTGATGTCACTCTTCTTTTACCGCTCGTGTTTGTCACTCAAAATATTGATATATACTCACAATTTTCTCTTCGGAACTCCAAAACAAGTTGAATAATATGAATATCACAAGTTCTCAACAATCAATCGCACTCCCACAATTAAATTGGACGCGTTCAAAAAGAGTAAATTACCAAGGATTTAAAGAAACCAATTTCTAGCAATATTAAGAGCCAAACGAATTTCTAGAATTGCTAGAGTATGCAAGCAGAATTTTAAAACAATGGCAACAAACAAATCCCTAATTTAATGCAAATCAAGTGTCCTATGAGATCTAGAATTCCCAACATAATCGAATTTAAAAACGTATCTTCAATTACAATCCCCAAATAAGGATGCATCAATGATCAATAATTGAGTAAAAGTTCAAAACAATCAAAACCCTATTCCATGAAGCATAAAAAAAACATAGGATTTCTTTTCAATATTCAAACTTTGATATATTTTAATTCTAAACAACTCACCCTAAACAAAATAATCCAAATTTTTTTTTAAAGCAATTTAAAAATTCTGTTTTTTTTTCTTCAGAAATCACTGTTCACGCGGCACTGTTCATCGATTACTATTCACGCGGCACTGTTCACCGATTACTGTTCACTGCACTGTTCACCGATTACTGTTCATCGACACTGTTCATCAGCACTGTTCACCGAAATTCTGTTTTTTTTTTTTTTTCTGAATCTACAAACCCTAACACAATTTTTTTTGAAATAAGATTAACAAGAATGAAGGCCTAGGGTTTCAAGAATCTACTACGAAATTGAAATAACAATAAATTAAAGATAGAAAACCTGGATAGAAAAGTCTGCTCTGATACCAATGACGCGAACCCGGATCGTCTTTTCTAGCCAGGTTAATGGATCCTCAACCCTTGTAACAAGAACCTTGGAATACGTCGAAAGATGGAAGGTGGAAACCTCAACCCAACGCTTAAAGAAGCGCGAACCTCAGTATAATGAATGACACCACAATCTAGTGTGATTGCTAGATTGATAAGTCAAGAACAATTGAATTTATTCAATTCAACATGTTCAACATGCTCTTAAAGAACACAAAGAGAAAGCTCTCAATTTAATTAATCATCAAAACTTATTTAATAAAACAATAATGTGCCTCCTTTAAATAGGAGAAACAAAGCTAGAATCCTAATTCAAAAAGGAAACTAATTCATACTTAGAAAAGGAAAATAACTTCTAGAATAATCCTAACACAATAAGGAAAATAATAATAAATAATAAGGAAACTTATTCAAAAAGAAAACTACTAATCTAATTCCTAATTGAATAATAAAAATATGACGACTAAAATAAACTCCTAAATAATTAAGGAAATAATATAGAAGTCTTGAAATTTTATGGAATTCTTTTTGAATTTCCATGCTCTATCCTTGTAATTCATCAGGTACGGATCATCATTTAGAATGTCACAAACCACCATGTTTGAATAGAAATTGAAGCTAGATTGGATCATATCAACGGGTCGACTATAAATGTTTACCCCCTGAAGACTGCTAGATGCCTAGGTATCTTAGATTCAGAGTTTTCTCCATCAGCCGTAACCGTCAGGGCCTATGACAACACCAGGAGGGCCGTTCTGGGTTCTCTAAAGCTCGATCTCATGGTTGGTCCTGGAAATTTTCCGGCAGACTTTCAAATCATAGACATTCCCTCCAGTTTTAACTTACTGTTGGGAAGGGCATGGCTACACGACAAAGGAGCACTCCCCTCCTCCTTACACCAGAAGATCAAGATACCATTCGAAGGGAACGTAATCACCATCCAAGGAGATCCTGAAAGGACCTTGGTAGATCTGGAGTTACCTGTATTGGGCATCGGGAGTCAGAGCATACAGTTAGGAGGCTTTTCTTACGAGCCTCAAATACAAGCTCTCACCACTAAGAGAATCGAGTATCTACCCCTGATAATATCCACGGTCTCAGCACCAAGATCACAAAGATGCTGAGAATGATGAAATACTTACCCGGAGTCGGTCTGGGAATGGGATAATCAGGATTACTTCAGGCTTTAGAACCGGTATTGAGGTTTGAAAGGGAAGGTTTGGGGTATCAACACACCGGAGAGGACAACCATGAAAAAAGGAGCCGAGGGCATCAGTATCCGAGTTTTAGCTCTCTGAACGGGTTTTTTGTCAAGGAAGGAGAAGACTTCCCCTTTTGCGGCTTTCAGGAGCCTTAGAGAAACAGCGATGAAGATAACTTTCCGGGATGGGAAATTTTCTATGAAGAGGACCTTTATATCAAGGAAAGAGTTATGCACAACTTCTCTACCAAATTGACGATCAGGCCAAAGGAAGAAATTGAAGACAAGGAAGTTGAAGAGGAGGAATTGATCGGAGATCTCTTCGACATCATGGCTCTAGGGGATGACGAGCCAAGAGACGACCCTGTACACTTGATACACGCTGACCTAAATTACCAAGAAAAGGGGGGAAAGAGTGAATTTGTAAGGGTGAAAGATAAGAGTGAGGGTAAGGTTAGGAATGAGTCACTCCTAAATTTACTTTTCAAACTTGTACCTGTAAGCACTATTATTAATGAAGAAGACTCTGTTTTGCATTATCCTGTTAATGTTAATTCTGTAATTACTTATATGGAGTTGGAAAGACTAAACGAACACCCTGAACGGGAGGAACAGGGTATACAGAGCGAGGAAGGACACACTCTTATAATTAACCTCGGAACAGAAGAGGAAAGGAAAGAAGTCCGTATTGGGGCAAGTCTAAATGAGACAGAAAGAGAAGAATTCACACAAACTCTGAATGAGTACGTGGATATCTTCGCCTGGTCCTATGCTGATATGCTAGGTTTGAACAGCCAGATAGTCATGCACGAGATACACACCAAGCCGGAATTTAGGCCCGTCAAGCAGAAGTTGAGAAAACTCACGCCAGAATGGTCCCTGAAAGTAAAAGAAGAGGTGATAAAGCAACTAAGTGTGGGTTTTTTGCGGGTGATCGAGTACCCGTCATGGTTAGCCAACATTGTACCCGTTCCAAAGGCAAATGGTAAGGTCCGCATCTGTGTGGATTACCGAGATCTCAATAAAGCTTGCCCAAAAGACGATTTCCCATTACCCAACATTGATTTGATAGTAGATAATACCGCCAACCACGCCTTGAAATCATTCGTGGATGGTTTTGCTGGATATAATCAGATCAAGATGCACCCATATGACCAAGAGAAAACGGCATTTATCACTCTATGGGGAACCTACTGCTACACCGTTATGCCATTCGGGTTGAAGAACGCTGGGGCAACGTATCAGAGGGCAGCTACTGCTATCTTCCACGACATGATTCATAAAGAAGTAAAAGTGTATGTGGATGACATGATAATCAAGTCGAAAGAAAGAGAAGGCCATGTACCAGCCTTACGAGCCTTTTTTGACCGCCTCCGCCAGTACCAGATGAGACTCAATCCGCAAAAATGCATGTTCGGGGTAACCAAAGGAAAACTACTAGGCTATGTCGTCAGTAAGAAGGGAATCGAGGTAGACCCTGCCAAGGTTCAAGCTATCTGAGAAATGCCCGAGCCTCATACCGAGAAAGAAGTTCGGGGATTTTTGGGCAATTTGTAGTACATCAGTAGGTTCATCTCTCAGCTCACTCAGACTTATGAGCCCATCTTCAAACTCCTGAGGAAATCTTCACCAGGAGAATGGGACGATCAGTGTCAGGAGGCTTTTGATAGAATCAAGGATTATCTCTCTAACCCACCAGTATTAGCCCCACCACAGACCGGATTGCCGCTAATTCTATACCTAACCGTCACTGATTCAGCTGCAGGAGCCACGCTAGCCCAACATCTGACTGATACACGGAAGGAACAAGCCATCTACTATATCAGCAAGAAATTATCCCCATTTGAGATAAACTACACGCCATTGGAGAAGTCATGCACCGCTCTCGTCTGGGTAACACAAAAATTATGGCACTACATGCTGGTCTTCCTAGTCATCCTGGCATCACGAATCGATCCATTGAAATACCTTTTTGAGAAACCAGCTCTCTCGAACCGTATGGCAAAATGGTTATTCTTGCTCTCCGAATTTGACATCACCTACATGACCCAGAAGGCAGTCAAAGGCAAGGTCATAGCTGATTATCTGGCCCATAATCCAATATTGGGGGACATGCTAGAAGAAGCCGAATTTCCAGAAGAAACTATCATGAATGTCGAGATCGATGAAGACTGGAAATTATACTTCGACGGAGCTGCCAATAGAAATAGAAACGGGATAGGCATCCTGTTAGTCTCTCTAGACCAAACTCACTCCCCAGTATCGTATTGTCTAGACTTTTTTTGCACCAACAACATGGCCGAGTATGAAGCCTGTATAATTGGATTAGAGATTGCGATCCAAAGGGGTATATGGAGAGTACAAGTGTATGGAGATTCAGCATTAGTAGTCCACTAAGTGCTACAAGAATGGAAGGTCAGAGATGAGAAGTTAGTACCATACCTCGCCTGATTGGAGGATGTCGCAGGGAGAATTGAGCATACGGAGTTTTATTATGTCCCCAGATCACAAAACAGTTTTGCTGACGCACTAGCAACCTTGGCCTCAATGATCGATATCCCGGAAGGGATGGAAGAAATAACTCTCACCGTACAAAAAAGACCAGAATCAGCACACTGCATAACCCTTGAGGTAGAAAATGAAAAGGATGGAGACTCAACCACTTGGTTTTATGACATTTGGAACTTATTGAAAAATCATCTGTATCCCGAGCAAACAGATAAGAAAACGCGGATCACACTCAAAAGATTAGCATCAGGGTTCATACTTTGTGCCGGAAGGCTGTATAAGAGGAACTACGACGGGACTCATCTCCAATGTCTCACCGAAGGGGAATCTGTCAAAATGATGGATCAAATACATGGGGGCGATTACGGACCTCATATGAGCGGTCATACACTTGCCCGCAAAATCATCAGACAAGGTTATTTCTGGTCTACCCTGCAAAACGACTGCGTTAACCACGTACGCCGTTGTCACAAATGTCAAATCTACGCTAAGTCCCAGAAACTTCCTCCGAAAGAGTTATACAACATGACTGCTCCCTGGCCTTTCGCAACCTGGGGAATTGACATCATTGGGAAAATTTCGCCCAAAGCCACGGCCACAAATTCATACTAGTAGCCATCGACTACTTCACCAAATGGGTAGAGGCCGAGTCTTTCCAGACCTTTGACGCCAAGAAAGTTGCCCGATTCATCAAACGGAATATCATCTGCCGGTATGGGGTTCCACACGAGATCGTCTGGAACAACGGCACCCACTTCGAAGGAGAAGCTAATACAGTCATGGAGGAATACGGTATTACCCGACACAGATCTTCGCCATACCGATCGCAAACTAATGGGGCAGTTGAGGCCGCCAACAAGAATCTGAAGAAAATCCTGAGCAAGATGACTGACACCTGTCGAGACTGGCCAGAGAAATTACCATATGCATTGTGGGGATACCGCACCACTGAAAGGGTCTCTACTGGAGCAACCCCATTTTCACTTACATACGAGATAGAAGTAGTCCTCCCTGTTGAGTTAGAGGTCCCCTCCCTCAGAGTAATGTTAGAGAATCAAGTTAATGAGCTGGAATGGGTCCAGGCACATTATGACGAGCTGGCATTGTTGGATGAGAAGAGATTGAAAGCCGCATACCACCACCAAGGGTATCAAAGGAGAATCGCTCAAGCATTTAACCAGAAAGTAAAGACTCGGGGTATCAATAAGAACGATATTGTGTTAAAAGAAATTTGAGAACCATCCAGAGACCCAAGAGGAAAGTTCGGACAAAAGTGGACAGGACCATACATCGTCAAAGAGATTAATACAGGGGGTACCGCTATACTCGCTGATTTGGACGGACAGTTACTGCATTCCCTAGTCAACATGGATCGACTTAAGAAGTATTACCGATAGACGTAACATGTGTGTTAAGAACTACGTAACCCTGAGCCCCAACTCAAAATTATGTATTTGGAAAAATCAAAAGGGGAACGTAGGCAACCTGAGAAGTGACTTCAGGCCCGGTTTAAAACATTGTAAAGAAATTTATTTCTCATAAAAGGTCCCTTGTTTATTATGAAGGTGGTTCAGAACACCGAAAATTACAAAGGAGATACATCATGCAGAAAGACCTAATCCCTAGAGGTTGGCCAAGCAGGGTCCTCAGTAGCCAAGTCAATTCGAGCTTCATCCAGAATCTGGTACGCAAGGACTATGCTTTCCTCTGTGGGCTCGGAATCCATGAACCGAAACCATTCCATTTGAAAGGGGTCACCAATCATCTCTCCTTTAAGAGACCCCCAAAAAGAACAGATGACATCAGCCTGAAGGGGCCTGGAAATACCGAAACAGGCATGGTTGAACTGACGAGTCAGTCGAGCGCGCCACATTCTTTCCATCGATGAAGAAACATGCCGGGTCAAGTATCTAGACTCGGAAGAGAAGTTGTTCAGGCCAAGGGGAATGCCCTGGGGAATCTTAAACTGCCGAAAAAGACGTCCTGGGAGATAAAAAGAAGTGAACCATAGCCCACGGAGCCGAACGTAATTCTGTCCCCCGGTACTAAGCACTATCACCCTCAGCTTCCACCAAGGAATGTTCCACCGAATGGCCCTAGAATTCTCCAAAAATCATACCGTCCAATCAGAAGAAGACATGGTCAAGGCACCAAAGAGGGGACGACGGAAGAAGTATGTCGGGTTGTCAAGCTGAACCCCATTGAAACCCACTGATCGAAAATGCTCTAATAGCCACATGTATAGCAAGCGCAGACTTCCCCTAAAGAAGGGTGAAACTCCCCTTTTGAGATCATCTAGGCCATTCAGAGTCTCTGCCAGGACTATGGGCACTATGGATTCCCCATTCCTTGCCTGATAAATCAAACTCAGAATAGTCAGATCAACACAGGAAGAGCCCGTCACCAGTAGCATATCAGAAACAAGACAAATCAAGGCTGCCACAGTACGCCCCGCACTATAAGAAACTCTCTCCTCGTGACGATGAACGAACCTCACCATTTTATGGAGGCCAAGAAGCCCGTCGATAATAAAACCATCACAAGCCGCTTGGGGAATGGCTAACAAAGCAATTAGCATTTCTCGAGGACCGATCTCTTCTACAGGAACAACCATTGAAAGACGAACGTCAGAATGCAACAGCCAAGAAAATTCTTCATAAGTCGGGCAGAGCTCATCTAGTCCGAAATGGAAAAGATGATCTACAGGACTCCAGAAGTACAAAGCGTCAAGCAAAAAGGAAAAATCTACAGGACGATGACGCCAGCTCACTAAAGGATGAAATACGCCAAAGTTGAAGCCATTCTCAAAAGATATAAGAGCATCTCGGGCTTCAACATAAGAAAAATCAGAACTTGTGTGATAAGAAGACATTTTGGAAAAGGTGTGGGGATGAAGGAAGGAAGATGGGTGTATTTATAGCAAAAAAGAGGATCATGTACCTGTTTGTCGCGCGACAAACCCATATCCAGGAGGGATTGTCGTGCGACAATCCCACTTGGAGTCACCCTATTTTTGCTTTTCTCACACATAAGAGTCATTCTTGCCAAAAGATCCACTTTCTTATGCATTGTGCTCACTCTGTTCTTTTGCAGAGACCTTAAGTATTATCCCATAACAAAGGTACGATTCCTAAATTATCAATCCATTTAATTATTATTTTTCATCACAGATAAAGGATAAAAAACGCATCATCAGACACAAATAAAGATTTTCTCATAAAAAATGATAAAAGAACGGTTTTTTAAAGAAACTAAATCTCTGTCTAAAAAATCAAAAAAAATAATACTAAAACTACATATTTGTCAGAACTAACTAAATACAGGAAAGAAAATCTAATCTATCCGAGCGCGCTTCGACACACTCCCGCTGTCACCAGAATCCTCCTCCGGAGTAGGATCGACCTCTGGGACACCCTGTGAAGAGGGAACTGCTGCCTGCGAAGGCCCTATCAGCTGGACCAGAGCTGTGGGATGGATCACCGAGGACCGAGACCGCCTGGAAGTCCGGCTGCTACTCCTCCGAGACTCCGTCCGAGCACGAGAGGAAGACCGAGGGTCATCCGCCCGTAAGGAAACGTCGATCGCCCTCTGATAGTCCCGCATGTATGTCGTAGGGTCTCGACCAACGTACTGGAGCAAGTTCCAGCTGTAAAGGTACTGGGAATGCCAAGTCTTCAGATCCGCCACACGCACGCTCACCCACTGAAAAGAAAAGAAAGAAGAATCAGCACCGATAAAATAAGTAAGCGTGGATAAGAAGGGATATTGAGGGAAGAAAAGCACATACCTCATCATCAGAACGACCACCCAAGTAGTCAAACGTGTCTCCAGGCAGAGGATACTCGGGCACCGTATATCGACGCAAGCCAGCACCGACATAAGAGAAGTCCCGAGGAAGTGTCAGCAAATCTACCAGATGAATGGACGAACTCGTCGACATAGCAGCAGACGTAGACCCACCCTCCTCATGAATTGGGAAAAAAGAAGGACGAGAAGATGAGCCACCAAGACCGGTAGATCTGACCGGAGGGCTCATGGTAGTAGACGGAAGAGGAGTCAGCGTAGCATAAGTACGAACACCCGGAGGGTCCACAACGGCCGTCGCTCTCAGAGGTGGGACCCCACTGGAAGCAGCAGCAGCAACAGCAGCAGAAGGGGTCTGCCCAAACTGCTCATAGTCGACCCCAAAGTCCGCAGGCTCCCAGGACCGCTCAAAAAAATCACCTCCCCCTCTCTCAGCATGCTGCTCCTCTCTAGGTGTAATCTGAGACGGCTTCTCTGGAACCGCCGCTGTCCCACCTCCATCATCGCCCTCAGGCCTACCATCACCTCCCTCAGCAGTAGCATCAGGGACGTCCCTCTCTCCCTCAGGGTCATCGTCGTCAGAATCCAAAATTTTATCCCTCTGATCAGGGATAGGCGGCAAATGACCTGGGACCGTCCAGGATAAATGAGTCTGTCCTCGTATATAGTTGGGATCGCCTCCCAACGCTCGATACCTCTCATAGAAGACCCGTCCCCGAGTCCCCTTCGGCTCCCTCATCAGATAGCAGGCAGCAAAGACAGCATAATCCCCCTTCTCGGTGAACGTCTGGAAACTGAATCCGTCTACAAGGGCCTACACCATCAGTAGGTCGATCTCGCCCATCCGTCTCATCAAAACTGGCGAAAATAAAGGAACCCGAGGCCACTGAGCCGGTGTGAATGCTGGCGAATAACCCTCTCGCCCAGATAGAAGTGAAGGCCGTACTCGTCCTTGATTAGCCGCCTGGTCCTCGAAGTGGTCAGAGCACGGCCATATCCATAATGGAGACCCAGATCACCCCAAGGGGCCCACTCAATCTAAAAAAAAGAGAATAAGATTTTATTTCAGTAATTTATATTCTATTTTACTATTTATTAAAAAGCAACAATACTAAGATATTTACCTGCTCCTCCAACAGGTCGTGGACGACAGCAGCTCCGGTCTCCCGAGTCCGGTATACATAGGGAGCCATATAGTTTCCCGCGATGAATCGGCGGAGAAATGGAAACTGATCCTCGTTCTCAACGAGGAGATCCACCTGGGCCCGACCCATACGTGTGTATGCTACGAACCAACTCTGAAAAGGAAATATAAAGAATTTCAGCAATAATCAACAGGTAATGTATGAAGGACTGAAGCAAAGATAAAGGGACAAAAATATATACCTCCCATAGCAATGAGAAGCCCTTGAGGTTCAGGGCTAAATGGCGAGAGACCTGGTCCATGGCATTATATAGGACAGCAAGAATGAATCCTCCCCAGTCATAGTCAAACATGAGGCTAAAGTCCCGAAAATAGGGCAGCCACCATAGATGGGCGGTGTCCCCCCCACGGGCCTCGAACAGATCATGGAGCGTCTACAAAAGAAGAACACGAGCATACTGGCGAGCCTCCTGACGGGTCATCGGCACCCCTAAAGCAACTAATCGAGCTCTCTCGGTGGCTAGTCGCGTAACAAAGACACCCCAACGAATCGTATCACCCGAACTCCGTCGCTCAGGGAACCACCCAAGTGCGCCCACGATGCCCTATGCCGTCAGACGCAAAGGGACATCAATCTGGATAGGGATCCCCCCTGAAGGAATCCCGATCAACGCGAATAGGTCGAGGGGGGTCATCGTCATCTCCCCCTAGCTCCAGTGAAAGGTATGAGTGGTGTCCCACTAATGACAGGCCAGAGCCGACACCAACACGGCGTCGAAGAGATAACCAAAAGGAGTCGTAAGAACCAACTCCTGGACAGGGGCCGGTGCCCGTCGCCACTCCAAAGATATAGTGTTGGGAGAACCCCAGCCTCGGCCAACCCACTACAGACAACGAAGAGAGATGTATATATAAATATAGGGATATGAGGGTAAATTATGTAATTTTCACAAACCTGAGGTTACTTTGGCGTAAATATGAGAGATATAGGGTTATGAGGGTAAATTATGTAATTTTCCAAAACCTGTGGGTACTTTAGTGTAATTATGAGAGATATAGGGTTATGAGGGTAAATTACGTAATTTTCAAAACTTGAGGGTACTTTGGTGTAATTATGAGAGATATAGGGTTATGAGGGTAAATTACGTAATTTTCCAAACTTGAGGGTATTTTGGTGTAATTATGAGAGTTATAGGGTCATAAGGGTAAATTATGTAATTTTCCAAACCTGAGGGTACTTTGGTGTAATTATGAGAGTTATAGGGTGATATGGGTAAATTATGTAATTTTCCAAACTTGAGGGTACTTTGGCGTAAATATGAGGGTTATAGGGTTATAAGGGTAAATTATGTAATTTTCCAAAACTTGAGGGTATTTTGGTATAATTATGAGAGTTATAGGGTCATAAAGATAAATTATGTAATTTTCCAAACTTGAGGGTATTTTGGTGTAATTATGAGAGTTATAGTAGGGTCATAAGGGTAAATTATGTAATTTTCCAAACCTGAGGGTATTTTGGTGTAATTATGAGAGTTATAAGGTGATAAGGGTAAATTGTGTAATTTTCCAAACCTGAAGGAATTTTGGTGTAATTATAAGAGTTAAAGGGTGATAAGGGTAAATTGTGTAAATTTTCCAAACCTGAGGGTACTTTGGTGTAATTATGAGAGTTATAGGGTTATAAGGGTAAATTATGTAATTTTTTCAAGCCTGAGGGTATTTTGGTGTAATTATGAGAGTTATAGAGTTATGGAGGTACCTTATGTAAATTCCCAAAATCTAGGAGGTATCACAGGTAAAAAGTATGAGTTCACTAAATCGGACGTTATTTCTAGGCAGACATGCATACTAACATTGTTTAAAATACATGCACGAAACGACGAAAATAATAGAACAGACAAAGAAAGAATTCCAAGAAAACATACCAGAGACCGTCGACGGATCTCGTGAGAAACTGGCTCCATCAAGAGCCAAGGAACGTCCGGAACTGGAGCAACCCGGGTCACATCTCGGTAGACCACCGCCCGACCGCGGTTCACCCCATCCTCACCATACCAATCCAAGTCCTCCCAATCATCATGGTGAGGGCTGCACCGGAGGACACCCTGAGCGTCAGTAAAGGTGACCTCCTCCTGGTCACCCTCTAATCGATCCGGCTGTGCAGGATCCATCTGAGTGTGAGTAGAATATAAGAAAAGTCGGAAAAGTCAGAAAAGTCGGGAAAGCGGCAGGGCTTCCGCGCTTGGGGAAAAGAGAGAAAGAGAGAGAAAAAGAGCTAAAGAGAGAAAGAGGAAGGAGAGAATGAGGTGGAATGAGCTCAGCAAGGAGTTTATATAGAGGATCAATATGTCCCGCGACAAACAGCCTCATTGTCGCGCGACAAAGGGCCTTACCACCGAAATGTCGCGCAATATATTGACCCTTCCCCTGATTTTTTTACCTTTGTCTCATTTTATCTCTTGCAGGGGTACTTCCGAGAAGCAGTTTTTGAAAAATTGCTAAAAACCGCACACCCAGGATACGAATTCGAGGAGAAGACTTCCAAATCATCTCTCCGAAAATGCTAGAACAAATACAAATGGTTAAAGTAGTCTCTGATCTCCCAAGAAGGACCGAGACCTTCCATGAGAAAAAGCAGAATATCAAAATAAGACGGGAATAGAAAAATGGAAAGAGTAGAAAAGAGAAAGAACCTGCATGAGCGCCCAGAGCGAGCGAGAGAAACAGAAATACAGAGTGACAGGGAGAGCCACACCAAAAGTGACAGCTAGGCCAAAACCGGCTCAGGGCTTCGTTTTGGGTGAGTAAGGCTCCTGATCACAACGAAGGGACGAAAAGACTCCTGGTCAAAAACAGTGAAGGCCAGAAAAAGTCTTTCCCAAAAGAGGGAGAAATAAGGACATCGAGAAACAGAATACGATGTGGGCCCACCAAAAGAGAAAACTAAGAAGAAAACAAAGATCAGAGATTGAACTTTCAAACAAATTTTCTTTTCAGCACGATAAACAGAAGAGATGGTTTGGAAAACCTCGGATCATCACTCTGCGGAGAGCAAGAGAAATCCGAAAACTGCCTTCTGAGAAAAGTATCTTCACTCGAGGAATATATGAGAGTAAAGATTAGAAAGATATGGGAAAATGGACATAGATTAAAACCCGAGAAGCTCTTTTCACCTTCGCAAAATTTTCTCTCTCACTCTAGCAGCCCTCTCCGGAGGCAAAACACAGACACAAGCCCTCTCCGGAGGCAAATCACAATCACAAGCCCTCGAAAGAGGCAATGAGGTAACAAAAGCCCTCTTTGGAGGCAAAACCAAACACAAACCACCAACACAAGCCCTCTCCGAAGGCAAATCACAATTGCAAGCCATCTCCGGAGGCAATCCATTCACACAAAGCCCTCGCCAGAGGCAGAAATACTCACAAAAAGTCCTCCTAGAGGCAATTTTCTTTCTTTCCTTTTCAGGTCAAAAGCCCTCCCAGAGAGGCACAGTGTAGCAACGGTAGTCCTCCCATCTGAGGCGCAATGGTAGTCCTCCCACCTGAGGCGCAAAGTGGATCAACGGTAGTCCTCCCATCTGAAGTGCAATGGTAGTCCTCCCACCTGAGGCGCAAAAGTGGATCAATGGTAGTCCTCCCACCTGAAGCGAAGCCCTCCCAGAGAGGCACAGTGGAGCAATGATAGTCCTCCCACCTGAGGTGCAAAGTGGATCAATGGTAGTCCTCCTATCTGAGGCTAAGTGGAGCAATGGTAGTCCTTCACCTGAGGCGAAGCCCTCCCAGAGAGGCACAGTGGAGCAATGGTAGTCCTCCCACCTGAGGCGCAAAGTGGATCAATGGTAGTCCTCCCATCTGAGGCTAGTGGAGCAATGGTAGTCTTCCCACCTGAGGCGAAGCCCTCCCAGAGAGGCACAGTGGAGCAATGGTAGTCCTCCCATCTGAGGCAAGTGGAGCAAATCAAAGCCCTCGAGAGAGGCAATGAGGTAACAAAAGCCCTCTCCGGAGGCAAAACCAAACACAAGCCCTCTCCAGAGGCATTCACGAACACATTTTCATATGCACACTCCTTTAGAGTTCATGCGGGAGCCATGGATCATGGTCTCTTCCAGTCGCCTCAATTCCTTGCAAGCAAGGAGCTTGAGTCGAGAGGGTCTGTAGACACCCCGATTTGTGACCCCCGAAAGAACCCTAATAACCTTCGAGAACTACTATTTCTGGAGTCTGGGACCCACCCGAACATCCGAAACTGCCCCGGAAGGTTTTGTTGGCCAAACAAACCTATTTTTAAGGCAATTGTCGCACGACATTCAAGTATGTCGCACGACAAATGCCTTTTATAGGGACATGTCGCGCTACAAACACCCCACCATTTCACTTTCTGACACATCAGTCTGTCAAAAACATCATTAAAGTTGAATGTTGCGCGACATACACACATTGTCGCGCGATAAACTCCTTTTTGGGGGACATGTCGCGCGACAAACACCTTTCCCAGCACTATAAATAGGCCAACACCTCCCAAGGATTAAAGACACCAACAAGGAGGGAAGAAGGAGCAACTTAGAAGAAGAATTATTGGCTTATGATCTGATTTTCTAGTCTTTCGTCAAGTATTCTCGATTATCGTCTTATTTCTGAAGAATTATCGAATCTATTCTCGACACTGGACGTGTCCCGTCTCTGGAATCGAATTCTCGAAAATATCTGAAGAAGGAAAATATTATTATCGCCGGAGATCTCTCTGCCGTATTATATTTTCTTTCTTATTATTATTCTCGTCGGGAAGGTAAACAAAGTCTCTTCTAGTATTTGATATTTAATATCTGTGTTCGTTTTATTTCTGTTGTTTTGTCCACGTTTTATTTGAATAAACTTATTGCCAAGTTACAAATAGTCTACCGTATTCAAAACAAAAGACCCTGATAAAACCATTTGCAAAACCAGAAGTGTAAGTATATTATCATCCGGATAAAATTCTGTTTTCAAAACCCAGACCGATAAGACTTATCTAGGAATTAAAATCAACATATCCTGTCTTTTCTATAGACTGCGACGTGTCCGATAAAACTCTCCTCAAAGAGTTCTAATTCCATATCAAATTAGTCCCTGATACAAAATCCGAACTTTTACAAAAGTAATCACAAACACGAGAAAACTGTCATTATCTGAGAAAATAATACGGAACACTCTTTCAAAATAAAAGGTCTTGTCATTTGTATTTACATCTTTTAATAATAAAACATCGGATCTCGAAACACAAAGGTTTTTATCCCTTTCCCCGCTTTTCCCAGAAATTAGGGTTTTTCATTCGAAAAGTAGTAGACTGTTAGTAAAAGCATCGAAGTTTTTCAACATAGAATAAACATATAAGACCACTAGAGACCGAAAGGGCGGAATGGGTGCTTAACACCTTCCCAAACCGTAATATAGTTTCCTAACCCTATAGAATCCTGGTTTCGTAGATAAACGTGTAAAGAAAAGGCTTGTCTATAGCCTTTTCTCTTACACAACTGTTTTGTCCGTTTTCTCGTAAAACGTACTGGCGACTCTGAACGAACCCCTTTGCATCTAGAAACAGAACATAAGGACACCTGATATAAACCATCAACAATGATACTCCAGCAAATGGAACGACGGAATCCATTCCGACGTTTCAGACGCCCAACGAACGGGGACGAGACCTGGGGTCGCATTTGCGGATTCTCACAGTGGCGACTCTGCTGGGGACTGTTAGAAAACTAGACTCTTATATGTGGACTTTTTGTTTATCTGTTGAATACTTGCTTTTACCGCTTTCCCTACTTGTGTAAATTGCGGATTCTCACAGCGTGTAATATTATCTCACTTCAGCCTTTTATTTTTAGAAAACTGGGATTTTGGGGTGGAGATTGAAGATGTGTGCTTCGTTTTTCGCCCTTTTGGATTTTAGAAATCAGTGTGTATGTGTGTGGTTTCACAATTGTTTTGTATAGAGATAGACAACGAAATCGGTGCATTTTGATAAAAATCAGAGCTTTTCAGAAGCTAATTTAGTTTGGAATTGGTATCCGGCAATCATCGAGTTTTCTTTTGTCAAATAGTGTGCCGCAATTTAATTACTTAAATTGGCATTTGACATTTTTCATACTCTCATATTGGATATTTAATTCAACGCCCAAATTTACAGATTAAACGAGGCACAAAATCAATCAATTTCAGTGTGGATTGAGACTGATAAAATTGAAAATAATTGATAAAAATATTCCTTCAAAAGGTGATTTTTTTCTCAACCAATATTTTCAATGTTGATAATCTAACTCAAATCTAAAATTTGAACTGATTTGGAATTTAAACAGCAGTCTAATATGTGAGACTGATAAAAAATACCCTGATGAAAATATATTTTAAAATACTATTTTTTATCAATCCACACCTTCTATAATTAAAATAAAGCTCAAATATGAAATTTAGACTGATTTGGAGATAAATATCACTCTTTACATGCGATTCAATGAAAATACACGGATAAAAATTGAAATTTAGAAGATTACGAAACTTACCAAAAAGCTTTCCCAAGGTGAATATAGTATTTCCAACACTTCTCCCCAGATTCCCCCCTTCTCCTCCCAAAAAAGGCACAAAAGGGGTCTATTTATAGCAAAAAAGACCAGTTGTCCCTAGGACAACTGGTGTTGTCGTGGGGACAACAGGTGTTGTCATGGGGACAACACTAGTTGTCCCGGGGACAACTGGTTTTGCCTCCTTTTCGGTTTGCGCGACGGTTTTTGTAATTTTAGTCCAACCGAGCATCAGAATGATCTGATTTTTTGATATGTTGTTCCCCATGATGTAACCTACCTCCTGAAAAAATTTCAGCTCATTTGGACTTCGGGAAGTGTGCCTTTTGATTCCCAAGGTGAATTCCCAATTTTCTCAATTCCCGGAGATCTGGCTGTCGGAATGTGATGAATTTTGAGTATGTTCATCCTTGTAGTATTACCTAACAACCATAAAAGTTTTAGGATGATCAGATATCCACAGCTATTTAATTTTACCTTCCAGGAGTTTTGACGGTTACCGGTTTTCGGCAGTTTCTGGTAATTCTCGTAACTTTCTGTCAGGGTGGCCTTTCTGCCTCATTCTTTGACCTGTATCACATGTATAGAGTATATATTCATCCATGAATTTCTATGCATGCCTTTGTGTTCATTTCTTAAATTTCGGGATTTGTGCGAGGGTCAAAAAATGAGGTGTTCACAGACCCTCTCGGCCTAGGTTCTTTAGAAGAAAGAAACTAGGACGATACTAAGAATGCATCATTTTGAGGCGCTCTCATGAATCCTCGATGATATGTTTTTTTGAAAATAATGCCATGCTAAATGATGCTTGTACTGTCTCTCTCTGCTGGGAATGGATGGGCGATTCAGGACGCGTCATGTGTTTTGTAAAAAAATGTTGAGCTGTGGTACTCCTACTTCGTAGGACGGTTCTGTCAACGAATCTGCTTTCTAGGGTTGAGCTGTGGTACGCCTACTTCGTAGGACGATTCTGTCAACGAATCTGCTTTCTGGGTTGAGCTGTGGTACTCCTACTTCGTAGGACGGTTCTGTCAACGAATCTGCTTTCTGGGTTGAGCTGTGGTACTCCTACTTCGTAGGACGGTTCTGTCAATGAATTTTCTTTTTGGGGTAAAAAAGTTTTTCTTTCTTCTTTTTATCCAGTTTTTCTATGCATTTTTTTGATGAGTTTCCTTTCTTTCTAAAAAGATGTAATCATGATTTCCTTGGTTTGTAAACCTCGTGAATGCTTTCTTTGGGGTTTTCACCTTACACTCTTGAATTTTTTATTTTCAGGACTCTTGCCATTTGCAGTTTTTTCTTGGTTTTCGGAGAACATTTTTATTTGCACCTGCACCTTTTCTGTTTTTGATGCCCTTATATCTCCCTCTGATGTTTTCAAGGCTTTTTTCTTGATGCCCGTCTATTTAATCTTTTGCATGGCCGGCAGCCTTTCTCACCCGAGACGTAGCCCTGAGCCTTTTGGCCTAGCTGTCACTCTCGGTGTGGCTCTCCCCGTTACCTTCTTTCTCTGTTTTTCTGGAATTCTCTTTATTTCTTCTCTCTTGGTGCTGTGGGTTTTATCCTCTTTTCTACTCTTTCAATTTTTTCTTGTACCTACTTCGTTCTCTTCAAATAGTTTCTCCACTGCTAAGGGCACATTTCCTGTGTTCTGTGGAAGTCTTGGTTTAAATTCTCCGTGTTGGGTTTTTACCGTGCATGTGTTGTGGTGTTTTTTTTGGCTTGAAAATTTCAGAATTTCGTGATTCCTCTTCTTTTTTTTTTTTTTTTTTGAAAACTGATAAAAAAAATGACATTTTTATTCCGGATAAAAGAGAAAAAAGAGGTTTTTATTTTTGGGGACAAATGGCTTGTCTTGGGGACAACTGGTTTCTCCTAGGGACAATTGGTATTGTTTTTGGGGACAATGGTTTCTTTTGGGGACAACTAGTTTGTCTTGGGGACAACTAGTTTGGTTCCTATATATATGAGCCTTCTTTGCTTGCATTTCTCCCACCTCCCATAGTTTCTTTCTCTCTCTAAGTTCATATTTTCTCCTTGGCTTTTCTTTGCAATCCTTTTATTCTTTATCATGTCGGCTTTTCATTCTTATAATAATAGTATTCATTCTCTCCCTCCGGATTGTCTGCTTGGTGATTCTCCGAATATCTTTACCACGGGATCTGACGGTTTTACTTTCATATCGCCTCATCACGATGATTGGGGGGGATAGTATGGCAAGGCGCTGAAGGTGCGGCTTACCGATGTGCTGTGTATACTGACGCTGTCATTTTTGATATCAACCCCCCGTGGCTTATCATGGAGCCAGAACATCATTTATTCTTCAATCGTACCCGGGTATTTCCAAATGCAACATATATTATGAAATGCTGATGTACTGCTTTATATGTTTATGCAAGTGCCATGTTAGTTGTCTTTAAAAAAAATGATAATAATATCAATTAATAATATATAATGTTAGTAATAATAATAGTAGTAATAATAGTAGTACTAGTAGTAATAGTAAATAGTAAATATTAATAGTACTAGTAAATAGTAATAGTACTAGTAAATAGTAATAGTACTAATAAATAGTAAATAGTAGTAGAACATGTTTCCTGCAAAAGCAAATAATACCATGTTACAAATTCCTATATATGCCTATATGCTAAAATGCATGTTTATCATTTTCGAGCCCCCCTTTTTTCTTTTCTTTTATTTTTTTGAAAAAGCATCCTTTATGTTTTATTTATGAAATCGTGTATTTTGCGAAAAAGAAACAAGTCTATGTAGCTCGAAAATGATATGTATGCAAACGTATGTAATGTAGACTCTTTTCCGGAAATATATTTAATATTTTATTTTGAGAAAATATCAGTTGTAAGTGTTGTTATGTTTGTTAATAAAGATTTTGGCCTGGAGGCAAAAGTTTTATTTTTAGGGACAACAGCCTTGTCCTGGGGACAACAGCTTTGTCCTGGGGACAACTTCTTTGTCTTTAGACCAATGCCCCCCTCCTATAAATACTTCCCTCATTTCATTCATTTCTTGACTTCTCTCATTTTCCTTCATTTCTTACTTTTCTCTCTCTACACTCTTTTACCCACATTATGTCTTCCTTTCGTTCCGATGAATCTCTCCGATTTCTGCAGTCTCTAGGGCGGCTCATGCGTGCTGACAATGCCCTAAACTGGGGAGATTAGAGTCGTCTTTTCTACCGGCGATCTGCTGAGATTCGATATAGTTTTCTTCTTAGCGCCTTACCCCTCTGGGACCATACTGATCACGTCTTTCGCATAGGCATTGACGAGCTCTGTCCCACTTATGAGGAGTTTTCTTGGTTTCTGGGTCAGCCTCTCAATGCCGAGTTAGCTATTTTGGATCTCACCCTCAGCCCCCGCTTGGTGTGAGAATCCGGACCCATACCCCGAGAGAAGAAAAGAGTCCTCGTTCCCGGTTTCATTTGAAAACGTGTTTTGTAGAGTCGCCAGTTTGTTTTACGAGAAAACAAACAAAAGATCGTACGAAGGATAATTCGAAAACGAACTATCTCTCATACGTTTGAAACCAGAGATTCATTTTGAAAATTGACTTTGCTAGGGTTCGGGAACTACGTTACGAATTGGGAAGGTGTTAGGCACCCAATTCGCCCTTTCGGTCTCTTAATGGATCATGTATCTAATTCCTATTTTAGATATCTTGCAAGTAGTTCGAATGGTTTTCAAAATAGTCCTTTCCGGATAAATTCAGTTTAAAATAATATTTTGAAATCAGACTCGAGCTTTGCGAGCGCCTACGTATTCATTCGTAGAATGAAATCAGAGTCTCGTAGTTCCTTTCATTGGAAACTGTTTTTGTATTTTTGTTTGTTTTGAAAACGTGTCAAAACAGATTTTAGATTTCTTGTTAAACTTAGAAAGGACTTGTTTTGAAAGCAATGAACTTCTTTGCAAGTTATCTAATTTTCTGTATTAAAAGTGAAATTAAATGCAGTACTGAAATTAAGGAGGGTTGTAGAAAATATACCTGATGCGCTTGAAGAAGAAATAAGAACCTTGCCTTGATTACTCCTTTCTCTCTCTAGAACTTTCTCTCTCTAAAACTTTCTCTCTCTAGAAATTCTCTCTCTAAAACTTTCTCTCTCAGAATTTCTCTAAAATGACTCTCTGATAATTCTGACAGAGTTTCTACTTACTAAAGACACTAGTGAGTGTTGATGTCCTTTAAAAGAGAGCCCAAAGATCCTATTTATAGCAAAAATCTCGCCAAAAACGCTCCAAAAGAGGCCAACCGCAAAGGGTAGCCGCAGGGCGTGCGGCTGGGGCGTGCGGCTAGGTGCCAACCGTACGGTTGGGGAGCCAACCGTGCGGCTAGGGAAGGTACCAACCGTGCGGTTGGGAGCCAACCGTGCGGTTGGAGCGTGCGGTTGGGGCTGCGGCTAGGAGCCAACCGTGCGGTTGGGGGCGTGCGGCTAGGTGCCAACCGTACGTCGATCCCCGTCCTAGTAAGCGAAGTGGCGACAAGGTTGCGATTAATTCCTAACGCGCTCGAAAATCAGGGTTTTTCCTAACGATCTCTCGTATGCATGATGACTCAAGACTTGATGCAGAAAGCTTGTTAGGTTCACACGAGAGTCGCGGATTGGGGTGTTCACAGACCCTCTCGTCCTGGGATTCTTGTTTGCAAGAAGTCTGGGACGATAATAAGAAGACAACAATTCACGACTCTCGCGTGAATCTCAACTGGTTGCTTTATTCATGAAAATATGTGAATCGGAATGTACCCTCATGGTAGGGGAATGTTGTGGTGCTTTAGGCAATATGATCCACGTATGACCTTCCTCTTGGCCAAGCTATCTTTGATACATCAATCTTTTCTCCCGTATACCCTCAGGGCATCTCCTTTGATAGGATTTTTCAGTGGAATTCGAATTTCTAAAATAATCTCTCAGTGATTACCTCCGAGAAGTGTATTTAAGGAAAGGTTCTCAAAACAGAAATGATTCTTATCTTTTAGTAAAAGCGTATATAATTCTCTTCATGGAGATTTGTGTGGAAAATGTTATTTCCCTTCGTGGGGAAAGTGGTTTTGGAAAATTCCCATCGTGGGGAATGCGAAGAATTCCTACCTTGAGGAATCCGGGAAAAATTCCCTTCGTAGGGAATACACGAAAAGTATCATTTCCCTTCGTGGGGAAAAAAGGTTACCAAGAGTAGCTGGTTTGGCACCTGTCGCACTATCTTGTTGTCGCAACCATGAGAAAAATGTTAACGGTTACCAAGAGCGGCGGGGTTGGCTCCTGTCGCACCGTCTTGTTGGCATAACCGTGAGAAAAATGTTAACGGTTACCAAGAGCGGCGGGGTTGGCTCCTGTCGCACCGTCTTGTTGGCATAACCGAAGAGGTTTGTTTGAAAGACTACCAAGAGCGGGAGGATTGCACCTGTTGCACCGTCTTGCTGACATAGTCTAAGATGGAATATCAGGAGATATGACAATTTCTAAGAAACGGCACTCTTGGCTACCCTCAGAAAATATGACATGTTAACGACTGCCAACAGTGGGGGGTATGCACCTGTCACACCATCTGGTTAGCATTGCCTAAGTGGTAAATTCCCATTGTAGGGAATACTTGGAAAAGGTAATTCCCATCTTGGGGAATGTGATTGTGGAAAAATTCCTATCATAAGGAATGCAAAGAATCCCTTTCTTAAGGAGACTGCCAAGAATGGGGGGGATGCACCTGTCGCACCATCTTGTTGGCACAGCCTAAGTGGTAAATTCCCATCATAGGGAATGCGCGGTAAAGGTTATTTCCCTTCTTGGGGAAAGGGGATCGGAGAAAATTCCCATCGTGAGGAATGCGAAGAATTCCTATCTTTCAGGAATTCAGAGAAAATTCCCTTCTTGGGGAACACATGGAGTCGTTATTTCCCTTCATGGGGAAAGTGATTTCGGAGAAATTCCCATCGTGGGGAATGCAAAGAATTCCTATCTTGAGGAGATTGCCAAAAATGGGGGGTATGCACCTGTCACACCATCTTGTTGGCACAGTCTATAGTGGTAAATTCCCATCATGGGGAATGCGCGATAAAGGTTATTTCCCTTCTTGGGGAAAGGGGATCGGAGAAAATTCTCATCGTGGGGAATGCGAAGAATTCCTATCTTTCAGGAATTCAGAGAAAATTCCCTTCTTAGGGAACACGTGGAGTCGTTATTTCCCTTCATGGGGAAAGTGATTTCGGAGAAATTCCCATCGTGGGGAATGCAAAGAATTCCTATCTTGAGGAGATTGCCAAAAATGGGGGGTATGCACCTGTCACACCATCTTGTTGGCACAGTCTAAAGTGGTAAATTCCCATCATGGGGAACACGCGGTAAAGGTTATTTCCCATCGTGGGGAAAGGGGATCGGAGAAAATTCCCATCGTGGGGAATGCGAAGAATTCCTATCTTGAGGAATCCGAAAAAATTCCCTTCTTGGGGAATACACGGTACCGAGAATAAGAAATTCTCTTGATACAATTCCGTTTTGTATGTCGAAGTATTGGCATTCTTGTTGCATTATTCTGCGGGGTATTTCTCAAAAAATGATGTGCTAGAAAGAATGTGCAAAGTTCGAATGTTGCTTCTCCTCTTTCTTTTTCTTTTAGTTTGACTCTTCTTCTGTCATCAAGAAATTGGGTTGGTTCCCTTTGAATCTCAGACTTTCGTGCATAGTGGTGGACTCAGTTTTCAACTCTACCCTCTGGCTTCAGTTCTTTGAACATGGGGATAAAGCTCTTCTAAAAATCTCAGTTCCTTCTCCAGTTACCCTCTGGCTTATCAGAGGAAGGTGCTGGTCCGCATCATCTTCTGTTTTTTTTGATGCCCTTATTGCTCCCTCATTTTTAGAATATCCGACCCATTGTTTTGGCTTTCGGATCTTTTTTTTTTTTTTTTTTTTTTTTTTTTTTAAACAGGAGCCTTACTCACCTAAGATGTAGCCCTCCGCCTTTTGGCACAGCTGTCACTCTTAGTGTGGCTCTCCCTGTAGATTTTCTTCCTTCATTCATTTTTTCACTTTTTCCTCACTTGGACCAACGGGATTTTCCCCTTTTCTACTCTTTCAATTTTTTCTTGTACCCGATTCCTCTTTTACACCTTCCTCTTTTGCCAAATTTGAACTGTGTCTAGGACTGATCATTCTTCAAAGCTCGGCTCCACCACAGATCTCAAAATTCAGCTTTTGGGCTTTGTATTTTACTTCATCGTGCATGTGTTAGTGATTCTCAGTCTGTTCATCTTAGAAAACTAACCAGAAAGTCTTTCAGACGTCCAAGGAATCAATTTTGCAAAATCTTGTCAAAACTTTGTTTTTGTTGTTTGGGATTACCCCCCACTTGTTGTGTGACAAGGAACTTGTCATACAACAAGTGCCCAAACGACACAGTGAGCTGGGCAACAAAAATGTCACTTTTTTCCATTTAAACTTTCAAACTTTTCATTCTCTTCTAGCATATCATTTTCTTGCTCACACACTTACCTTTCGGCGATCCATTTGGTCATGTGTATCATGATGATCAGGCCACGGCCGTTTCTATTTGATGCGCCTTTCTTGATGACGAATGGGTATGTGTGGATTGTGAGGGACCCCCTGAGGTTTGAACGGTTCTGATGGAGATTGATGTATCATCAGATAGCTCTTTGGCCTTTATTGGAAGGTCATTCGTGGTGTACAATGGAGCCTTTGGCACACAAGATTCGCCGACGTGTACGGGTACGTTTCAATTCAAATTTCTCGTTTAGAGAAAATTATGTGAATATGTCATATATGCCAGAAAACATGAGACATGCATGCAATGTGGTGGGTCTGGTGGCCTTTTGCGCGATTTTGATTCATGAAAATGTTTTTGTAAAGTTTTCAGATTTTAATATCACCCCTAGTTTAAAATACCCCAAATTTTTATACGAAAATAGCACATGCGCCCCATCTTAACCGATACTGGATTAACAATGAATTATGGAATGCGCTTCATTCTTCGATGAAAGGCTTCATCCGTGCAACGCATCCTGGTTTGATTTTCGGATCTTGATGAATACAACTCATTTGCTTTGTAAGGCTTCCGATGCATCAGTTGGGCTGTACATCTACCCTCGGTGAAAAGCTTCATTCGTACAACACGTTTTGGTTTGATTGGATTACTCCACGTTTTGATGACTATGATTCGTTGCACTTTGCAAGGCTAATGAGAGAAAATGATGTCCAAGGATATCTTTGCATGACCGATCTTCATTCCACTTCAACACGAACTTCTCCATGTGGTCTAGTTTTATTCAATGCATCTTTGGTGACATCAGTCGCATGAGATGTGAGATATGTCTTTGGAGATGCTACTCCATCAAAGCGTTCACATTTGGATGCGAATATGAGATGAGTTTTTGAAGATGCCATTCCGTCAAAATATCCGCATTAGATCTTCCGCTCCATATTTAGAATTATCCTTACCCCATTTTTCAGTTGCATTCAGAATTTTGATATTGATCCATCGAAGTATCAGCCTTGGAATCTTCCCCCATAAACCTTAGAGCGGTCCTTATCCCCTGTTGTAACTTCACTCAGAGCTTTAATCTTACTTGAAGCCTTCTTTTCCAATGCATATTTAAAGTGATCCACCCCTTCTTTTGCAATCTTCTTCGGAGTCTCAATCTTACTCGAAACCTTGTAGCTCAAGTATCTTCATCGGGTTCTTCTGTCTCAAGGGTAATTCATACTACCCCCGTACCCTTTAGGTGTCAGGTTTCTCTTTTGAAAAAATCCCTTGGGATCATTATATTTATGTAGTATGGGTGTTTTGAAGCTCATTTTTATATATTATTTCATGAAAATGTGAGCGTTTTATGATGTGCATTTTATTCACGAAAGTATTGGTCATTATATAATATGTTTTACGCGCAATTGACCCCCAGACCCATGCAAATGCAAATGCAAAGATCGTTCTCTCCGAGAATCTGGCAATTATAAAGGGTAATTCATCTTTTGTTTTGTTACATTCGCAAGAAATTCTAAGACAAATTTGCTCGAGATCTTTATCAAGATTTGCCCTTTTCTCCACAGAAACTTCTCTTTACAAACCCTTCATTGTTCCTCGAATTGACTAGTGCCTTTAAATGAACTATTCTTCCAATTCCTCGTCATCTTATTGTGGGTGAAAGAGATTGTTTTATTAGAATAGACCGGGCCTGATGTTACTTCTCAGGTTGCCTACGTTCCCCAATGTCCTAACATTCCAAAAAAATAATCCAATATGGGGCTCAGGTCTTCGTAGTTCATGTTTACAAATGACAAATGACAAATCGTCAATCACTATTTTTCAAATTCTCAATCATTGATTACAAATCTTCAATCTCTGATTACCAATGTTCAATCCCTGATGATTTAAAAGAGATGGGTCTGGTATCTTTCCTGCTTCAATAAGGTCCTGAATAGTATTCCGAAGAGCTATGCAATCATTTGTCGTGTGTCCCACATTCTGGTGATATTCGCATGATTCATTGAGGTTCCAATTAGTGGGGACCGGATTTGGAATTGGTCGCAGGTTTAGTGGATAGATCATTCCTACATCCTTCAACTCCTTATATATCATACTTAAATTCCCCGGCAGTTGCAAGAGCTTCCTTTTCCTGAGTCTGACTCGGTTAGCCCCCCTATTGTTGTTGTGACTCTGGTATCCTGAAGAAGAAATGTTGGTGAAGGTGGCGAAAGAATTAGCAGAATAGTCAATGTTGCTTTGAGCAAAGTGGTTATATGTTGAAATCTGGTTTGCAGCCGTGGTTGAACCCTTTTTGTATGGTGCAATTGACTTATTCGCTTCAGCTTGTTTAGCCAATTCTTCTTCTATCTCATTTCCCACATGCAACAAGGCTTTGAAGCGGTCAAAGAATTGGTGACCCATCTTATTTCGAATTTCTGCTTTCAGATTCTTGACGATCATTCCCAACTGTTCTTCTTCATCCATTCGTTCCACCATTTGTGCAGCGAGTGCCCTCCACTTTGTGACAAATTCACTCACACTTTCATCCTCTTTCTGCTTTGCCATTTCAAGATGTTTGCGAGTAATTTTTAATTCCTCGTTCATCTTGTATTGGGCATTAAACTCATTTACAATATCGCTCCATGACTGCACCCTATGTTTCTCTAATCCCAGGAACCAACTTTGGGCTGGACCGGCTAGAGTTAAATGAAAGGCATTAGCTAACTCAACCTCACCTACGTCGTAGATCTTCATCGCCCGTACATAGGACTTCAAGTGCAATTCTGGCAGTGTTGTCCCTGTGAATTTCTCTATCTTGGGCATCTTGAACCCAACCGGATAATGAGCCCCTGGGTATAGATTATACTTCTGGAGCTGTGTCAGATCATTTGATCTCTCAGCTATCTTCCGGGTTAAGGCCTTCAATTGTTCTTTGAGTTCATCGAAGACCTTATTCTCTTTCGAAATCACCTCTTGGGGAAGAATGGCATCACCATGTATACTCACTGGATGCGAAATAGACTCGTAGTATTGATCATGATAAGGGTGATGTGGTGGTTGCCATTGTTGAGCATGTTGGGCTACTTCTGGTTGGACTTCTTGGTGTTGCCAATTCTCGATTGGACTAGATTGCTTGTGTGGTCCCATAGGAAATGGAATATCAGAGTGAACAGATAGTGGCGTGGGTGACACAGGTGGGTCCTCTCTTATTGGCTCATTAACAACTGGTTGACCATGAACAGATGGCGACATAAGTGGTGCGGGTGGTATCTCTTTTGTTAGCTCATTCATAACCCGTTGATCTTTGTCGATCTTATCTGACCGAGCCTTGGTGTTTCGTTGGTCATCCACTAGCAACGCTAGGTTCTTGTTAATATCCCCAAGCATTCGGTACATCTCTTCCGGGATTAGAGTGGCTATGGTATCCGATCCTGAAACAGTGTTTGTTGGATCAACAAAAGTATGTCCTGGTAGCATTCCCTGGTTAATATTCTGCCGAGATATCCCTTGATTTTGGTAAGAAGGACCTGGCGGCGGATCCGCTGTAGTGAAAGAGTTTCCAGTGACCTTATTTGAAGTTTCTGCTTGTTGGTGTTCCATATCAACTGATGTACATCAGGTCAAACCAATCTACCCGTGCTATCTCTTCCGGCCCAAATGAATGGCAAATTGAATATAAGTCTTCCGAAGGAGAAAAGGGCAAATCCCGATGTGCATATAGAATATTTCCCGGAAACAAAAGAAAATATGAACTTTTAATACTTGCCAGATTCCCAGAAATACATCGATCGAGACAAAGCTAAACACACAAAAAGTTTTCTTTAGGTGAGATCGAAAACAGACCAACGGCGACAACTTAAGAGCCTCGTATAGAGGTAGGGTAGGAACAGAATTCCATGGGTTCCCTGACCGTCTATAGTTTTGAAAAATCATTTTGAAAAGAGTTTTCGGAAAAATCTTTTGAAAACACGGGAAGTTCTCTCCTCATGAGTTGTTTTATTCATGGAATCAGGGCTTTTGCTCACTAGATTCTCACGACTGTTGGTCATTAAAACCATGCAGAAAATCTTTGTGTTCTAAGCTGACTCCCCTATATGCAAGCGTGGCTGAAGAGGGTAAGGTTTAAGGCTCCCTCCTATTTGGCAGGTCTTACGATATACCTCAAGAGCGCAGGTACGTGTAAGGACCTTTTGATATACGTCCCGGGTACGTGAGTGTTCTCGTCACTCGATATACCTCGGTAAGTACTTGGCCAAGGAGAGTGGTCCCAGGCGCTTTTGGCTAGTGCAGACCCGCAAGTCCACGGCCTAGTCACGACTCTGGTCCCGAGGTTGATAGGGTAAAATTCACACTCGCGAAAATGCATGATAAGACGTGAGTGCGTGCAAAATAACAATATGGCAGTTCATTATTGATCAATGCTTTAGGGTTTGTTACTGTAATTTACACAATTTTAATTATGAAAAAGATTTTCCTCACATAATTACCAAATAAAGGCATCAGGGTATCCACTTAGATTGCTTCTATGTTATCCTAGGACTAAGGCTTGCAAGACCTATATCTAATAAATAACAGGAATTAAATATATGATCCATTATAACAGAGCTTAGCTCTCGACGTCCCCAGCAGAGTCGCCACTGTGAGAATCCGGACCCATACCCCGAGAGAAGAAAAGAGTCCTCGTTCCCGGTTTCATTTGAAAACGTGTTTTGTAGAGTCGCCAGTTTGTTTTACGAGAAAACAAACAAAAGATCGTACGAAGGATAATTCGAAAACGAACTATCTCTCATACGTTTGAAACCAGAGATTCATTTTGAAAATTGACTTTGCTAGGGTTCGGGAACTACGTTACGAATTGGGAAGGTGTTAGGCACCCAATTCGCCCTTTCGGTCTCTTAATGGATCATGTATCTAATTCCTATTTTAGATATCTTGCAAGTAGTTCGAATGGTTTTCAAAATAGTCCTTTCCGGATAAATTCAGTTTAAAATAATATTTTGAAATCAGACTCGAGCTTTGCGAGCGCCTACGTATTCATTCGTAGAATGAAATCAGAGTCTCGTAGTTCCTTTCATTGGAAACTGTTTTTGTATTTTTGTTTGTTTTGAAAACGTGTCAAAACAGATTTTAGATTTCTTGTTAAACTTAGAAAGGACTTGTTTTGAAAGCAATGAACTTCTTTGCAAGTTATCTAATTTTCTGTATTAAAAGTGAAATTAAATGCAGTACTGAAATTAAGGAGGGTTGTAGAAAATATACCTGATGCGCTTGAAGAAGAAATAAGAACCTTGCCTTGATTACTCCTTTCTCTCTCTAGAACTTTCTCTCTCTAAAACTTTCTCTCTCTAGAAATTCTCTCTCTAAAACTTTCTCTCTCAGAATTTCTCTAAAATGACTCTCTGATAATTCTGACAGAGTTTCTACTTACTAAAGACACTAGTGAGTGTTGATGTCCTTTAAAAGAGAGCCCAAAGATCCTATTTATAGCAAAAATCTCGCCAAAAACGCTCCAAAAGAGGCCAACCGCAAAGGGTAGCCGCAGGGCGTGCGGCTGGGGCGTGCGGCTAGGTGCCAACCGTACGGTTGGGGAGCCAACCGTGCGGCTAGGGAAGGTACCAACCGTGCGGTTGGGAGCCAACCGTGCGGTTGGAGCGTGCGGTTGGGGGCTGCGGCTAGGAGCCAACCGTGCGGTTGGGGGCGTGCGGCTAGGTGCCAACCGTACGTCGATCCCCGTCCTAGTAAGCGAAGTGGCGACAAGGTTGCGATTAATTCCTAACGCGCTCGAAAATCAGGGTTTTTCCTAACGATCTCTCGTATGCATGATGACTCAAGACTTGATGCAGAAAGCTTGTTAGGTTCACACGAGAGTCGCGGATTGGGGTGTTCACACTTGGTTCTTGCTGAGATTCTTCAGGTGGATTCTCAGGTTTGTCGTTCAATGCTTACTCCAGTTGGTTTAGATTTACGTCGCCTAGTCCGATTCTTGCTCGACTCTGCTGATGATCCCATTTTTACTCGAGCTCGCACCGTAGGTGCCATGGTATGCTGTTTTGCTACCCTGCTCTTTGTTACTGGGGATTTCCTGATTGACCCGAATATAGTTTTACTAGTTCAGCAGGCTTTACTGGGTCGTTCGATTGTTCCTTACGTGCTGGCCGAGACCTTCCTCAGGTTAGATGCTATGGTTGCTGGTACTTCTGAGTTTTTCCGTGGGAGCCCGATATTGCTGTATATGTGGCTATTGGAGTGCTTTCGATTTGTGTCTGATAGGCATGTGGGCCCTGCCATCTTGCGCAACCCTGCACGTTTTTTTAGACGTACCCTCTTGCTTAGTGATTCTAGGAGTGCTTGCATTTGGACTGGGGTTTTCTGCGAGATTTCTAGATCTATCCGATGGCATATACCGTGGTGGCTATTGAGGTCGATGGTTTTATCTACTGGTGGACAGCATTACGTGCGTATTCGGGGCCTCTTCTTTACTTCTTTCTACATTCCTTCCAGATTGCTGCGACTGTTCAATATACCCTGGATGGATTTGCCTGCACCCCGCGATTTTTCGGCTGACTCTGTTATGGTTGATACCCGGCTTGCTCTTCGACTCACGGCTATGTGGGCAGGACGTTTCACTCGGGTTTTCGGTGCTACTGAGTTTGGGATCTCCCGTCCCATGGCGGAGGTTCACGTGAGGAGGATTTGGGATAGGGTCCAGGATCGGGTTCTTGGTAGTTTGTGCCAGATGCGATGGTTTGAGTTTATGGAGGAGGTACCTGTGGTTGATACTATTGTGCAAGCTTACGAGTTTGTGGATTGGGCTCGTATTGAGTTTTCGGCTGAAGATGATCAGCTGCCACCCCCACTAGCTTAGGGATGTTCTGGATGTGGTTTCTGGGTTTCTTTTAAAACTGTTTTAGGGAGTTTATTTTGAAATTCATTTTGTTATGCAAACTTATTTTGTAATTTTTCAAACTTAATGAAAAGCAGGGTTTATTTTATTTTATGAAAATTAGACCGGGCCTGAAGTCACTTCTCAGGTTGCCTACGTTCCCCTTGTTTTAATATCTCAATTCTTGGTTGTGGGGCTCAGGTCTACATAGTTCTTGGGTATGCCGGCTTATGTCCTTTACTAATAGTATTTCTTCAAACGGTCTAGATTAACCGGAGAACTGAACTGTTGCCCATCTGTATCTGTGATTATGACTGCTCCTCCGGACAAAATCTCTTTGACAATATACGGCCCTGTCCACTTATGCGCGAATTTTCCCCTTGGATCTTTAGCTGGTTCTCTGATTTCTTTTAGCACCAAATCATCTATCTGTATTCCCCTGATTTTCACTTTCTGATTGAATGCTCTAGCAACCCTTTTCTGATACCCTTGCTGATGGTAGGCGGCTTTCAATCGTTTCTCGTCGAGTAGCGCCAACTCTTCATAACGGCTTTGAACCCAGTCTAATTCTGCCACTGTGCTTTCCATAACTACCCTCAGAGACGGGATCTCCACTTCTACAAGCAGTACTGCTTCCATCCCATACGTTAATGAAAACGGTGTGGCGTTTACGGAGACCCTTTCTGCAGTGCGATATCCCTACAATGCATACGGCAGTTTATCGGCCCAATCTCGACCACCTTTTATCATCTTGCTAATCATATTCTTCAAATTTTTGTTTCTCGCTTCTACTGCACCATTGGTCTGTGGCCTATAAGGGGAGGACTTGTGCCTCTGTATCCCGTATTCTTCCATCACATCGTTGGCTTCTCCTTCGAAGTGGGTTCCATTGTCAGACACAATCTCATGGGGTACCCCGTATCTGCAGATGATATTCCTTCGGATGAATTTTGCTACCTTCTTAGCATCAAGCTTCGTATACGATTCTGCCTCGACCCACTTCGTAAAATAATCGATTGCGACCAGTATGTACTCATGTCCATTGCTTGCTAACGGCGATATTTTTCCAATGACGTCTATTCCCCAAACTGAGAACGGCCAAGGAGCTATCATGGTGTACAATTCTTTCGGGGGAAGTTTCTGAGATTTTCTGTAGACTTGGTAGAGATGGCATCTTTTGACATGACCATTACAGTCTTGTTGCATAGTGGTCCAGTAATATCCTTGCTGAATTATCTTTCGGGCCAAAGTGTGTCCATTCATGTGGGGTCTGCATTCTCCCCCGTGCACTTTGCTCATAACGGCTTGAGATTCCTCTTCTCTTAGGCATCGAAGATGTACTCCGTCATACCCTCTCTTTTACAATTTCCCCGCACAAATGATGAATTGGGCTGCCAATCTCCGAAGTGTTATCCAAGTCTTCTTATTGGCATGATCAGGGTATTATCCTTCTTTTAAGACCCTCCAGATGTCGTAATACCAGGTGGCTGAATCTACCAATTCCTCATCTTCATTTTCACTGTCAAGGACCGTGTAGTATGCTGGGACCTCTCTTTGCTCAATAGTGATCTGTACTGCCTGTATATCTCCCGAGATTTCTACCATTGATGCCAATGTTGCCAGTGCGTCGGCGAAATTATTTTGATTGCGGGGTACATGGTGGAAATTGATCTCTTCAAACTTGTTAGCCATATCTTGCAGTTTGTCCAGGTAGGGGATGAGCTTATCTTCTCTGATCTTCCACTTTCGCAATACCTGGTGTATGATAAGAGCCGAATCTCCGAAAACCTGTATTTTCATTACCCCTCTTTTAAAAGCAATTTCTAACCCCATGATGCAAACCTCATATTCGGTAGTGCTATTAGTGCAGTCGAATTGCAACGGAACGACAACGGTGCGTGAATCTGGTCTGGTGAGATCAAAAGAATCCCTATTCCATAGCCATTTTTGTTGGCAGCTCCGTCGAAATACAATTTCCATTTACCCTCTGTTTCTAATGCCATGATAGTTTCATCTGGGAAGCTGAGATCTCTTTCTTCTTCCTCTTCCAAAATAGGATTACCAGCCAAGAAATCTACGATGATCTGACCTTTAATCGCCTTTTGGGTAACATATGTGACATTGAACTCAAATAACAAAAACACCCATTTAGCCATCCGATTAGTCAACACTGGCCTCTCGAATAAGTATTTCAATGGATCCAACAGGGTTATCAGAACAACGGAAAATACGAGCATGTAATGGCGTAACTTATGAGTTGCCCAAATCAAAGCTGCACACGATCTTTCCAGTGGTGAGTAATTTCTTTCACAGGGTGACAACTTCTTACTGATGTAATAAATCGCCTGCTCCTTTTGAATCTAGATCAAGTGTTGGGCCAACATAGCCCCGGCGGCAATTTCATTGACTGTGAGATACAGTAATAAGGGAAGGTCTGGCTGTGGTGGGGCAAGGATTGGTGGATTGGATAGGTACTCCTTGATTTTATCAAACGCCGCTTGGCACTGTTCATTCCACTGACCATCTGATGATTTTTGCAAGAGTCTGAATATGGGCTCGCATGTTTGCATGAGCTGGGATATGAACCGGCTGATATACTATAGCTTACCCAGGAACCCTCTGACCTCCTTCTTTGTGCGCGGTGCCGGCATTTCTCGGATTGCTTTTATCTTGGCAAGGTCTGCTTTGATTCCCTTTTTGCTAACGACATAACCCAACAACTTGCCTTTTGTTACCCCAAATACACATTTCTGCGGATTTAATTTCATCTGGAATTGCCGAAGTCTATCGAAGAAAGTTTTGAGGGCGAGGAGATGCCCTTCTCTCTCTTTAGACTTGATGATCATGTCGTCCACATATACCTCAACCTCTTTGTGGATCATATCGTGAAAAGTGCAATTGCAGCCCTTTGGTACGTCGCCCCGGCATTCTTTAACCCAAACGGCATAACTGTGTAACAGTAAGTACCCCATGGTGTGATGAAGGCAGTTTTTTCTTGATGATCGGGATGCATCTTTATCTGGTTATAACCGGCGAAACCATCGACGAACGACTTCAAAGCATGGTTGGCAGTATTGTCCACAATTATATCGATATTGGGTAATGGAAAATCGTCTTTTGGGCAGGCTTTATTGAGATCCCTGTAATCTACACATACCCTCACTTTCCCATTTGGCTTCGGTACAGGTATGACATTGGCTAACCAAGTTGGATAATTCACTACTCGGATGAATCCCACTTTCAACTGTTTTGCAACTTCTTCTTTAACCTTTAAGGACCATTCCGGTATCAACTTTCTGAGTTTCTGCTTGACGGGTTTACACTCTGGTTTGGTGTGGATCTCATGCATCACTATATCCGTGCTTAAACCTGGCATATTCGCATAAGACCAAGCAAACACATCAACATATTCTTTCAACAACTCATGCAATTCTTTGCTTTCAGTTTCATTCAATTCAGCCCCAATTTTTAACTCTTTCTTATCCTCATCGGTCCCTAGGTTAACCGTAACGGTTTCACCCTCCTCGATTTGGATTCGCTGTTTGTTCTTTTCACGGATATCATTCATAGATTCAATTTTAGCAGAGGCAATAAAAGAATTGGACACATCCGGATACTGTGAAACTATTTATATTTCATTAATAAAAATTCCATCGGGTACATTTTCCAGTAAATTTCCTAAGAGCTCATCATCGCTCATGCTACCCACAATTTTATCCCTTATATATTCACTCCATTTCTCTCTCAAAATTCCCCTTTTCTTTGTCGAATAGATCAAAACCACGGGATCAACTAGATTACCCTCTTCAGTCACTACCATAACCTCAGTTTCGACAAACAAACTCTTCATCATAAGAGCTAGCTCCTCAGTTCCTTCATCTTCTTCTTTCAAACCTTGAGATGGATATTCATATCCCCTATTTTCAATACAGTGTATCTCCCCTTCTTTGTGATACAAGTCTTCAACAAAGAAGATTTCTAGTCCTAGGACTCTTTCTCCTTTCGAATTAAACCATGGTTCTTGGAAACCACAAAATGGGAAGTCTTCACCTTCCTTTACAAAGAAACCATTCAACGAAGTATTGATCGCTCCATAATTTGAACCCTCCATAAATTTGCCTTCTTCCGACTCTGATAAACCCAGCTCAGCATATTTTTGGCTCTGCACGTGCGGCTTGATCGGCTCGACTATTCCGACTTGTCGATCACCAAAGCCTATGCCTGGCAAGTACCCCATAGCATTCATCATAGCAACCACTTTTTCGTTCAGAAACGGCACGGTGTACGGGGGTAACAGTTCAATTTTCTGTGTGGTCAGAGTTTGCACTTTGGGTTCGCATTGAAAACCTCCCAACTGTATATCCTGACTCCTTATGCCTAAGACTGGTGTGTCTTTGGGCATTATAACATCGTCACAGTCCCCATGTACCACAATTACTTCATCTCCCACGGGAATCTTTACTTTCTGATGGAGAGATGATGGGAGAGCCCGATCGAGTGTATCCATGCCCTTCCCAGCAGCAGATTAAAGCTTGACGGGATCTCAATAACTTGGAATTCTGTAGCAAATTCGATTGGCCCGATCAATAAACTCAGGATAACAAACCCCAATACGGCTCTCTTGGTGTTGTCATAGGCTCTCACGGTTACCGAAGATTCTCCCAAACTTCCTTCATCAAGCCCCAGAGCCTTGAAAGTTTTGAGAGGGCATACATTTATGGTTGCTCCATTGTCGATGAGTACCTTTGGTATTACCATCCCCAGAGTTTCAACAGATATGTGCAGAGCTTGGTATGATCTCTCCCCAATGGTGATAAGTCTTCATCAGAGAATGCCAGACTGTTCTGTAGACCCAGTGTCCCAATCATAGCGGTTAATTGCCCAGGAGTGGATTCTATGGGGACTATGGCTTCATCCATGAGTTTCAAAAATGCTGCTCAATGGGGTTTGGAGGAAACCAACAGTCCCTAAATGGATATCTGAGCCTGGGTTTTTTTTAATTGTTCGACCACTTGCCTACCTTCAGGTTGGATCACTTCTGCCACTTTCTCTTGAGGGCTATAAACCTTCCCTGATCGTGTTAACTGTTGCGCTAAACCCTCATTTTCAGTCTCATCCGACTCTTCTGCCACTTTTGACCAATCAAAATTAACCATGTTGACGTGGGCTCGGGTGATCTTTCTTGAGATGGACCACTTTCGGTTTGGTGTTTCCTGCCCAATTTTCACCTTCTTTCCCTGATAACCCAACCCCTGCTTGTGCATCTGAGTCTTTACTATAACGGGTTCGGCGATGCCTTGGTTGTATTTGCCCCGTCCTTGACCGGGCAGTATTTTCATCTCCTTCATCCACTTACTAACTTGGGGGTTGTATGATGGTTTCTCCGCAACTTTCCCTCCTTGATTCGGAACTTCTTTCATTAATTGCCGGAACATATTTTCCAACTCTTCTTCTTTTCCTTCTATAAAACCTTGACTCAAACAACTTTCTACTCGAAATACAGCTATGATCTCCTTTCCTTTGTTCTTTGCCTGTCGAATAAAAAAGACCGGATCATTCTCTTCTTTATCTATTATCAATGCATTAATTATCCCTCCGTGGTTGGGGAGTGGATTCTTTGCCACATTCGGGGGCTTGGGATCAGGAATTTTCCCTGACTCTATCAAATCTTGTATGGTGTGCCTCAAAGCCATGCATCGATCAGTGTGGTGTCCAGGGCCTTGATGGAATTCACAAACTTTATTCGTATTCCAACCACGGGGAAGCGGATCAGGGGGAGCTCGGGGGGCTAAAGCTTGTATGATGCCTCCATCCCTTAGGGCTGCAAAAGTTTTACTCAGAGAAGCCGGGAGTCGAGAAAAATGCCTATTCTTTCCAGTTTTCCGGGTTTGATTGATAAAACCTTGGTTGGGTACGGGCCTCTGCTCCTGAGGATATTGAAAGTTGGTTCTTTGAGAAGTTCCGTCATTTTGGTAAGACCACGTCTGATTGACGGATGGGGTGGATCTTTTGTATTGGGAAGCCGTTTTCTTAGCTTCGGCTGTCCTTGCCAATTCCTCCTCTGTCTCATTGGCGATGTGCATCAAAGCCTTATAGTTCTCAAAGTATTGGCGGCCCATACCATTCCGGATTTCAGGCTTAAAGTTCTTGACTATTAAACCCAGTTGTTCCTCCTCAGACACGCGGTCCACCATTTGTGAGGCCAGTTCCCGCCATCGAGTTATAAAATCGTTAACGCTTTCATTCTCTCTCTGCTTTGCCATTTCCAGATGCTTACGGGTGACTTTCAACTCCTCATTAGATTTGTAATCTTCCATGAACTCTTTCACAATGCTCTTCCAATCTACCGCTCGATGCCTCTCTAATCCCAAAAACCAGCTATGGGCGGGCCCAGTCAAGGTCTGATGAAAACCTTGAGCCAAGTGAGTTTCGTTTAACCCATACAACTGCATCGTTCTTACATAAGCCTTGAGATGAAGGTGCGGTGGGCTACTTCCCGAGAATTTCTAGACATGGGGGAGCTTGAAACCAATCGGCAACCGGGCTTCCGGAAAAAGGGACATATTCTGGATATCGGCCATATCATCGACTTTATCAATTAATCTTTGGTTCAGGGCTTTCACTTGTTCTCTCAACACGGCTATTGCTTCATTCTCTTTATCTGTCTCGACCACGGACTCCGCATACTGCCCCATATAAGGATCATGTTTACGGCCTTCACCGAAAAAATGGTTGTTTTGTTGACGAGGTGGGTTTTGCTCAGGATGAAGCCAAGCATTGACACCGTCGGGTGCGGGCGGGCCCTGGTGAGCTGGTGGGACATTCTGCGGGGCAGGGGGAATTGGTGGTCCTCTGTTGTGATAAGGATTGGGGTTCTGTGGGATTTGCTCCATAGGTGCTCGGGCGGCGAGTAGATGGTTAACTGATTGGGTCAAACCCTGAATCAAGTGAAAAAGTTGTTCCGGGGATAGGGTTCCAGGATCCATCGGTAAACCGGGACCGGGCGGCGGTTCCGCTGCATGGTGCTGTCCCTCGATATTCTCAACCCCTTCTTCGATACGCCCGTTCTGATCATTCTAGAAATCTACGGCCCATCTTGGAGGCATGTTTGCTGGTGAATCCGGACGAATAAGTCTACTGGTAGAATCTCGACCAACCCAACCGGCCAGTGCAGAAAATCTGAGAGTAATGATGAATTTTTTTTTAATTTTTTTTTTAAAAAACAAGGACTGTAGAAGATAGCTAGATATTTTTTTTCAAAACAAATAATTTTATAATTCCGAAAAAGAGTACTATGCAAAAGAATGTAGATCGAAAACCAATTTTTTTGATGATTAGGTGAAAACAAACCGACAGCAACAACTTGAGAGCCCCATAGGTAGGTTTAGGGTAGGAATAAGAATCCCCGGGGTGCCCTTATAACCTTCCGATTTTGAAAACGCATTTTGAAAACCTATTATATGAAATGACAACATTTTTAGAAAATATTTTGTAAAAATCGAGAAGTTCTCTCCTCATAGAGTTGCTTTTCATGGAAATAGTGATGGGGAAATTCTCGCTAGAGGATTCTAGTGAGGGATTTCTACGGAGTAGGTTGGACAGCCTCCGGCCGTACTTGCCAAACCAAGAAACGGTATGCATGACAAGGCCTTTGATTCACCAATCTCACGACTGACGGTTAAGCAAAGATGCAGAAATTCAAGTGTACTAGGTTGACTCATCCTACATGCAGCGTGGCTTGATGGGTTAAGGTTTAGGCTCCCTCCTATTTGGCTAGGTCTTGCTATATACCCCAAGGGTGAGTACGTGCAAGGACCTTTTGATATACATCCCGGGTACGTGAGTGTTCTCGTCACTCTATATACCTCGGTAAGTACTTGGCCAAGGAGAGTGGAAATAAGAGCTTTCGGTTGATGCTGACCCAAACGAGTCAACTCCCTACTTGCTAAACAGTATTTCCAGGTTATTTGGGATAATTTCACACTCGCGATAATGCATGATGATAGCGCGTGCGTGCAAAATAACAATTATTGAGGTATATTATGAAAAAAGCTTTATGATTTGTTCCAGTCTTTTCGAATTTTTTTTATGGAAATATTTTTCCTCAAACAATAATTATAAACAGAGAAAGATAAATCGGGTATCCACCTGAATCGCATCTATGTTATTCTAAAACTAAGGCCGAAAATAAAAACACGCAATAAAATAATATAAACAAATATCCACGCATATTCTACTCTTGTACAGAGTCTAATCCTCTTAAAAGTTCATCCCCAGCAGAGTCGCCACTGTGAAAACCCGCGTTTTCAGCCCCTCCGCTTTTCATCTTTATTTTTTGGAACACGTTGGAGTTTTTATTAATTACAAAAAAACATGACATTTTGTAAACAATTTAGAGTCGCCAGTTTGTTTTACTAAACAAACAAAAATTTTGTGTAAAAGAGAAACATTTATGAATTAAACGCTTTCTTAAACACAATTAATGCGGAACCAGACAATTCAAGGGTTCGGGGATTAAATTACGAATTGGGAAGGGATTCGGCACCCAATTCGCCCTTTCAGTCTCTAAGTAGAATGTGCGTTAAGTATTATCATAGATTCGCATGCGCGTGTAATATTATCTCACTTCAGCCTTTTATTTTTAGAAAACCGGGATTTTGGGGTGGGGATTGAAGACGTGTGCTTCGTTTTTCGCCCTTTTTGATTTTAGAAATCAGTGTGTATGTGTGTGGTTTCACAATTGTTTTGTATAGAGATAGACAACGAAATCAGTGCATTTTGATAAAAATTAGAGCTTTTCAGAAGCTAATTTAGTTTGGAATTGGTATCCGGCAATTATCGAGATTTCTTTTGTCAAATAGTGTGCCGCAATTTAATTACTTAAATCGTCATTTGACAATTTTCATACTCTCACATTGGATATTTAATTCAACGCCCAAATTTATAGATTAAACGGGGCATAAAATTAATCAATTCCGGTGTGGATTGAGACTGATAAAATTGAAAATAACTGATAAAAATATTCCTTCAAAAGGTGATTTTTTCTCAACCAATATTTTCAATGTTGATAATCTAACTCAAATCTAAAATTTGAATTGATTTGGAATTTAAGCAGTAGTCTAATATGTGAGACTGATAAAAAATACCCCGATGAAAATATATTTTAAAATACAATTTTTTTCTCAATCCACACCTTCTATAATTAAAATAAAGCTCAAATATGAAATTTAGACTGATTTGGAGATAAATATCACTCTCTACATGCGATTCAATGAAAATACACGGATAAAAATTGAAATTCAGAAGATTACGAAACTTACCAAAAAGCTTTCCTAAGGTGAATATAGTATTTCCAACACTTCTCCCCAGATTTCCCCCCTTTCTCCTCCCAAAAAAGGCACAAAAAGGGTCTATTTATAGCAAAAAAGACCAGTTGTCCCTAGGACAACTGGTGTTGTCGTGGGGACAACAGGTGTTGTCGTGGGGACAACACTAGTTGTCCCTGGGACAACTGGTTTTGCCTCCTTTTCGGTTTGCGCGACGGTTTTTGCAATTTCGGCCCAACCGAGCATCGGAATGATTTTATTTTTTGATATGTTGTTCCCCATGATGTAACCTACCTCCTGACGAAATTTAAGCTCATTTAGACTTCGGGAAGTGTGCCTTTTGATTCCCAAGTTGAATTCCCGGTTTTCTCAATTCTCGGAGATCCGACTGTCAGAATGTGCTGATTTTTGAGTATGTTTCTCCTTGTAGTATTACCTAACAACCCTAAAAGTTTGAGGATGATCAGATATCCACAGCTATTTAATGTTACCTTCCAGGAGTTTTGACGGTTACCGGTTTTCGGCAGTTTCTGGTAATTCTCGTAACTTTCTGTCCGGGTGGCCTTTCTGCCTCATTCTTTGACCTGTATCACATGTATAGAGTATATATTCATCCATGAATGTCTATGCATGCCTGTGTGTTCATTTCTTGAAGTTCGGGATTTGTGCGAGGGTCGAAAAATGAGGTGTTCACACCGCTGTAATTTTAAAAAATGTCTATTTAAAGAAAAAAAATTACATTGGAAATTTTAAAATTTTCACTTTACATTTTTTAAATTAAATTTTAGAATTAATTCTCACGTTAAAAAATATAACATGTTGAGACTATAAGTTTCACATCAAGATAATGCCTTCCAAAGCAATACGTGTTTTGAATTGTGAAGTGTTTAAGAACAAAGTATAGAAAAAATTGGGTTCGCAGATTATCAAATTCTATGTGATTGATCTTAGAATTATTTTAAATATTAGCGCAAATTCTACGTGATTGATCTTAGTATTATTTTAAATATTAGTGTAGATAACATATATTTACCATCCATTTTTATGTCTAAAATTGTTCGATGATAAATTTTTTTAAATAACTAATGAGGATAAAATTGTAATTGCTCAAGTAAACTTCAAAGAAAAAACCACGAGGCTAACATTTTTTCAAAGGTGGTCAAATTTGTTTTTTAATTACACCGAAGTTATTTTTTTTTTATTTTGGGTAGAAAAACTATTTTCACGTTTAAATTAGGCTATGTAAATAATTAAAATATGCCCTATGAGGCAGAACTATTTTCAAAATGATGACATTTAAGGAGCATCCAAGCCAAGCACATGTGAACCTTTTGATAAGGTATTAGAGTTTGAAGCATCAAATATCAAAATAAATTAACCATGGGCAATGTTGCCACTAAATTTTATATATTGCTTTGAAAGGCATTAATGATTTCTCGATGTGAGATTTATAATCTCAACATAACATATTTGTTTATGTAAATAATTAACTATAAAAATCAAGTGAAATGTGTTTGTCACTCAACATAATTAGAATTAATTTTCATATTGTGCTGAAAATACTGTTATAAACGTTTGTTGTTTTCTAATTAGTCTTAAAATATGTTTTATAATATGTATATAATTACGGGGTGGGTATGGGAATATGTGCGCTTCAATTCATATAGTAGTAAAAGGTACTTTGGGATATATAATTCAATTTTGGTTGACTAACAATAGTGATTTTTTTTAACGAACCATATTGCAATAATCCACCACCACAAAAAAACAACATACTACTATTAGTATTAGAAGTTCAATTATACAACAAAACACTAGATACTAGTTCGTATTATGTTCTTCCATGCATTATTATTAAATATATGAGCTTAACCAATATATTAAATATCATATCAAAAAAATAAGTTGTATAATTGTCCAAAGTTGACATTAATATTATTTATTAGAGTGGACTAAAAGTTCAAACGTTACATTAAGTTGATATAGATTGAAATAATACTAGAAAGATATAAACACAAAACTACAAACATTATATAAATATATCATCACTAAATTTAGAAATAATATAAATATTATACACCAAATAATGTATTTTCGGAATTTTAGAAATTTGAATATAATTTCCAATTCCATTCCAACTTTCTTCGGGAAAGTTGGAAATGCTATATTACATACCAAATTCGGAAAAATTGGATCAGATTTTTAAAATTTTCAAAAGTTCAAAAAGTTTGAACACCCATAAGCTTGTTATATCAAATTTATAACGAGAATAGAAAAGACCTTTGTAAACAACTACATACACTTTTTCTAGTTGTAAATAATGAATATAAATGTATTTAAAGCAAAGCCCAATTAACAAATCTTTTTTTCTTTTCTTTTTTACAAAATGGTGTGTTTTTTTTTGCTTTAACTTATATGATAGTTATAAGTTATATAATTTTAACTATGTCGTTACATTTTACTATTTAATATTTTAGGAATTGCTCTGATACCAAGTTGAGAAACGTAATTCAGATTTTGGCATTTGGATTTTGTACACACTCACCTTACTTTGGGAGGGTTGTAACTAGCTTATTCTCCTTATATAAGCTGAGTCAAGCCTGTACAGAACCCGTTTTATACTCTATTTTGGGGATTATATCTTTGTTTCAATTTTAATGATGTATGGAAGCTTATATACATATTAATTCACCAATAATAACAATTATAATACCTTTTTGGCTTCATCTTGGAGTGAAATTTCACCACTAACTTTCTCTTCAACTTCTTCTTTCTCCACCATCTCATGTATAATGCTTCTTCTTTATCATAATCCAAGCTTCAAATTACCCACCAATAATGTTTATGCTTCAATATTTTGTGATTTCTTGATTTTGGGGACTCAAATGTTAAAGAAGTGAGTCCCTCCTATCTCTCTATAGGTTTGATTATTTGGGTTTATGTTAGATTAGTTTATTAAAAATTTAATAAATACATAGGTTAATATTTATAATCATTGGGTAAATAAGTTAAGTGATGGATAAATAAGAGGGTGTTTGTGACAAAAAACTGGGATGTTGAAATGTGTTTCTTATCAGACTATGGATGAAGGTGTTAGCGACAAAAATGGGGGGTGTAAATAATACACCCCCCCTTTATAGGGTGGACACTCCCACTTTTCATTATGTTTTTAACAATTGATAATGTGTATATTATTTTATTGTGAAGGACCGAGTATAAATTTGATATTGCTTTACTCAGTTGTCAAGGACCGGGTATATAGGCTTATACTCAACCCACAAGAACTGAGTAACAGGTACCTTAGTCGGTTGCGAAGAGCCGAATGAAAGTGAGAATGTTACCAAATATTTTTGGAGATACCAATATCTCCACCCTTCTTATAAAGATTTATGAGTTTCATTCACATAAATGTTATAATTTTTTTTTATTGATAATACAAGTAACAAGACAATAGCACCGAATAGAGTAAAATATATGCTTGAAGAATAAAGATGTTTTTTCCCGTCCTCCATAGAAGTAGGATATCAGTTGGTTTTTATAAAATTGAAAATTTTCAAAAACTTTTAATAATTTTTTCTTTCTTTTTCTTTGGGAAGGAAAAAGTGGTCCCTCTCTAAGAGTGAAACTCATAAATGGTTTCCTTTTGGTAATCATTTGATTCGAATTTTAGTTCATTCATGAAATGAACTCAAACCAAATAAACAACGGGTGCATTTGATTGCCAAAAGTTTTGAAGAAAAATTTGGCACAAGATGAAAAATATGCATTTTTTTTAACTTTTGTTGATATTTGATTTTTTAATTTTCTAAGCTGTTTTAATTATATGGAAGAAATATAAAGTTCAAAGAAGCAGTTTAAAAAAATATATATATAATTTAACTTTGGCACAGGGCACGGTAGGTTTTCAGCATTTTTCTTGCTTTAAAAAAATGTGAAAAAATAAATGTAAAAAAATAAAAGTTTTTATCTTCTTAGACACGTTTTTCTTCAAAAAAAAACTTTTTCTTCTTGCGGAAAAAGATCAACGATTTGTACAAGACTGGAATTAATGCAATCGTAGCATTTCAGATCAATAATGACAACAATGTCCTAGAAATGAGTGTACGGCTACCAATATTTTTTCAGTAGTCTGTTTTGACATAAACCAATAGTTATAACTTAGAATTTTGGGGACAAACAAAAAAATGTAAATTGTAATATAAGAAAACTAGCAATCAATATGTGCGATGTATGGTGGTGTTGAATTTTTTGTATTGTAAAAAACTAAATATGATTGTTTATTATATTCTATAATTATTAAAATGTAAAGGTATTAAAAATTTATTGGCAAGAAACACAAATATATATATATATATATATATATTTTTCTGTGTTATTTCATATTTTTAGCACTCACTCTGTCCCAATTTAATTGTTCACTATTCCATTTTAAGATGTCCCAAAATAATTGTCCACTTTCTATATTTAGAAAGTCATTAATTATAGCACTTTTTATTATTTTCAATATTACCGTTTAAGCTATCACCACTTTGTTTATTATAGGTCCCGCCACCTTTTCTTATTAGGAGAAAAGTAAAAGTCATTTTTGGAAATAAGCATTTTCTCTTAGAGTAATCATTATGTCTCCTTAATTTTTAGTTTTTCAAAGTTGGACAATTAAATTGGGACGGAGGGAGTATATATCTTTGTTTTATTTACTTTTAACCCCCACTATAAATTGTGGAGTCAAGTCCACATGTTTTTTAGCATTAATTATTTAGTTATTGTTGTTGTTGTTGTTGTTATTATTATTATTATTATTATTATTATTATTATTATTATTATTATTATTATTAAGTAATTTAGGGGACTAGTCTTTATTTAGTTAGGATTTGTCTTTACTTTGAGGTTTTCTTGTTGGATTTGATTCTTGCTGCCTAAGTTTTCTACACCCTATTTAAAGATGGTGAATGTTAGGTATTTTTAGGACTTTATTCATTAATAATATTGAGTGAGATTAATCCCCTTTGATTTTTCACGAACTACTTGAACTTATCAGTTTGTCTTTGGCGTTCATCCGACTTATTAATCGGTATTCTGCATTCGGTTGTGGCATCTTCGATTTTCACCAAATCTAATTGTAGAAACTATCTCGTTCACTAATTTGCAACAGTTTTCGCATCTATCTGTGTTGAGGTTTACGTAACCAATTCGTTGTGTTTGTGGGTTTTGTACTTTATCACCGTGGGTCGTATCAATATGTGATTACATGTATCGTTATAACCGTTGTATTAGATATTTTGTAGTCAACATGCCCATCGATCCTAATATCCTATAAAACCCCATGCAACAAAACAAACTTGTGATGACAGGGGATATAATTATCATCCTTCTTTTCTATTTATGTTTTTCTACTTTTGATGAATGTAATGGAAACATAAACATATTATTGCTTGATGCTTTGTGTCATTTTAAAAGAGATTTGGTGATTTTAGGTGATAAAGAAATAGAAAACTAAATGAATTTTTTATTGGAGTATGTGTTTATAGTAAGGTTGTGTTTTTTTTTTAACAAAATTTTAAATTCATGTGAATTGATAAATCAAAAGATTTTGAAATCTATTATTTTAAAATCTCACGATTTTCAAATTAGGTGTTCTTTTAAAAAAATTAGAAATTTTCTTAAGTATTTTTATAAATGATCAAAATATAATAATGTAAGTTGAGTTTTAGTGTCATTCTTATACATTTAGGTGTTTTCGTTAGAGAGAAAAAGTTTTAGTGACTAATAATGGAGGAGAGATGAGATTAAAAATAGATAGATCAAATTCAAACTCTGTAATTTAACACGTAATTTACTGGATTTCAAATTTTGACGGAATTTTGAAATATCGAGATTTATCCTAAAAGAACACTCATGAATTACATAAATCACGTGATTTATTAAATCCTATAAAAAAGAACACAGTCTAAATGACAATTTGTGAATGTTATAGATATAAAAAGAGTAACACTATTGCGAAAGTAGAAAAAAGACTTATACTAATTAAAACAGTACAATTTGCTAAAGCATAATGTATAATTATAAACTGCATAATCTCTTAGACAATGTCTTGAGCACCACATCAGCTTTTCTGTTTTTCAATTGAGCTTTTAGACCTTTTTAAATTTTACTTTTTAAGTAATTATAATAAAACCTATATCGGTTATTAGTATGTGCTAAAATCTACAGCAAAGCGAATATAAGTTTTAAATAAACTAAAGTTCTAAAAACTAAATATTAACAAGTTAGTATAAGGCTACGAAAAAAAAATATCCAATAAATTTATAAATTAAAAAGCATCAAATATTTAGTAACCAATATGGTAAATTTTAGTACTTTCCCTCTACAAAACTATTGGGAAAACATAACTAAATTTATTCATGTGCCAAAATCTACACATTGACCATGTAAAACAATTCGTAGTGCAATTTGTGCACAAATATAAAAATGCAAGTGAGAGGATTCGAACCTGAACTCTGATACTAAGTTAAAAACTATTTCACCTAAAATTTTAAGCGGTTAGGTAGTTAGTGGGCTAATGATGTATAATAGGCTCTTAAAGAAATACATGCATGTGACAAGACAATAGCGACAAATGGAGTAAAATATGCAGTTGAAAAATGAAGATGTTTCTTCCCCTCCTCCATCAAACTCGGATATCACCTGTATATATAAATAAATAAATTGCAGGAAGGAAAAAGTAGTCCCCCGATCTCCTTGAGTGAAACTCAAATATGGTTTTGTTTGGTACTCATTTGATTTGAATTTTTGTTCATTCAAGAAATTCAAAATGATAATTTACTTGAAAAGTTTGAGCCTCGTAAAACATATAATTAATCACTTGCTATAAATTATAAGTGACTCTTAGTTTAAATTAACCAATTTAAGATTATAAGAACGAAAATGAACTCAAATTAAATAAACACCAGGTGTGTTTAATTGCCAAAAATTTGCAAGGAAAACTTGGCACAAGATGAAAAATGTGTACTTTTTTAACTTTTGTTGATATTTGATTGCCTATTTTTCTAGGCTATCTTAATTCTTTGGAGGAAATATAAAGTTCAGAGAAGTAGTTTTAAAAAATATAAAATTTAACGTCGGCACTGGAACTATAGGTCTTTCAACGTTTTTGTTGCTTTCAAAAAAAAAAATATACTTTGACCAGTGTAGACACCCCGAACCGTGACCCCCGCAAGAACCCTAACGACCTTCGAGAACTACTGTTTTTAGGTCCGGGACCCACCCAAGCACCTGAAACTACCCTTGGTGGGTTTGTTGGCCAACAAACATATTTTTTAGAGAGATTGTCGCACGACATATCACATTGTCGCGCGACAATCCCTGATATGTCGCGCGACAATCATGTCTTGTCGAGCGACAAACCCCTCTGCACCCGACCAACCACTTTCTGACACATCACAGTGTCAGAACCATCACTTCAGCCATTTGTCGCGCGACAATCATTCCTATGTCGCGCGACAAACCCCTCTGCACCCGACCAACCACTTTCTGACACATCACAGTGTCAGAATCCATCACTTCAGCCGTTTGTCGCGCGACAAAGAGATATATCGCGCGACACTTTCCCTTTCTGGGGGAATGTCGCGCGACAATCTCTCCCGAGCACTATAAATAGGCCAACACCCCCAAGGGTTCTAGACGGCAACTTCTCGCCACAATTTCTATACTAAAATTCCTTATTCTCTCTCATATTTTCTAATCCTTAAGCCTTCTCCGGAAGCATCTGCGATAACATTTATTTCCGCAAGAGTCTCGGATCTAATCTTGGCACCCGGAGTGCCACCTTCTAGAATCAGACCGCTGGAAATATTTCTAAGAGGAAAAGCTAATATTCGCCGGAGGTCTTCTCTGTCGTATTATATTTTCTCTCTCTTATTCTTATATATATCGTCGGGAAGGTAACTAAAGTCTCTTCTAGTAATTAAATAAGATATTTGTATATTAGTTTTATTATAGACTTGTTTAAAACTCGATTTTTCTAACGGGGCGCTGCCCCGCACCCCGCGACCTGATCGGGCAGGTCGATCCCCATCCTAGTACGCGAAGTGGCGACCAGGTTATGGTAGATTCCTAACGCGCTCGAAAATCAGGTTTTTATTAGTTATTTCCAGAAAGCAGTAGAATACCAGTAAAAGCATCCAAGTTTTCCAACATAGAATAAACATATAAGACCACTAGAGACCGAAAGGGCGGAATGGGTGCTTAACACCTTCCCAAACCGTAATATAGTTCCCGAACCCTATAGAATCCTGGTTTCGTAGACAAACGTGTAAAGAAAGGCTTATCTGTAGCCTTCCCTCTTACACAATTATTTTGTCCGTTTTCTCGTAAAACGTACTGGCGACTCTGAACGAACCCTCTTGCATCTAGAAATAGGATAGAGGGACTCCCGATATGAATTATCAACACATAGAAGCAAATGGAACAACGTAATCCTTTCCGATGTTTCAGACGCCCACCAACGGGAACGAGAACCCGGGGGTCGCATTTGCGGATTCTCACAACCAGGCAGGTGGTAAAAGGCCACCCACTGAAAAAGATGGAACCCAAAAACCCTAGTGATCGAATTGCTCTTATATCAAGTTGAAAAACGTAATCAGGATTTTGGCATTCTTAATATGAGAACCACAGTCGTTTATTTGTATAGATAAATTGGGGTTAAAATAAATAACAAAACATAAATAAAAAGATAAGAAAGAAAACAACAAAATTCTAATTTTAAGTCTAAACGTAAAAGATCCATTATATTATAAGATGTACAATCAGCATATGCCCCATTTTTTAAAATTTTCTTTTTTAACCATGTGTTTCTGCAGGGCTATAGGGTGGACACTCCCACTTTTTAATTTTATTTTTACCAATAAAATAATGTGTATTATTCGGTTTTGAAAAATCGAATAAAAACTTGATAATTTTTTATTCAGTTGTTAAGGACCGAATATATAGGCTTATACTCAACCACAAGAATCGAGTAACAGATATCTTAGTCGGTTGCGAAGGACTGAATGAAAGTGGGAATGTTACCAAGTATTTTTGGGGGTTCCAACATTTCCATCCTTCTTATAAAGATTTTATGAGTTTCATTCGCATAAATGTTATATTTTTTTTATTGATAATACAAGTAACAAGACAATAGCACCGAATAGAGTAAAATATATGCTTGAACAATAAAGATATATTCCCCCTCCTCCATAGAAGTAGGATATCAGTTGGTTTTTATAAAATTGAAAACTTTCAAAAAAATTTAATAATTTTTTTTCTTTTTTTTTTTCAGAAAGGAAAAAGTGTTCCCTCTCCTAGAGTGAAACTCATAAATGGTTTTCTTTTGGTAATCATTTGATTCGAATTTTTGTTCATTTATAAAATTCAAAATGATAAGAGACTCTTAGTTTAAATTTATTAATTTAAGATTAAAAGAACAAAAATGAACTCAAACGAAATAAACAACGGGGGCGTTTGATTGCCAAAAGTTTTCAAGAAAAATTTGGCACAAGATGAAAAATATGTACTTTTTAAATTTTTGTTGATATTTGATTGCCTAATTTTTTAAACTATTTTAATTCTGTGGAAGAAATATAAAGTTCAAAGAAGCAGTTTAAAAAAATATATATAATTTAACTTTGGCACAGGGCACAGTAGGTTTTCAACATTTTCTTGCTTTAAAAAAAATTTGAAAAAATAAATGTAAAAAAATAAAAGTTTTTTCTTCTTAGAAACGTTTTACTTCAAAAAAAAACTTTTTCTTCTTGTGGAAAAAGATCAACGATTTGTACAAGACTGGAATTAATGTAATCGCAGCATATACTGCAATAGCTTTATTACGTAGTTTTGTTTCTATTTGATCAATAATGGCAACAATGTCCTAGAAATGAGTGTATGGCTACCAATATTTTTTCAGTAGTCTGTTTTGACATAAACCAATAGCTATAACTTAGAATTTGGGGACAAACAAAAAAATTAAATCGCAATACAAGAAAATTAGCTATCAATCCGTGCGATGCATGGTTGTGTAAAATTTTTTGTATTGCAAAAAATTAAATATAATTATTTATTATATTCTATAATTATTAAAATGTAAGGGTATTTAAAATTTATTGGCAAGAAACACAATATATATATATATATATTTCTGTGTCATTTCATATTTTTAGTATCTATCTTTGTTTTATTTTACTTTTAACCCCGACTATAAATATCTTAATTGTACAGATACAACAAAATCAGGGCACACATAAAGAAATATAAATTACATTTAATGAAAGCTAAATTAAGTAAGAATAAATTAATGCACATAGAGAGAGAGAGAGAGCTCATTTTAAGATATAGATGCATGTTATGGGTCCTTTGGGTTTGAAGTTTTTGAAGGTAAAGCCTTCTTAGCGATGGTCGAGTCACTTGGGCTTAATTTTGTTGCGTTTGAAAGTGATTTGCTTCAGATTTTCAATTGTTTAATAGTTTGGCTTCTTCATCCAATTGATTATCATGCGATTAAAAAAAATAAAAAAAAAATAATAGAAAAAAAAACTGATACCAAAAGGCTGAAATGACAAAACACTGTAAATAAAATTAACAAAAAAAATATATACGTTGTTAAATATTTAGGGTAAGAAAGGTAAGAATAAATATAATATAATAAGAAAAGCTTTTTAACCATATAGTTTTGAGAATGTAAGAATGATTTTTCCACCATTATTTTGTAAATAACTTAAATGCCATTGGGATTTTAATAAATAAAAATAAGTTGACGTTAAAAGCCTTTTAAACAATGTAATTTTTTCCCCAACTTAAATGTGTTGTCCTGCACAAAAAAAAAAAGAAGAAATAAACAAAAAAAAGCAAGAAATAAACAAAAAAGCGCAAATAGATTAATATTAACCTTAAAGAATGGAGACTTTAAATAGATAGGAGAAGAGAAGATGAACGCGAAAGATGGGGGTGGGGGAGCTGTTGAATTCACATATACAAGAATAAATTAAAATAATTAGGAGAAAGTAACGTCAAAATAAATAGAATTTATAATATTAATGAGAATGTAACGGAAAACAATAATAAAAAGAGGAATATACTTTTTAGGCAAAACAAAGTGCATATAATTAAAGTTAGAGTTCCCTACGATTTTTAAGAACAATTAATTTGGTGGATATTGGATAAATTATAATGAAAACAAATTAATTAATGAAAGCGTGGAGAAATAAAAAGAAATCAATGCCTCTACAATAAAAGTCCTTGTGCCGTTAAAAAGGCCCATAATTTTAATTTTTGTACCCTTTTTAAGGGTGCCGATATAGATTACACCTAAATTAATTATATATAAGAAACATATTTTTGTACATAAGCACAGCTCCATATTATTTACGGATGGAATGGAGCATTGGCTCCTAGACGTTCTTTATTTTTCACACAATGGCTCTATCATTCTTTATTTTTGATGGAAAATTTTCTTCCTTTATCAACACCGAGAGAATTTATTTTCGTGCCCAAAAAATAAAAATAAATTAGTGATTAGGTTGAAAGATTAGCTTATCTTAAAAAGTTACAAGCAATATAATTAACATTTTCGAAATTTTGTGCCAACAACCTGTCAGATAAACGTGTTTCACATAGTACGTACTAGAGAGGCCCAAAAGTTGAAAACAATAAAAAAAAACGTTAGCTAAAATTGTACTAGGGAATAATAAACGTGTTTCAATTCCCCTAGCTTGTGGAGTTAATTTCAGCATCTGTAATCCAAATTGGTGACACAATTGCTTCACTATAAATATTCAATCAACAAGCTCTCTTTCACCCATCCATGTAATTTACAAATCCCATAATAACAATATATATATATATACAGGCTTTTCCTAGCAAAATCTCCTCCAATCACCCCCATAACAATATCAGCCAAAAAAAAAAAAAAATATGGACATGTATGTTCAAGCTTCATATGATCCTTTTTCACCCAAAAATAATATCACCGAGCCAGCCCGTCGGTCCGCAAATTATCATCCTAGTGTTTGGGGAGACTATTTTCTCAAATACGCTAATTCTGATTGCACGGTCAAAATATGATCATTTATATAGTTATAGCCTAATTAAGATTCATGTACAATGATTAATTAGTTAATTAGTTAACTTTGTCTTCTTGTTTTCTAGTTCTCATATATTGAATTGAACATATTTGATCATGCAGAAAAGTGAAGGTGCCACAGAGCTACAATATGAGCAACTGAAAGAAGAAGTGAGGAAGATGATAGTGGGTGGTAGTGTTGAAGCTGCACAACAACTGAAGTTGATTGATGCAATCCAACGGCTTGGAGTGTCTTACCATTTTGAGAGTGAAATTGACGTGGCACTGAAAAATCACCTGGTGAACTTCAATGTTTCTTTCGTTAAAAGTAACCAAATTAACGACGACGATGAACTTTATATGGTAGCCTTGCGTTTTCGATTACTTAGACAACGAGGTCATCATGTTTCTTGTGGTAAGTCGCTTAATTGCCATTTCGATCATCATTTTTGTGACATACAGTTGCATGGCTTCTAAGATTTATAAATCTTTAAAAAAATGTCATTTTTTTCCATGTATACTATACTTTTCATGCATCTACACTATGTTAGCTGAAAAATGGTAAATATTTTTCTAAATTAATTTGGTTTTCATTGGGTGTATATTACATAGGTGTCTTCAACAAATTTAAGGACAGCGAAGGGAAATTCAAGGAGTCCCTAATCAATGATATGCAAGGATTATTAAGTTTATACGAATCAGCACATCTAAGGGTCCATGAAGAAGATATACTTGATGAAGCACTTGAATTCACCATCGTTCATCTCAAGCAAATGCTAAATTCATTGAGCAGTAACACATTATCAGCTTCACAAGTTGTTTACGCCCTAAACATGCCCATCCGCAAGGGCTTAACAAGGCTAGATGCCAGGCACTACATCCCCATTTACCAACAAGATAATTCACATAACAAAACACTACTCAAATTCGCCAAATTAGATTTCGACATGTTGCAAAAAGTTCATCAAAGAGAGCTTGGTGATATAACGAGGTAATTAATTTTGTAATAAAACAAAATTTATGATTTGTTAGGACTAAAATAAATTATGAAAATCAATTGCACTACTTTATATGCAGTTGATTTACATAAAAATTATGAAAATGGAGTAATATTACAATGCCAACTAAACAAACTGTGTAACATTTTCATAAAACAATTTTTAGGTGGTGGAAAGATTTAAATGTCGCGGAGAAACTACCTTTTGCTAGAGACAGAATGGTGGAGTGCTACTTTTGGATATTGGGAGTGTATTTTGAGCCTCGATATTATCTTGCTAGAAGGATACTAACAAAAGTCATTTCATTAACGTCCGTTATCGATGACATCTATGACGTTTATGGTACAACTGAAGAGCTTATTCTCTTCACCGATGCAATTCAGAGGTTCAACTCCGTGCTTATATATTCTTGAATTTACATCCATTATTACAGAATATATATATATATATATATATTACTTTGCTCCCATCTCTGCACATAATTTTGGCCCATTTCTTCCACATAAAAATTGTTACACTTGTCAACTTATGTACGTTTTCTACTGTTCTATTTGTCAGGTGGGATATAAATTCCGCAAATCAACTACCTGAATACATGAGACACATTTATGCAACACTCTTAAATGTTTATAGAGAAATGGAGGAAGAATTGTCCAAAGAAGGAAAATCCTACCGCGTCAACTATGCAAAAGAAGCTGTAATTAATTAACCCGAATTAACTGTATATGTAATGATTGATGGGTATATAATGAATTAATAGATTTACCAATAATTATTTGATCTAATAAAATTTTGCAGATGAAACAATTAGTAAGAGCATACTTTGATGAAGCCATTTGGTATCATAAAGGTTATGTCCCAACCATGGAGGAGTACATGGAAGTTGCATTGGTCTCTGGTGCTTATATAATGCTAGCAACCACTTCATTTGTAGGCATGGGAGAATCAGTAACCAAAGAGGCTTTCAATTGTGTATCTAGTAACCCTTTAATTGTCCAGGCCTCTTCAGTAATTTGCAGGCTCACAGACGACATGGTTGGACACATGGTATAATTAATTAATTAGCGAGTACACACGTAACTAATGCTTCATGAACAAATATGATTATGCTACATATTTTTTGTAGTTAGAGAGTAATTTTGATTTTTACGGTTGTAGTTTGAGCAGGAGAGAGGGCACATAGCTTCGGTTGTGGAATGCTATATGAAACAACATAGAGTTACAAAAGAAGAGGCATTTGTTGAGTTTAATAGAAGAATTACCAATGCGTGGAAGGATATGAATCAAGAATGCCTTGGCCCGACCACTGTGCCAATGGCTTTGCTGGAGAGAGTTCTGAATCTGGCTCGCATTATTAATCTAGTGTACAAGGACGAAGATGGGTATACACATGCCAAAACTCGGGTCAAGAATTTTATTACTTCACTGCTCATAGAGAGTGTCCCAATTTGAGTATTTTTTCTTTTGTCTCTTTTAACTTATGCGGATTGAATATTTTATTTTCTTTTTTTAGCAGCAAGTGGAATGAATGTTAAGTACGCATATGTACAAGAAACTACTTATTAATGTTTCTAATAAATTTACAGTGATATTTGTTCCAACTAATTAATGAACTACTTGCCAATTTGCTAATGAGTTTATATCACACTTACATGTTTGTTGATACAATCATTCATGAAATTTAAGCTTAAAATCCTGAGTGAAGATGAAATGATGAAATGGTATTAAGGATTGAAGTTACTTATTGTTTAAATAAAAAATCAGGAAAATGGACTAGTTTGAATGAGATTGGAATACTATATTGTTTTTATTGCAACAAAAGGCAGCAAGTACAGTGGCCTAGGTACTTGGGGACAAGGGAACTATATTGACCACATTGATTTTTATATATATAGCGTATAATTTTTTTTTTTTGGGTCATTGTATGGTTTTCAAAAGTTTTGGGGGTCTTTTTCTAATAAATATGGGTAAACAACTTAAAGAAAAAAAAAATGACGGTCGTGTGTTGGAAACTGCCGGCCAATCAAATTCTTCCTCTTTTACACAAAGAGTCAAAATTACTTTTTGCTTTTACAAAATACGAAGTTACAAACCCACCTGGCTCCTCCATTCTAAAACTCCACGGACCACTGCCCCCGCATTATGTGTCGTGCATTGCGCTTCTACTTATGTTTTGTTTTTCCCCTCCATTGCTTGGTCATGGCTTGTTGCTTGCTTCGTCCTAATCTTTTCTCCTCTTCTCAAATGTCACCATCTCAAGGTTAGTTTAAATATTTAATACAAAAAACTCTTATTCTTTTCTGATTGAATTTGTGCATAAATTATTGTTTAATGCTCTATATTTTTGGTTGTTGGATTTTTTACGCTATATTTAGATTGTTCTTGGTTGTTTGATCTTTGAATATTGTATGAGACTTATAATATTGTGTTTGAGTTAAAAAGTTTGCTCTATTAGTAATTTTTCTCAGCTTGTTTTAACTGGTTCAGAAAAAGAAATTATTGTAGTTTTAACTCTGACACCCCCAACAAATCTCATAATTCAGGCTTCACTACTTTTTTATTTCTATGAACTATCACTATATACATTATAGTGATGATAGTTGTAATATTTTCTAACCATATTTATGACTATAGTTTAAGCAAAAGAGGAGACGTAAGCTCGGCCATGGAATGCTACATGAAATAACATAGTACCATGAACGAAGAGGCTTTGTTGAATTTAATAAAAGAATTGTGAATGCAAGGAAGATATTAATCAAGAATTCCTCATTCGACCCGCAGTGTTAATTACCCTGCACAAGCAAGTTCTGAATCTTACGCTCGTCATAAATCTTTTGTATAAAGATGAAAACTGCTATACAAATTGAAAAACAGTGATTAATGATTAGTTTCAACGACAACTTTTTAATCAAGGACAAAATGTATTTTAATTTATTAAATTTAAGATATTAAATTATTTCCAAAAGTACCCTTATTAAAGATAAACAACAACTACTAAAATTAAAATAATAAAACTAAATCTTAACAATGAAAACTCAAATTCAAAACAGACAACTCAGATAGAAATTTCATATTTTGAAACACATGTAACTGAAATGTTATGAATTACTCAACCAAAAAGATAAGACTATTTTGAAACGTACTAGCTAGTATGGGCTCATACAACCTAAGTAGTTGATAGACAACTTTGTGTTCAATATGTTTACAAGCTAATTTGCAAAACGGATAGACATATTGTCAGTCAGTAATGATGGAAAACCTTATGAACGAAATAGCTTGCAAAAACAAAACAGCCACGAATGCAAACCACTGAAGATAATATACTTAACAAGACATAAAACTACACCAGCAACAAAAAATCTGAATGGATCTCGATCCAGCTAATAATCACTCTACTTGGCGAATCGAATACTAAAAAATGTTGCTTTTTGAAAGACAAAAGTGACGAGCGTATATCTTCCACCATTATTTGAAGGGATTAATATTTTGGACGAAAATTGATTATCAACAAATACCTCCCGAGAAAATCTTTAATTAAATTAACTTGAATCTTTAATTATTTATTTAAAATAAATTACTTTCTTTTAATTTCTTTTTACTTTTATTTCACCATATTATATCTGTTTAGACTCCAATTTGATTCAAATTCCAAAGGCAACTTTGTGGAACGTGTTAAATATGAAAAAAAAAATCCTTAATAATTTGTGTCGACAAGATTTTTCAAATTTTGGCAAAACTCATTAAAAATATTTCAAAATTAAATTTGACTCAAAAGACTTTTAATTTCAATTTTAACGCTCAGCCACCACCTATATTTTGAATTAAACCATATAACCATCTTCAAATCTTCAATTCGACTCAAACAATTACAGCAAAAAAAGTACTTTTGGCATCTAAATTAAGCCAACTAAAGATATAAACTTAACAATCTCCCCCTTTGGCTATTCCAATGACAAAACACGTATAAATATTATAGACACTTTTGACAAGATGACTATAACATCTCAATTACAAGCTCTTTGTCGAATTAGTCCATTATAACAACAAGACTCAAAGACACGCCTAACGCTATATCTCGATGTTAGCCACAAAACTTCACAAGGCAAAAGAGTGAGCTAAAAAGTCAACTTGTTAATCCTGAAACACCAAAACTCAACAACACCAAGTGAAGTGTAACACCCACACCTTAATCTACAGGATAACACCCGTAATTAAGACCTGGAATGTCACTAACCCATCTTAGTAAGGCTAAGATAGGTAGATAAGAAGAATATAAATTAACCAGGATACATATATTATACAAAGATACACATGGATTATGCATTGATACTATAGTTGTGAGCAGGCATAATAGGTATACAAAAATTTACCATATGAACATTTAAAAGAAACATATACAAGTTCCCGGGCTAGCCGTGGCTTCCCAGACCAACATAGCTATTTCAAAAATAAACCATAGTATCAGAGGCTCTACTTCGTTCCCGAACCCGCCGTCTCTTTGTCCTCCTAGGACTCATGACTACCTGTAACAGTTTTAGAAACCGGGGTGAGCTACACGCTCAATAGGTGTGAGTAACAACGAAAGCATCATGTATAGAACATAAACGAGTTTAGAACTATTTATTCAATAAGCAATGCATGCACATGCCAATGCAGGTTACCTCCCTTGTGTCAACCATAGAACCACTTTGCTAGAATATATCCATACTGCCAGAATAGAACATGGGCCTGCCCGCCCGAGAGAATAATCCAATAATGGTCATAAGTTGGCCCATCGGCCCCAGAGAATATCAATAAACCATAATCAATTTGGACCACAAGTCCGCCAATACTATCATCGCAATAGAATCATCAGTGCCTTACCGTGTCTAGATTTTCGGGCTACACACTGCTGGCTCTAGACAGCCGACGCGTTGCTGCCCTCCGGAGGTTTAGGAATTTTCAACCCAAGGGCACCAGGCCCCACTTATTTTTCATACCGGTAGGCACTAACCAATACATCATCCCTTCACAATCGAAAGGCCATAGTAGAACCATATCAAGATTCATGGCAAGATCTTATCACATTCAAAATACTATCATGATCATAATGAGTTTTCATCATCATCATCATCATCAATATGAGATATACGCCCCACACGTCGGGCCATAGGAATAATCCACATATGCTGAGAATCCTCCAAGCGTTGGGTGGACACAATGATAATGTGTATGGCATGCAAACATATAATTTCGTGCATATACCTGTTAGAGTGATATAATAAAAACCATAATTTTCTTGTTGCTTTGGATATGTTATAAATTTGGTTTTGCTATTTTAATGAGAATCTTTATGGGCAATGGTTGCATTATATTATTTATTTAAATATTGTGCATGTGTGTCTTTTATTCCATATAGTAGATGATTTGGTGTGTAGAGTATAGCTTACACACAAAAGATCATATCATCGGTTCTTGTGGAATATAAGTTTAATGGTTCACAGTTTTAGATGGAATTGGACACCCATCGGTAGGATTGTAGCACAAGTTTTAGTAGTTTATCTTAACTATAGAAAACGGTATAGTTTTAACTCATTGTGCTAGTACGCTTTGTGTGTATTGAATATGACCAGTTTTGGTTAATTGTTTTTATACTGATTATATAAAATAATTTAAAATCCCATGGTTATTATGATTACTTATGCTCTTAATCTTGAAATAATTAATAGACATATATATGTAGTGTTTGTTGTTTTGACTCATTAAGAGGGATATTCATTTATGGATCAACAATCTTCGTGAATTGAATGACGACACTATATGTATGATGAATATTAATAATTGACGAAATCCATGTCCCAGTATAGAGATTGATGATAGCCCCTTGAGAAGCTTATAATTTTTGATCATGTCAAACCCTGCAGGTGGATTATGTTAATCCGACATGTTAAATAAGTTAAGTGGTAGGCTCAAGGATTAAGAAGTCATTTAAATATAATTGTCAGTAATTTAATTTAAATGATGGTTATCTGTAATCTTAACGTGGGGAGAATAATAAGTATTTAATAATAAGGAGCTCGAAATATAATTTTGAGATAAGGAAGGGAGTACAATTATAATTCTTTAGTGGTGTGAATTATAATTTATGGAAGGAACTATTTTATAGTGGAATTAGGATTCCAAGTTTCCATAGGAAGCCCAAACACTTACTTCTCCTTAAGGTCCTTATCGTAGCCTTATATATACGCCGGCCTTGTCTCTTCTCAAATAACAATATTTCTCATGAGTTAGGGTTTGTTCTATTGAGAGAGGAGAAAATCTTGGTGATACCGTAGCCCACACTCGGTGCAAGATTTGATGGCGAAAGGAATGCGATAGAAGATCTTTAGCTTTTCGGTACTACTATCGTAAATTAATTGTAACTTTTGATCTCACCATTGGATCGGGCTCATTTTTGGGTATGTTGTTCGGAACGCAAAGTTACTTTTATTGGGCGGAGAATCAGGACGATCAGAAGTCGTTTCAATGGCGAAAACAATCGGTTTTCGCAGCCCAGCGAGAATTGAAAAGTTTGACCAAATCGCAATCTTATGCTTTCAAATCCTAGTCTCCTCATATGGATACTCTACATGATCCATGAAGGTGAAATCCCTTTATTCTTATAGGGTTTTAGCAAAAGTTTTTTTTTGTTCAATCTATACAAAATATCAAACGATCCTGTATTTATGTCTCCATCAATTGGTATCAGAGGGATTTGTTTTCTTTGATACTGCGTACGGATTGAACTAGCTATGTTGTCCAGTTAAATCTATTCATGCATGTTGTTGTTGGATAGAACGTAGAACTCGCTAACCCTTGTTTTGCAGTGTTCGTGTCCCGCTATTATGGTCACATAATTATGTTTTATGTGATTGGATCCCACAATATTTTTATTCGCGGTTAATTTTAATGTGCATGATGATTTGGGTTTTATTCATGGTTGTAAATTAAATTTAGATCAGATTTGTGAACTCCTTAAAAGGAGGCATAGGATCTATTTAATTTTATTTACAGTTTAAATATAATAGTTTATGTGTGAACTCCTTAAATGGAGGCATAGGACCTTTGTATCTAAGATTGCAGTTTCTTTAACGAAGAACGTTGAAGAAGGCATTTCCACCAAGGTTGATTCCCGACATAGTCAGTGAAGTGGCGACATAGGTCGTTACAGGTTTCCAACAGACTAGGGATAATGAAGCTTGGACCATAATAGCAGGGATTTAATTATTCTTATTATTGAATGGTTTATAGCTTTGTGTGATTATGTGTTGGTCATATGTGTTTAATTATTAGGTTTTCTTATAATTTTGGACAACATGGGTACATGACCATACCTAGATCACATTTTATTTTATGTTTAGTTCTTGTCTAATTAAAAAAGGGTATATAAATATAAATTTTGCGTAATTGAAAAATATAAGTTTTTTTTAAAAAGAAAAGTAGCAAAATAATTTTATTGCACATGTCTTTTATATTTCATACCCTTGTATTTTAGTTGGCTAGAATTTAATATAAAATTTTCTTAACCCTCAGAAAATAATGTTTTAAATACTAAGTGGGTGAGGAATTTTTTCACATAAAAATCCCAAGGTCTCCATCATTGGTTTGTAGATGATGTAATTTATTCTTCGTGTGGGTTTTAGTGCTCACCTCCATATTGGAAAGAATAGATTGCGGAATCATTGTACAAATTTCACTGACTGATAGTTTTAAATGATGTGATTTATTTTTCATGTGGGTTTTAGTACTCACCTCCATATCAGAAAGAATAAATTGCAGAATCATTGGACTAAATTAAATGATGGTATACACTTAGATATAAATAATAGTATGCTCTCCAACTGAGTCTATACTATTATTTGTAGGACCAAAGGAAGTCGGCTATTTAAATTTTACTTTACGATAAAGGATTGTCTAGATAGTATGTATTACTTGACAATAAAGCATTGTCTAGGTAGTAAAATTTAATAGGTTTACATATGTCTAAAAATAATGGATAATAGACAACCTCACTAATGAGGCATATTGTTCAAAGTCTTAGGCTGCTGGCGAACGCTTTTTAAAATGGTAGATGGTGCCATATTTAAAATATGTGTTCAAAGTTATTATTGTCCATCATAATTTGTATGTGATTCTCAAGTTTTAAAATGGCAAACTCTTTCGATCCACTTTTAATTATTCTCAACTAAAACAAATTGATTGGACCTAATTATATTGACTGAAAAAGGGAACTTGAACATTGTGCTTACTGTTAAAGAGTACAAGTTTGTGCTCACTGAGTCTTGTCTAGCAGAACCTGGTTAGGGGGCGACCGATGAGGAAACCCAGGCTTGCCGGAGGTGGAAAAAGGCTGATGAGATGACATGGTTTTACATTCTGGCATTTTTTATCAAATGTGTTACAACATTAGCATTAGTCTTTTGCCACCGCCTACGACATAATGCTGAACGTCAAAGATATTTTTGGGGATCAGGATCATGCTGCAAGGTAGTTTCGATGAAAGGCCTCATGAACACGACTATTGCTGAAGGAACCCGAGTTAAGGATCTTGTTTTTGAAGATAATCGGTCTTCTGAATGAACTAAGAGATCTTTGGAGCTGAAATCGATGAGGAAACTTAGGTCGATATTGTTCTCCAGTCGCTGCTGGACTTATTTAAGGGATTTTGACAGAATTACAACATGAATAAGCTTTATTCATTGTTAGAACTTCTTAAAGAATTCCAAGCAGTTGAGGAACTCCTTGGTAAGATGGCTAGTACTTTAGTGGCTGAGAAAGCTTCAACTTCTATGCCCAAAAGCAAGAAAGGAAGAAGAAGAATGCATAAGTTGCAGTCCCACAAGGAGCAGTGCGTGCAGCAGTCGCTGAACCTCTAGGAGGAGTGAAAAAGCCTATGGGCTAGTGTTTTCACAGTCAGTAGAAAGTGCATTTGAAGAAAGATTGTCCCAGTTTCCTAAACTGTTATAACAACTTATGTAAATTTCATCTATTTATTGTTGTATCTAGTTTAGTGGTCTGGTCTACCAGTACCTGGTGTGTAGATTCGGGAGCTACTAATCATGTCTGCAATACTTTGCAGGGGTTCGAGGAAATTAGACAACTTAAAAATAGAGAAAATTTATATACGGGTAACTACGAATGTGGCAACAGTTACAGTAGAAGATATATATCTTCAGTTTAGTCAGAATAGGATATTAATGATTAAGGAATGTCTATATGTATCATCCATCAAAAGGAATTTGATTTATATTTCTAGATTGGTTGAGGACAAATATTTTGTTTATTTTAATGATAAATCAATTATCATTAGAAAAAATAAATAGTTTGTTTGTTCTGGTACATTAGTGATTGATCTTTACATTAATCCTGACTTGTCAGTACTACAACTGAGTGAATTGAATAGCATTAATAGTTTACCAATTAAGATAAAGGAACATTCAAAATGAACCAAATGTATTTTGGCACTTACACCTTGGTCATATTAATCTAAAAAGAATTCAAAAATTGGTCGAAAATGGACCATTAGGTTCATTGAAAGTGGAGGCACTTCCAGTTTGTGAATCCTATTTAGAAGGTAAAATGACTAAGAGATCATTTTCTGCAAAAGGCTATAGCACTAAAGAACAGTTAAAACTGGTTCACTCTGATTTGTATGGTCACATGAATGTCTAGACTAGAGGAGGCTTTGAGTATTTCATCACATTTATAGATGATTATTTAAAGTATATATACATTTACTTAATACGACGTAAGTCTAAAGTCTTTGAAAAATTCAAAGAATTCAAGGCAGAAACGGAGAAGCATCTAGGAAAATGTATTAAATCATTACGATCAGATCGTGGTGATGAATACCTCTTGGGAGAGTTCAAAGAATACTTATTAGAGACTGGGATTACATACCAGTTGTCTACACCGGGGATGCCATAGCATGATGGTGTAGCAGAAAGAAGGAATAAGACTCTTATAGAAATGGTAAGATCTATGATGAGTTATGCAGATCTACCTGATTCTTTTTGGAGATATGCTTTAGAAATAGCTGCATATATTCTGAATTTGGTACCATCAAAGTCAGTATCTACTACACCCATAGAATTGCGGACTGGGCGTAAACCTAGTCTGCGGCATATTCGGGTATGGGGTAGTCCAGCACATGTGCTGAAAGGTAATGCGGATAAGTTGGAATTAAGAACGAAAGTGTGTTCCTTTGTTGCATATCCAAAAGGAACCAAGTGTGGTTTATTTAATAATCCTCAAGAATATAATGTTATTATTATCAATGCCAGATTAGAATAGGATTATATCATAGACCATAAGCCCAGGAGTAGTGTTGTTGTAGTGGAAATGAGAGGAGAGAAAAACAGGGCACAATTCGTCTATATCTTTAGTATAAGAGAAAATACCCAGTAAATGGATATCGATATTCCATTACTTCCTTGTAGTGGGAGGATTGCCGATGCTTGTGCACATTTTGAACAAATCACTAAAACGTAGGTTCTTGAACCAGCACAATGTGTGGATAGGGAGTTAGTATGTTCAATATTTGCACGATGTACACACACAAGTAGTGCCTCGTCGTAGTGGGAGGGTTGTTCATCGACCTGGATGTTTTATGTTCTTGGGAGAGTCTTATGACAAGGTCCCTGATGAATAAGAAACGAATAATTTTTAACTACAATGAAGTACTTCAAGATAAAGATATAGAAAATGGCAAAGGGTTATGAAATCTGAAATGGAGTCCATGTACTCTAACAAAGTCTGGGATCTTATATAACCACCCGAAGGGATAAAACCTGTCGGATGCAAGTGGGTATATAAGAGATAGAGAAGATTGGACGGGCTTAAATCAAGGCTTGTTGCTAAACGGGTTCACTCAAAAAGAAAGGGATCGATTATGATGAAACCTTTTTGCCGGTAGCCATGCCAAAGTCTATTCGGATTCTCTTATCCATTGCAGTTCATCTTGATTACGGGATTTAGCAAATGAATGTCAAGACAGGTTTCCTTAATGGAAGTCTTGATAAAAGCATCTATATGATGCAACCAAAAGGATTCATAACAAAGGGCCAAGATCACATGTTGTGCAAGCTCAAGAAGCCCATTTATGGGCTTAAGCAAGTGTTTAGATCTTGGAATATCTGTTTTGACCATGCAATCAAATCTTTTGGTTTTGATCAATGTTCAGATGAGTCTTGTGTGTACAAAAGGCGCAGCTGAAGCGCGGTGGTATTCTAGGTATTGTATGTGGATAATATCTTAATTATTGGAAGTGATATGTGAATATTGTCTTCAGTGAGGGTATGGTTAACAAGTCAGTTCGATATGAAGGGCTTAGGAGAAGTCAGTCACATCCTTGGTATTAAGCTTATGTGAGATTGGAAAAATAGGATGTTGGGCTTATCAAAAGTACTTACGTCGATACAATTCTTGCCAGAGTTAGTATACAAGATTCCAAGAAAGGGTTTCTTTTTTTTTAGGTATGGAATCACTCTATCCAAGATCAATGTCATAAGACACATGATGGGATAGAGAGGATTAGGGGAGTTCCTTATGCTTCAGCAGTGGGAAGCCTCATGTATGCTATATTGTGTACTAGACCAAACATTTGCTTTACCGTTGGTATGGTTAGCAGATATCAGTCTAATCCAGGGAATGAACACTGGACTGCGGTAAAACATATACTTAAGTACCTTTAAGGGACTCAAGATTTTATGTTGGTTTACTAGGCAAACAGTCTAGTACCTGTTGGATACATAGACAAGGATTTTTAGTTAGAAGTTAGGATTCCAGAAAGTCAACTTCAGGTTATGTGTTTGCTCTAAGAGGTGGAGTCACTAGTTGGAGGAGTATCAAGCAGTCATGCATTGCTGACTCCACCATGAAAGCTAAATATATGGCTGCTTTAGAAGCAACTTAGGTAGCGGTTTGAATCAGGAACTTCCATATGAATCTAGATGTGGCACCTTCAGTGTTATAAGATATTTTACTTTATTTTAATAATAGTGAAACGGTTGCGAACTCGAAAGAGCCGAGGATTCATAAGAAGGGAAAACACATAGAGTGTTCACATTGAGGGAATAGGAGTGAGACGCATAGTTGCGTGGCTTTGAGTCTAAGTGAGAGATTGTTAAAGTGATATACTAAAGGCTATAATTTTCTTGTTGGTTTGGATATGTTATAAACTTGGTTTTGCTATTTTAATGAGAATCTTTATGGTCAATGGTTGCATTATATTATTTATTTAAATATTGTGTATGTGTATCTTTTATTCCATATAGTAGATGATTTGGTGTGTAGAGTACAGCTTACACACAGAAGATCATATCTTCGGTTCTTGTGGAATATAAGTTTAATGGTTCACAATCTTAGATGGAATTGGACACCCATTGGTACGATTGTAGCACAAGTTTTAGTAGTTTATCTTAACTACAAAAAGGGTATAGTTTTAACTCATTGTGCTAGTACACTTTGTGTGTATTGAATAGGAGCAGTTTGGGCTAATTGTTTTTATACTGACTATATAAAACAATTTAAAATCCCATGGTTATTATGATTACTTATGTTCATAATCTTGAAATAATTAATAGACATATTTATGTAGTGTTTGTTGTTTTAACTCATTAAGTGTGAGATTCATTTATGGATCAACAATCTTCGTGAATTGGATGACGACATTATATGTATGATGAATATTAATAATTGATGGAATCCATGTCCCGGTATAGAGATTGATGATAGCCCCTTGAGAAGCTTATAAGTTTTGATCATGTTAAACCTTACAGGTGGATTATGTTAATCCGACATGTCAAATAAGTTAAGTGGTGGGCTCAATGATTAAGAAGTCATTTAAATATAATTGTCAGTAATTTAATTTAAATTATGGTTATATTTAATCTTAACATGGGGAGAATAATAAGTATTTAATAATAAGGAGCTCGAAATATAATTTTGAGATAAGGACGGGAGTACAATTATAATTCTTTAGTAGTGTGAATTATAATTTATGGAAGGAACTAATTCAAAGTGGAATTAGGATTCCAAGTTTCCATAGGAAGCCCAAACACTTATTTTTCCTTAAGGTCCCTATCGTAGCCTTATATATACGCCGGCGTTGTCTCTTCTTAAATAACAATAATTCTCATGAGTTAGGGTTTGTTCTATTGAGAGAGGAGAAAATCTTGGTGATACCGTAGCCCACACTCGGTGCAAGATTTGATAGCGGAAGGAATGCGATAGAAGATCTTTAGGTTTTCGGTACTACTATCGTAAATTAATCGTAACTTTTGACCGCACCGTTGGATCGGGCTCATTTTTGAATATGTCGTTCAGAACGCAAAATTACTATTATTACACAAAGAATCAGGACGATCAGAAGTCATTTCGATGGCAAAAAAAAACGATGTTCGCAGCCCAGCGAAAATTGAAAAATCTGACCAAATCGCAATCTGATGCTTTCAAACCCTAGTCTCCTCATATGGATCCTCTACATGATCGACATAGGTGAAATCCCTTTATTCTTATAGGGTTTTAGTAAAAGGTTTTTTTGGTTCAATCTATATGCAATATCAAACAATCCTGTATTTATGTCTCCATCAATACTAAGCAATCTATGCCATATCCACTCAAATCAATCTTATTACGTATCCTTTGGTGCATATAAACCATCAATAATTCTATTTTTCCAAGCAACAACATCCACACCACCAAGAGATACCGTATATGATTCCAATAGCAATTTACAACAAGTGTGTATGGCATGGTTTGCCTTAAATCATGCAAATATAACTATAAAAATCATTAAACACCATATATTCCATTACTCATGAGTTTTCAAACCAACACAAGTCAAATACAACAATTATTAAGCTGGAAAACATTTTATCAAGTTTTGAAAGCAAGAGAACCCCTACCTCAAACTTACAAGCCGAAAGAACAGAGAGAAAGTCGATATTCGAAAATCTGTCAGATTAAATCTTGAAATTCCTAGCTCACCTCGATCCCCTCGACGCGTAGAATAACTTTACTTAAGGTCGAATTGGGATCCGGAACGTGATTTTTGATGAATTCTAGAGAGAGAAATATAGAGAAAAACGAGCTCTCAAAGATGGAACAAGAGAGCTGAGAAAATGACCAAGGAACCATCTAGAAAGGCTTTTAAACTTTTTTAACTGACATTACAATAGTTTCCTGTTTGTCAAAAACAGGCACCTCTTTTACAAAAATAGGCGACTGTTCATTCCAGAGAAAAAAAACTGGAAAAATTGTCTGGGACTCGGATTCCAACAGGTGCATGTTTTTCCACAACAGGAAACTGTTGTGAATAAAAAATTTATATCAAAATTTAGCTCAAAATCTAACATATGGCTTTGGTTTCACTCAAAAAGGAGTTAAAATGAATATTTGGTGAATTTCGTAAGTTTGGTCGACGAAATCGGTTTTTATGCGGGAACAATAAAACTTTTTCATACATTACAACTATTTACCATGGGTTCTCACACAAAGAAAACAAAGTAACTCTCAGTACATTAATATAAACACCAGGTGTTACATGAAGTATGGGCGTAAAAAGATAATAATAATCAAATAAGCAAACTATTATATACCTCCCATCTCTACATATTCCTACTTTACTACTCCCCCTCACATATGCATTATCCCTTTTATCTAACTCCCTTGACAAAATCCCCCATGAGGAATATAACTTTCTCCCATTTTTTGTCAAAGGAATTGATAAAGTAATGAGCATGAAAAACAATATAGTATATAAAATAAGAATTATGCAAAGAAAGTAATATCAGTTAACACAAATTGCATATCCTATTCAAGTAAAGAGATTATAGCTAGCAAAGATATCCATTAGTCTCAAAACCTTCTTCTAGCTAAACCTTGAGAAACCATTCTTCACCAATTCTCAATATTTCATGGTTTTGGTTTGGAGTTTCGAGAGAAAAATTGCCCAAGAAAATAATTTAGCACAAATACTTGACATGCATTACTATGCACCACGTATCATATCCGAAATATATCAATTAAGTTAAAAAATATGTGATTTTCATTAACATGTACTATGCATATAACAATTCAACATTTATAGGCCAAGCAACACAAAGTACAAGTATATATCCCATTGTGTTATAAATATGAATCGTACAAAACACTACCGAATAATTATGAGTTTTTAAACACTCGCACATCGATATACAATGGAATTTAGAAAGCCTATAAGCCATTATTATCTAACTAATCATTTTCTCCCTCAAAAGTAATATTTTTCTCTAAAAACATACAATTTTGCATTTAAACTTGTGATATTTTTGTGTAAGTGTGAGGACCCGCGCTTTCGACGCCTAAGTCCTCGTGGGTGGCGATTCCACCAATTTCCCGATTTATTTGGAAAACGGTTCGTTTTGTTATGAGAAAATGAGTGATGGTTTGTAAACAAAATCAGAGGTGCCAGCTTGTTTTACAAAACAAACAAAAGTCTGTGTAAAAGAGGAACATGTATGAATTAAATGACCTTTTAAATACAATTAATGCGAAACTAGTTGATTCAAAGGTTCAAGGATTAAGTTACGAATCAGGAAAGTGTTAGGCACCCAATTCGCCCTTTCGGTTTCTAAGTAGGATATTGTGAACACCCCAATCCACGACTCTCGTGTGAATATGATTTTTATACAAAACAAGCATTTTGCATTTAGTCCTGAGTCATCATGCATATAGAAGACTGATAGGAAAGACTCCAAGTTCGGATCTGCTAGGAGTTTATCATGACCAGTGTTGCCACTTCGCTTACTAGGACGGGGATCAACCAAGTAAATTGAGTTTTTTGGTGTTTTGGTGCATTTTTTAAGAGCCAGCCGCACGCCTTAACCACACGATCCCCCAACCGTGCGGCTACCCCCTACTGTTGGCTTCTTTTGGAGCTTTTTTGGCAGAAATTTCTCTATAAATAGGATCCTAGGGGTCTCATTTTAGGCATCAACACTCAATAGAGTTTTTAGAGAGGAGAAACTCTGTCAAGATCATTAGAGAATCTGTTTTTAGAGGGAGAAAGTTAAGGAGAGAGAGTTCTAGAGAGAGAAAGTTCTAGAGAGAGAAAGGAGCAAGTAAGCAGTCCTCGTTCTTCTTCAAGCGCATCAGGTATGTCTTTCTACAACTTCTTTGAATTTCAATACTGCATTTAAATACTTGTTTTAGTACAAAAAATTAGATAACTTGCAAAGAAGTCCACCGCTTTCAAAATAAATCCTTTCTAAGTTTTACAAGAAATCTAAAATACATTTTTGACACGTTTTCAAAACAAAAATAAAATACAAAAACAGTTTCCAAAAGAATGGAACTACGAGACTCTGATTTCATTCTATGAATGAATACGTAGACGCTCATAAAGCTCGAGTCTGATTTCAAAAATACTGTTTTAAATCAAATTCACCCGAAACGATTATTTTGGAAACGATTAAACTACTTGCAAGATATCTAAGATAGGAATTGAATACATGATCCATTAAAGAGATCGAAAGGGCGAATTGGGTGCCTAACACCTTCCCAATTCGTAACGTAGTTCCCGAACCCTAGCAAAGTATATTTTAAACTCTAGTTTCAAATGTATGAAAGATAGTTCGTTATCGAATTATCTTTTATATGATCTTTTGTTTGTTTTCTTGTAAAACAAGCTGGCGACTCTACAAAACCCTTTTTCTCACAAAACATATTTTAACCATAAACCAAGAAGAAAAAGGTCTCGAAAGGCTCGGATTCTCACAGTGGCGACTCTGCTGGGGGTGTTGGGAACTAAGATCTTGTATAATGGATCATATATTTAATTCCTATTATTTATTAGATATAGGATTGCAAGCCTTAGTTTTAGGATAACATAGAAGCGATTTAGGTGGATACCTTGATGCCTTTATTCGGTAATTATGTGGGAAAAATCATTTTCATAATTCAAATTATGTAAAATATCATAACAAACCTTAAAGCATTGATGAATAATGAACCACCATATTGTTATTTCGCACGCACTCACGTACTATCATGCATTTTCGCGAATGTGAATTTTACCCTATCAACCTCGGGCCCACTCTCCTTGGCTAAGTATCCTATCGAGGTATATAGAGCGGTTTACCCCTCACGTACCCGGTAGAGGTATATCAAAAGGTCCTTACACGTACCTGCCTCTTGAGGTATATCGTAAGACCTTCCATATAGGAGGGAGCCTTAAACCTTACCCCATTAAACCACGCTTGCATATAGGAGAGTCAGTTTAGAACACAAAGATTTTCTTCATTGTTTTAATGACCAACAATCGTGAGAACCTAGTGAACAAAGGCCCTGTCAATCATCCAACCTGGCCTCTGTGTGGGCTGGAAGAGATAGTACCGGGCGACTTGTCAGACCAGACTCCTCCGAAAACATGGATCAAAGCACACCGAACAGGAATATGAACAACCAATTCAATAATGCAGTGGATCCGCCACCCGGTCCTTTTTACCTGAACCAGGGGGTACCTCAGAATAATACTATGGGGGGTTTACCATTGCATCACACTCTGCCTCTGAATACTGACCCGAATCTAGCCAGCACAAGTGGAAATGAAAACATTCCAGTACCCAACCCCGAGGATATGTACCGGATGCTGATGAATCTGAGTCAAAATATGGCCATACTCTTAACTGACAATCAAAATACTCGTGCCAAACTGGACGAGCTGGCCAAGGGAAACATGACAGAACCGGCAAGAGAGGCCCCGATTATTCCACCACCACCACCACTACTCTCAGTTCACACTGAAGTACCACCTCCATTCGAACAGTTAAACCAACTAAAGGCTATACATAATCCGGTCAGTAATTGGTTACAACAAGACCCAATCGATCAAGCTCCTCCGCCGATACAACCAATCCACGAACCTTATTAGGACCCGTATTATGAACCGGCAAGAAGGCCAATGAGTATTCAAGGGGAAGGCCCGTCATCGATAGAAACCTATCGAGGAGACAAAGATTTGTCTGAACTCAAGGAACAGTTACGAGCACTTACTCGAAAGGTGGCCGAGAGTTCGAATGACTTAACTCAAATGAAAAGATACAACTTGTACCCTGAAGCTCGTTACCCGGTGGGCGTCAAAATGACTTCCATCCTGAAATTCACCGAAACTACGCCATCGGAACTCCATTTGAAATCCTACGTCAGATCGATGAGGATTTACGATATTGGCGAGGCTAAATTAGCCAATTCCTTTCATCTCACTCTTACGGGACCAGCCCAAAGTTGATTTTTGAATCTTGAGAAACACCGTGTCAGATCATGGTCCGCTATCGTTTAAGAATTTGTAGCATAATATAAAACTAATGAGATATATACTTTTCACGATTGTTGGGACCTTTGGGAAAGGTATTCGAACAATTGAAAGAAGCTAGGATAATATATCCCATGAACCCAAGACCATTACCATAACAAATACCACCCCATTGGAATATGAATGAACGTTATGAGTACCATCAAGGGTTCGGACACATTACTGACAGTTGCATGGCCCTGCGACATGCTATTCAAAACCTAATTGATAGCAAAAGAATACATGATCCGTTGACACCATAGCAAAACCTAATTGCAAGAAATCCTCTTCCCAATCACCGAATTAATGCCATTGAGGAAGATTTAGACTTGCCAGATCCTGTATATTTGATTAAACCTGTCGTGGATGGGGGAAATGTTGAAGTGTTGAAATTTGGCTATAAAAGGCCTTCACTTGCGGTTATCAAACATGATTCTGAAAAACCCAAGAAAGTTGTCGAGGAAACCAAAGATGAAACATTATTGGGATTATGCGTTGATGAAAATTCTACCCTACGATCACAAGAAATGGTTAATCTGAAAGTCATAGGGTGGATGGAACTAATGCAATTTATACCCGAACCTGGACTCAAAAAACGAAACCAAGGAATCACTTACTTTCCTTAATTCAAAGATAATCCGAGACGATAAGGCCTTGGGTATAACCGTGGAGGAGCAATAAGGAAGGGTATGTACCAAAGAAAGTACACATCATAAGTAAATATGATCGCCTTCGACTAGAACAAAGTCGCTCAAGCTGAAAAGAAGGCGCCTACAACCTCTATTGAACCACCTGAAGAAATAATTGATCCGGTAGCAACATGGGTCCAACAGTTGACTCGCTCTGGAAGAGTTTACCAACCACCAAGTACCAAACAACCTACTGTTACTACTCCTTCCAAAGAACCGACAAAAATCCAGAAGAAGGGCATGTCGTGGAACAATTAAAGAAAACACAAGCCCAAATCTCAATGTGGGGACTCTTGGTTGCATCTAAGCCACACCGTGTCGCATTGATGAAAATGCTAAATGAATAAGTTATTCCTTTTGAAGCTAGCCCAAACAAATTAACAACAATGATTGCTTCAATGGGGGTGGAAAAACAGATGCTCGAGTTCTCCGACGAAGACCTATCACCACTCGGTCGGGATCATAATCAAGCCTTACATATTACCGTTGTGGCCCGTGGAATGTCTATATCGTATGTTCTCGTGGATAATGTTTCTACGATTAATGTGTGCCCGTTGAAGGCTGCGGTCCGTTTGGGTATCGATTTGACCACACTAAAAGAATCACCGGGACCGGCTACTTTTACGATCGAGTTTCAAGTCATCGATATTCCATCAAGTTTCAATTTGTTATTGGGCCGGGTTTGGTTGCATGATGTTGGTGCACTCCCTTCCTCCCTTCATCAAAAGATAAAAATACCTTTCAACGGGGATGTCATTATCATTAAGGGAGATCCCGAAAGAACAATAGTGCATAAAGACTCGCCTGTGTTAGGAATTGGTAGCCAAGACGTCCAACTCGGGGGATTTTCATATGAGCCGAAAGTGCAAGCTCTTACCACCCAAACTGTGAAATATCTACCTCCCGATGACATATCAACAATGAACACGCGAGTGGTACAAATGATGAAGGAGATGAAATTCTTACCGGGAATTAGTCTGGGAAAATATAAAGCCATACTGACAACCTAGTCCTCTTGCTGGGTTAGGGTATATGGGAGATGATAGCCAAATAAAAAGCACCATATTCACCGATAGCTCGTTAAATGGATGGTTTGTAAAAGAGGGTGAAGACTTCCCTTATTGTGGGTTTGAATAGCCATGGGTTAATAGAGAAGGAAAAAGGCAATCGGGGTTAGAAATCTTCTTCGAGGAAGATTTGTATATAAATGAGAGTTTTACCCACACCTTCTCATCTCAATTGAAGATCACCCAACCACTTGTCGAGCAGTTAAAAGAAGAAGACATACTGGGAAATATGTTCGAGGAAATGGCACTTAAAGAAGATTACCTCGGGGACCCTGTACACCTCATACGCCCCATTAAAGAAAAGAAGATTGATGAATGAGAATTTGAGAGATGAACAAAGAATACAACCCATTGAAGGGGACACTATCACAATAAATTTGGGTACCAGTGATGATAAAAAGGAAATAAAAATTGGGACTGAATTAAATAATGATGAAAGGACGGATTTAGAAAATTTGTTGAAAGAATTCATCAATGTTTTTGCTTGGTCATATGCTGACATGCCGGGTTTAGATACCAACGTTGTGATGCATGAAGTACACACAAAACCCGAATGTAAACCCGTCAAACAAAAGTTAAGAAAATTAATACCTGAGTGGTCCCTCAAAGTAAAGGAAGAAGTGAGAAAACAATTAGATGTCAAGTTCATACGGGTCGTTGAATACCCTACTTGGCTGGCCAACATAGTGCCTATACCAAAACCCAACGGAAAAGTGAGGGTTTGTGTTGATTATCGCAATCTGAACGCCGTCTGTCCAAAAGATGATTTTCCACTGCCAAATATCAATCTCATTATCGACAACACTACAAATCATGCCTTAAAATTGTTCGTCGACGGATTTGGCGGATACAATCAGATCAAAATGCACCCTGATCATCAAGAAAAGACAGCCTTCATCACACTGTGGGGAACTTACTGCTACACCGTCATGCCGTTTGGGTTGAAAAATGCTGGGGCTACATATCAACGAGCGACAACTACTTTGTTCCACGATATGATCCATAAGGAAGTAGAAGTGTACGTTGACGACATGATCATCAAATCCTTAGATTGTGAGAACCACATCCCAACTCTTCGTACCTTCTTTGAGAGGCTGATACGATTTAAAATGCTCTTGAATCCTTAAAAGTGTGTATTTGGTGTCACTAAAGGCAAGATGCTGGGGTATATAGTCAGTAAAAAGGAAATTGAAGTTGATCCGGTAAAGATAAAAGCTATTCAAGAAATGCCAGTTCCTAAAACTGAGAAGGAAATTCGGGGTTTCCTTGGGAGATTGCAGTTCATAATCATATTCATTTCGCAACTGACTCAAACATGCGAGCCAATTTTCAAACTGCTTCAAAAGAACTCAGATGGGCAATGGAACGAACAATGCCAAGAAGCATTTGATAAGATCAAACAATACTTGTCCAGCCTGCCAGTCTTAGTACCTCCCCAAGTGAGCATTCCGTTGATATTGTACATGTCTATTAACAACTCGTCGGTAGGGGCAATGTTAGCACAACATTTGCTGAAAATAAGAACTAAGCAAGCGATATATTATCTAAGCAAAATGCTTTCTCCGGGAGAACAAAATTACAAGGCCTTAGAGAAATCATGTGCTTCGTTGGTTTGGACCACCCAAAAGTTGTGGCATTACATGTTGGCTTTTTCTGTAATCTTAATCTCTCGCACGGATCCCTTACGATACTTGTTCGAGAAGCCGGTATTGACTAATAGAATGGCTAAATAGGTGTTTTTGCTCTCGGAGTTCGATATCTTGTACATAACCCAAAAGGCAGTAAAAGGGCAAGTCATAGCGAATCATCTAATTGGAACCCTATCATCGATACCAAACTAGAGGAATTCAAATTCCCCGATGAGGGTATCATGGAGATTACGGAAGATGGCGAATGGAAAATGTACTTTGATGGTGCTTGCAATCGAAATGGAAATGGAATCGGGATTCTATTGATTTCACCGGATCAGACCCATGCCCCCGTATCCTTTCGCTTGGAGTTTCCCTGTACTAACAACATTGCGAAATATGAAGCCTGTATCGTCAGGTTAAAAATCGCTCTACAGAAAGGGGTTCACAAGACCCAAGTGTTTGGGGACTCTTCCCTCATTATTCATCAGATTCTGAAAAAGTGGAAGATTAAAGAGGAAAAACTTGTACCATTTTTAGCTCAACTTAAAGAAACTTCCGAGATATTTGATTCTATTGAATTCTTTTATATCCCAAGAACACATAACAACTTTGCTGATGCATTGGCTACTCTGGCTTCAATGATTGAAATTTTGGGGGAGAAAGAAGAAATCCATATCTAAATTCAGAAGCGGGCAAATCCGGTATTTTGTCTATCACTAGATGTTGAAAGTGGAAACGTGGTTGAACCAAGTATTTGTTATTATGATATCTGGTGACTACTTAAGCAAAATGAATACCCACCAAATACGGATAAAGCCACTCGAGTCGCACTTCGCCGACTCGCATCCTGATTCATCATTTGTGCGGGAAAATTATACCGAAGAAATGACGATGGTATACATCTTCAGTGCCTTGATGAAGAAAAGTCTCGAGCAATGATGGAACAAATCCATAGTGGAGAGTGTGGCCCACACATGAGCGGTCATACACTAGCACGTAAGATAGTCCGTCAAGGGTATTATTGGCTAACAATGCAAAAAGATTGTTTCGAACACGTCAAAGGTTGTCATCAATGCCAAATATACGCCAAAGCACAGAAGCTCCCACCAAAAGAATTGTATCCTATGACATCTCCCTGGCCATTTTCCATCTGGGGTATCGACATAATCGGTAAGATCTCACCAAAAGGTAGCAATGGGCACGAATACATCTTAGTTGCTATCGATTACTTCGCCAAAAGGGTTGAAGGTGAATCCTACAAAGATTTAAGAGTAAACAACTTAAATGGCCACTAAACTTTCAATCTAGTATCATTTTGGCCATCAAACTTTAAAATGAATCACTTTGGTCATCTAACATTGGAGTTAATACCACTTTGACCATTCTATTCAATTTGACTGGTAAATTTGATACATTTGCATTGCACATGACTTCGTGCAAGGCCATTTTGGTCATATTGCAACAAAACAACCTTTCCCTCTTATAATTTTTGCCAAAATGAAATACATATAGTGTATAAAACAAATCAATATTTTCAACAAATAGCACAACTTGGGCTATTTTACAACCAAAATGATTAAAATACGCTTAAATGAAGTCATGTGTCTTCCTCACGGTTTCATTCCATTAAATTTAAGAGTCAAATTGAAGTTTGATGGCCAAAGTGAAACTTACTCCAAAGTTGGATGGCCAAAGTAGTTCGTTTTAAAGTTTAATGGCCAAAGCGGTACTGGATAGAAAGTTTAATGGCCATTTGGGCAATTTACTCAAGATTTAAATGCCAAGAAAGTAGCTCGATTCGTCCGACAAAACATCATATGCCAATACGGGGTACCACATGAAATCATATCCGATAATGGGACACATTTTGAAGGTGAAGCTAACAAGGTTATGGAGGAATACGGAATCAAATGCCACAAATCCTCACCGTACCGCCCGTAAACTAATGGGGTTGTTGAGGCTACTAAAAAGAATTTAAAGAACATTATTAGCAAGATGGTGAAATCTGGCAGAGATTGGCCCGAAAAACTCCCATATGCACTCTGGGGGTATCGTACCACTAAAAGAGTTTCTATGGGATCAACGCCTTTCTCCCTCACATATGGAATGGAAGCAGTTTTACTAGTGGAAATGGAAATACCCTCTTTACGAGTTATCTTGGAAAATCAAGTCACTGAAAGTGATTGGATAATGGCACGATACGAGGAATTGGCAATGATCGATGACAAACGGTTAAAGGCTTCATATCAACATCAAGAGTACCAAAAGCGTGTCGCAAAAGCCTTTAATAAGAAAATTCGAGCTAGAGGCATCATAGTTGGAGACTTGGTACTCAAAGAAATCCGAGAACAGGCTCAAGACCCACGAGGAAAATTCTCGCCAAAATGGACAGGCCCCTACATTGTCACTAAGATACTATCCGGGGGTGCCGTTCTTCTTACCGATATTGATGGCCAAGAATTGAACTCTCCAGTCAACCTCAATCGATTGAAGAAGTATTATCAGTGAAGTTGTACACATGAACTATGAAGGCCTGAGCCCCAAAAAAAATAATAATAAAATAAAATATCGGGGAAATGTTGGCAACCTGAGTTAAAATTTCAGGCCCAATCTATTCCTTATAATAACATTCATTCGTTTAGAGGCAAATGGGTAGAAAGAGATTTTTCATATATATAACCGAAGTTTTCCATACAAGACAAATAAAAACAACCTACATCGAACCTACTTACATCCTTTCCTACATCATTTTCCTATATCTTTCACCTACATATCTACTATATAAACCCAAAATGCTTTGAAGAAGAAGCCATCCATAAAACCTAACCATCCCCAAAACCCATCAATCAATAGTGAAATGCAGAATCCTCTCCCTCTCCAAGGCATGATATGAAGCTAGAACCGTCTCATCTGTCACTCGAGTGTCTGCATACCTAAACCATCTCATTAGCATCGGGTCATACTCAGTGGTCTGACGAACTCGACGCCATATATACAATACCACATTGGACCGTGTCACTTGGGTAGTACCAAACTCCGCACCATGGAATCGACGAGTATAACGAGTAGATCACAAGCCTCGCAAAGTCATCTCTAGCCGTGGGGTAATCGGGAGAGCAACATAAGAGACATCTCTCAAAGGTAGAGGAACGCTGAGAGGGACGTTGAACTACCTAGTCAACTGCCCTGGTATGTAAAAAGATGTCTCCCTCAAGCCACGAAACCAAAGGTAGTTCTGCCCGCCCATGCTCATGATCATAGTCCTCATCCTCCACCATGGGACATCCCACCGAACGACTGAGGCTAACTCCGAGAACCAAACGGTCCATTCAAAAGATGTCAGACGAGAAGATATAGCGTAATCATACCGAAGAAAGAAATCTCGGGAATCCCAAGGCAAACGCAGCTCCAGAAATTGAAACATCTCCATCAGCCACATGTATAACAGAAATGGGCTACCCCGAAATACCCCATTCGGACCTTGTACCATTACATCCAAACCATATAGCGTCTCCACTAACAGAATCGGAGTCACCAAATATCAATGCCTAGCCTCCGATACAACTCGAACAATCAGAAGGTCAACCATAACAGCATCTCCCGTAACCAGCACCATGTGAGAAAAGCCACAAAGGAGACATGCCGCAGTCCGTCCCGAATAATATACCGGGTCATCGCCCTGCCGTGTGAAGAACTTCACTATCCGGCCTAGGTGGAGCTGTCCCCCTACTATCATAGATCTACACTTGCTCTCTCGCAACCCCAAGAACTCTGTTAATATAACCTGGGGGCTCCTACTCTCTCTCAAAGAAGCTAGTGGCCAAGCTACATCCTGCCGCATCAGTACGGTGAACTCCTCAATAGTTGGGCATAGCTCGTCTAATCCGATATGGAAGCAATGATCCTCCGGGTCCCAGAAATCCACTATCTTTCGTAAGAATGACCAATTGATCTCATGCATACACCAAGGATGGAAATGGATGAGATCACCCCAGTTCAGACCACAGTCGGCCTCAGCTAGAGCAAGGTAATTGGTCAAAAGGGTAAAGGTAGGATGGGTACAAAAGGATAACATACTAACAAGAAGAAGAAGGAAGTTTTTTGAAGGAAAAAGGTGGAATGTATAAGGTGAAAAGTGAGAAAAAGGACAAATCTACGCATTATTTATAGCCTACTGTACAGGCCAACTGCACGGCTAGACGCCAACCGTGCGGCTACCCCTTGCGGTTAGGGGGTACGATTGGCCCTTGCCCTTGTTAAAACTTTCTGACTTTTTGAAACCTTTTTACAATCTATCATGATAGGGATACTGCTAGACATTATTTAGGAAGAACGATCCATCATTGCATGTATATAGGTTTGATAATTCCTTCCCGAGACATGTATACTTAATCTCATCACATTTTTCTAAAAATAAATAATGCGCACATCAATTAACGCATTCATAAACTTTTTTCAACCATTCATTTATCACAAATATTCCAGCCAACATAATTTAAAAATCTAATAACTAAACTTGTTCTAACAAAACCAACATAATTAAAACCAACAAAAACTAAAATGTTTTTTTCTAAACCGACAATTAAAAAACTAATCACTAAAACCGAACCATCAAAAAGAACCATCAAGAATAAACCCTATCGCTATGGAGAAGGAGGATAATCCATCATTCAAGGGCGCTTCACCTCGGTCTCCCCGACGCCCTCTACAGGACTCTCAGATGTCGCGCCTCGACGAACTGGGGCAAAGGAGCAAGCCTTGACGTCCAGCCTAACCGCTGCTCACCATGCACCGACTGAGACGGCACCACTGATCAGGATCGTGTATGAGAGGGGTGGTAGGTCGCTGTCACATCACCTGCGAAGCGACGAGCATACTTCCCCATGTACTTCGTCAGGAAAGGCGCCGCAAATGTCAACAACTTGTAGGCATTGAAATAGCTCTGGAGTAACTCGGCCACCTCTCGCAGAAGGAACGAACCTCTTTGTCGAAAAAAAATACACATTTGTCACTGTCTATAAAATATCAAAACATTTACATAATATATTTTCAAAAAATATACCTCATCGCCTGACACATGCGCCAAGGCACCCATTTGACCATTGTCCACCGGGACATCGGGAATCCGGTAGTGCCTCTGATGGCCAAACTCCAAGTATGGGATATCCCTTGGGTACTCCGGGATCGAGTACGAAGTCGATGGATCACCCAGTTCAGTCTGAGACTGCCCCACTCTAGACCCAGTTACTTCACCAGTCGCCGGAGGCGCCTCCTCATCCAACTCCTTCGTCCTCTTCAACTCCAGGGCCATCTCTTTTCCCTTCCCTTTATTGCCAGCCTCAGCTGCCGGCACCTCCCCCACACCTATCTCTGCTCCTAGCCGAGTAGCAAAATCCGCCACCTCCTGGAAGACAATCCCTCTCGCCACACCCGACGAAGGAGTAGATAGAGAGTAAGGCCTCAAACCCACTAACCCGGCCCTAGGCGATTCTGCTGGAGTCTGCATACCCAAGGAAAAAGACACATATTGAGCCCAATCTATGTCCCCCAGACCATACATCGGCGACGAACCCGACACAAATCCACGGCCCGATCCACGACCGGATACTGAGCTGCGTCCCTCTGGCGTCCGCATCTCCTCCAACACTTGCATTTAGGGGTGTAAACGGCTCGGATACGGACCGGATACCACACTATCCATTATCCGTATCCCTTTTTAAATTTACTTTCCAAATCCTTATCCATATCCCTTCGGATAGTTTATTAAACTATTCTTATCTTTATCCCATCGGATATCACAGATTCGAATAATATACATATCCATTTTTCTATATATAGCTCAATTTTAAAAATATAATTGACTGCATAACCTTTCAATTAAAATGACATATTATATAAGTTGTAATTCAAGAAGTATAACGAAATATTGCAAAAAGTATTAAAATAATTACTAACATTTTATATCAAACTTTTAACTCAAATAATGAATTTCTTTTAATTCTTTTGTATGATCCAATAAGATTTACGTTAAAATTTTAAGATAACCACACATATCAAGATGACAAATCAAAATTGAAAATCATTACGATTTTTGGAAATGGAGTAAAAGGTCTTGTGTGACAATATTTATCACAAAAAAATCAGATGAATAATACTTTTTAAAAATAAGGTACTAATTTTTATTATTTTACGAAAATAAGGGCCTATTTATTAATTTTGTTTTAAAATGAGGGCTTCGAGCAAAATTTTATTTTGTACAAAATTGTATTTTGTGCAAACTTAACATTGAAAAACAAAACATTTAATGCAAATTTGTTTTGCATGATATCTTTATATTCTTTAACAAATATATTCTTATGTTTCACTCATAAAACTCTAAAACAACGTCAAATAAACCCAAAATACATAGTAATGTTTTAGAAAACAATGAGTGTAACCTTAACTTTGCAAAACCCTGAAACTATTATCATGTGTATTTTATTAATAAATGAGTTTTAAATATGTAATTTGTTGAAATTATTCTAAAGCATTGTCAATTAAAACATTTATTTATAGTGATATGCTAAAAAAAACATGTAGTGCAAACTTAATTCTGCACGACTCCATAAAAAATATAATTTTAAAACTTATGCAAAGTTAACTTGGTACTCCTTTTGGAGTTTGGTGAAATATAGGCCCTTGCTTTACAAAAATATTATTCATTGGGTTTTTTTTTGGCACAAAACTCTTTAAAATAAGCCCCATTTTTCAATATTCTGTTACAATTTTAAATTTGTTATGATCTCGAACCTTTCATCCTAACAAATCACATATGTTGTAAACAGTCTTTCTTTTTTTTTTTCTTTTTTTGTTTAGTTAATTTTTGTTTTGGTAAATTGGGCTAACTTGTGCACGCGTACTAGATTAAATTTTGACTGATTTTTTTTTGAAATGGGGAGAGAAATATATAATATATACTAAATTACAGTGGACATGAATATCCGCTAAATCGGATATCCACAAATACGGATAATCCACCTCGGATACAGATTATCCAAGTCGAATACTATCATTATCCATATCCATATCCATTTTTTCAGATATTTATAAATACTATTCAAATCCTCTTTTTTGAATATCCATTTGAATAAATATTCACAAAATATGGATTCGAATTCAGAACGGATTTGGATTTTCGAATATCCATTTACACCCCTACTTACATTATTGCCTCCGCAGACATTTGAGACGTCCTCCCCGCCATGCCCGGTGGAATGGGTGGTCTTGACACCGGACTCCGGCCACCCCTCCCTACTCTACTGCCTTCACCACGCCCCAGCGATACCGCTATCGAGGGTCCCCCCTCTGCTCCTCCACTCGGCCCAGTGGGCACCTTGCCATTCCCTTCTCCCAGCGGGACCTCCTCCGATCCTTCCTCCTCCTCTCCCTCTCCCTCCACCAGCTACAGCCCCACCTCTCTCTCTCTCCATTCGGATCCTCGTCATCCAAATCCGCAATACCCTTAGCCTACATATTCGAGGCAGGCACTGGCTGGTGTGGCACCCGCTGCAATATATACAGCTGACCCCGAATAAACAACGGGTCTCCTCCAATAGCCGCATACCTCTAATAAAATACCCGTTTGCGCACCCCCTTTATCTCCCGCATCAGGTACCGGTGCGCGAACAATCCATAATCTCCCTCACCAAAGAACCCTCAAATGGCACCCCCGCCATGAACATCGTACGCTCCTCCATGGATAGCAAACCCGGTCGCCTCATTGCAGCTGGAGGCCATGCAGACACCATCGTTCCCAACGCCGTGGTATGTTGCCTCACCACCCGCTCCCCCAGGTAAAACACTACCCCATACTCATGCACAAACAGCCTCCTCGAGCGCGCAGCTGCCAAAGCATCCGTATAACCCCACTGCTGAGTCACGAATGCGGGCCATGGGTTCCACTGTACCTGCCATTTATAAGTACAATGGTTAATTTTTTTCATAAATGCGCATTAAATAATTTCACTTGATAATAACTTTTGTTTTCATACCTGCTCGAGCTGAAGCCCAGACACGTCACCCGCACTCAAATCCGGTGTCAAATACAGGTACACTCCAACGATGTTCCCACTATAGAACCGCCAGAATAGTGGGAACTCATCCGCATATGTGGGGTGCAACTGAATTTGCCATATACCCTGATGAGTATGAGCTATAAACCACATCTGTTAAAAGTACATATTTTTGTTACCACAAGATTTTAAAATGTCACGGTTATTAAAAATAAGTTACATTTAAATTAAAATTACCTCCTAAAGTGTGACAAGCGCACGATGGTTGAGCTCCATATGTTGGCACAAGAGTTCCATCGACTCATACAACACCGCTAGCTTGTACCCACCCCATGTGAACGTGTACAACTAATCGAAGTGTCTCAAATACGGCAACCACCACAACCGCAAGTTGTCTCCACCAAGAGCGAAAAAGAAATCATAGAACACCGGCAAAAGATAGCACTGTGACAATTGTCGAACCTCCTGGCGCGTCATCGGCCTAAACCCAAACCTCTCACTCTTGGCCTCGATGTGCTGCACCATCGCAGTGTGAGGAATCCAATCCGTCGCAATACGACTCGGCCTCCATTCCAAAGCCGCCCCCATCCCATCTAAAGTCACCCGTTCCCGGGCATTGGGCGCCACTACCTCCCCTCGAAATGGCAACCCAGTCAACACAAACACGTCCTCCGGGATCAAAGTCATCTCTTCCCATCCCCAGTGAAATGTGTGTGTAGTGTCCAACAATCTCTCACCCAAAACCATGGGTAAAATCAACTATCGCTGAAAATCCCCACCCGATAGCACCTCTATAAATCTTCTGAAAGGGGTCGCACTCAAGTAAGCTCTCGCCAGTGGGGGTAGATGATCCCGAAGCCCCAGCGCCGCTCGTGTGATACCACGGCAACAACCAATCCTTTGTCATTATATTATTTTTACAATCAATTATGTTCTTTCAAATTAATTTTATGACATAGTTTTTAAAATTAAATTTCTTTCGGGCATCTAATTTATTCATCACATTATTTCAAAAAAATAAATCATACTAAGTATCACATATGACAAGAAATTATCAATCCTATCGCATTTCATAGCATATCATTGCATATTTTTCTCAAATAAACGAACGAGTACAGAACATAAAATCAAAGTATACCCGAGTCCGATGACGAATCTCATGCGCCGTGGGCTCCATCATCAGCCACTCTCGTCCCTCTCCGAGCAAAATTATGGGCACGTCACGATACATCACCCGATTGAGAGATTTGTCTGCACCCAGAGGCCCCTCCCACGCCACCCCCTCCCAATCATCGTGATGTGGCACACAGACAATGTCCCCATCAGCCGTTGTGAGAATCCGGATCCACGACCCGTACTTCTCTCGATTTCTTATTTTGGAGGAAAACGTGTTTTGTAGAGTTGCCAGTTTGTTTTACAGGAAAACAAACAAAAGATTGTACAAAAGATAATTCAAAAATGAACTATCTTTCATATGTTTGAAAGCAGAGATTGATTGAAAACTTGTTTTGCTAGGGTTTGGGAACTACGTTACGAATTAGGAAGGTGTTAGGCACCCAAGTTTCCCTTTCGGTCTCTTAATGGATCATGCATTTAATTCCTATTTTAGATATCTTGCAAGTAATTTGAATTATTTTCAGAATAGTCCTTTCGGATAACATTAGTTTAAAATTGAATTTATGAAATCAGACTCGAGCTTTGCGAGCGCCTACGTATTCATTCGTAGAATGAAATCAGAGTCTTGTAGTTCCATTTGTTTGGAAACTATTTTTTTATTTTTGTTTTGTTTTAAAAATGTGTCAAAATAAGTTTTAGTTTTCTTGTAAAACTTAGAAAATACTGGTTTTGAAAACAATGAACTTCTTTGCAAATATCTAATTTTCTCGATTAAAATTGTAAAAAATATAGTATTGAAATTTAGGGGAGTTATAGGAATGTATACCTGAAGCGCTTGAAGAAGACCAACGACTGCTTGTTTGCTTCTTTCTCTCTAGAATTTTCTCTCTCTAAAAACTCTCCCTAATGATCTTGACAGAGCTTCTCCTCTCTAAAAAACTCTATTGAGTGTTGATGCCTCCAAATGAGAGCCCAAGGATCCTATTTATAGAGAAATTTCAGCCAAAAATGCTCCAAAAGAGCCCAGCTGCAGGGGGTGTTGCTAGGGCCTGCGGCTGGGGCTTGCGGTTGGGTCCCAACCGTATGGTTGGCAGGTAGCTATACGGTTGGAGGGTTGCGGCTGGCTCTATAAAAATGCACAGAAATACTTAAAAAATAAATTTCTAATGGGGCGCTGCCTCGCACCCCATCCTAGTAAGCGAAGAGGCAACAACGATTGCATCAGACTCCTGGCAAAACCAAATTTGGAGTCTTTCCTATCAGTCTTCTATATGCATGATGACTCAGGACTACAATGCAATATGCTCGCTTGTATCATATTCACACAAGAGTCGTGGATTGGGGTGTTCACAGACCCTCTCGTTCCAGGATTTTTGTTCGCAAGAATTCTAGGACGATAAAAAGACAACAATTCACTACTCTTGTGTGAATCTCAACTTATTGATGCTTGAATTAAAATATACCCTTTCTGCTTCATGAATTTCATTGTGTCTTAGGCGATACAATCCACGACCGCCCCTTTCGCTTGGAATTCTCAATCATCCTTGAGCTACCCTCTAATTTTTCACAGGGAAGATGCTGGTCCTGTATCGTTTTCTATTTTTCGATACGCTTATTGCTTCCTCTCTTGATTATCCAGCTTTTATTTTTGACTTTCGAATTTTTCTTGATTTTTTCTTTCTTTGCTTTTTCCAAAACAGGAGCCTTACTCACCTAAGATGTAGCCCTCTACCTTTTTGGCACAGCTGTCACTATTAGTGTGGCTCTCCCTGTCGATTTTTCATTCATTTCTATTTTTTCTCTCTTTCCTTAGTTGGACCAACAGGATTTTTCCCTTTTTTACTCTTTCAATTTTTTCTTATACCCGATTCCTCTTTTACATCTTCCCCATTTATCTATCGGATTTGAGCCTTTCAAAAAATAGATCCATCCTTTTGAATTTTGGTTCCTCCACAGACTTTATAGTGTCAAACTTTGAGTTTTGATCAGCCATCTCGTGTGTGTGTGTGAATCTTGATCTTTTGTTTTCAAGAAAATTGATTCATAGTCTGTGATTCCCCCCTTTTTTTTGGTGAAATCTGGTCAAAATTGAGGGGGTAGCCGCAAGGTATATACCCCCTAGCCGTATGGCTGGGAGCCAATTGCTCAGTTTGGGGCTAGTCGTACGGTTGGCTAGCCTGCGGCTAGCTCCAGATTCCTATAAATAGATGCCTATTTTGATCATTCCTCTTCACTTCAACTTGTAGTTTCTCTCTCTAGCATATACTTTCCAACTTTTAAAAACTTTTAGCAAGTGTTCTTTAATAGCGTGATTGATGGCATTTGCGAGGCTTTTGGCTATATTCATATTTATGATGATAGGGGGCCCACCGGAGGGCGGGGAGGTGCCAGAGCACCTTTCGGGAGACGAGTATAAGGTGATTACTACTACTGCGGATGGGCACATTATCTGCGCACCACATCATGACAACTGGGACGGTGTGGCATGGGAGGGGCCACTGGGGCAGACGGGTCATTGCAACGAGCGATGTATCGTGACGTGCCATTGATCTCGCCAAGAGGGGGCGGGAGCGGCTGCTGATGGAGCCCGCGGCACACAAGATTCATCGCCGGACTTGGGTATGCTTTGATTTTTAGCATTTTATTTAAGTGATATTTTTAAAAACAATGCAATGACATGATATGAAATGTGATAGATTTAATAATTACTCGCCATAGTAGATGTACTTAACATAGTGCATTTTTCAAAATAAATATTGCGTGGTATTAGCTTAAAAATTGTTAAAGCATGAACCATGTAATTTATTCAAAATTATTAACATAATAGAGGATTGATCGTTGTCATGGTATTACTCGTGCGGCACCTGAGCTACGACGTTTTATAGAGGTTTTGCCGGGTGGAGAGTTTTAGCGTTCGGTGAGCTTGCCGACAGTGTTAGGGGAGAGATGGTGGGATATGACTCACACTTTCCACTAGAGTTGGGGAGAGATGACATTGACCCCAGAGGACGTGTTCGTTTTGATTGGGTTGCCTTTTGGAGGAAAGCCGCTGGCACCCAACTCACAGTTGCGAATCACTTTAGATGGGATGGGAGCGGCGTTAGGGTGGAGGCCTAGTCGGATAGTGGCAGATGGGATACCCCACATGGCGATGGTTCATCATATCGAGGCTGAAAGCGAGAGATTTGAAGATGGGCCGATGACACGCCAAGAGGTTCGGCAGCTGTCTCGGTGTTTTTAATTATTAGTGCTGCATGACTTCTTCTATGCACATGATGGAGACAACTTGCGGCTGTGGTGGTTGCCATATCTAAGATTTTTCGACCAACTGTACACATTTGCATGGGGCGGGTATGTGCAAGCTGTGCTGTATGAGTCTATGGACTTGGTATGCCGATATATGAAGCTCAACCATCGTGGGATGGTCACACTTTGGGAGATAATTTAATTAAATAATATCTGTAATTTACCTTTATGAAAAAAATATGTGATTTTAATAAAAAAATGTGATGGTTTACGACAGATATGGTTTATAGCTCATACCCAACAGGGTATAGGGCAGATCCAGTTGTACCCTACTCATGCTGACGAGTTCTCGCTATTTCGGCGATTTTATAGTGGGAACATTGTTGGAATATACTGGTATTTGACGCCCAATTTGAGCACTGTTGACGTGTTTGGGCCTCAGTTCGAGCAGGTAAGAGAATGTATGATCAAGTTAAATTAAGTTTAGTGAAATTAAAAAAAAAACCTTAATCCTATTGAATTATTACATAATAGGTACAGTGGAGCCCATGGCCTGCGTTTGTTGCCCAGCAGTGGGGGTATGCGGATGCGTTGGCGGCGGCACGCTCGAGACGGCTATTCGCACATAAGTATGGTGTTGCTTTTTACTTGGGGGAGTGAGTGATTCGGCAGCATACCCCGGCATTAGGAGCGATGGTGCCGACGTGGCCTCCAACTGCAATGAGGCGGCCGGGGTTGCTGTCTATGGAGGAGTGAGGGGCGTTTACGGCTGGAGTTCTTTGTGAGGGTTTTTTGGTTGAGGAAAATTATAAGTTGTTTGTGCAGCAGTACTTGATAAGGGAGATCAAGGGGGTGCGTGGACGAGTATTTTATGCTAGGTATGTGGCGCTTGGAGGGTATCCGCTGTTCATCCAGGGCCAGTTGTACATATCCCAGTGGGTGACGCATCAGCCTGTGTCGGCCCCGAATAGGCGAGTGAAGGGCATTGCAGATTCGGACGACGAGGATCCGAATGGGGAGAGAGAGGTAGAGCCGTAGCCAGTAGAGGGGGGGGATGAAGAGGCATCGGAGGAGGTGCCATTGGGGAATGGAAATGGCGGGGTTACACCTAATGGGTCCGGAGTAGATGAGGGAGAACCGACGATGGCAGTTGTATCACCTAGACGGGGGAGAAGGGTGAGAGGAGGTAGGAGCCCGAGAGGGGGGAGGAGTCTAGTGTCGAGGCCGCCCATCCCACCAGCCATGTCTGGGAGGACGCCTCATATGTCGGCGGAGGTGATAGTACAGGTGATCAAGCAGTTACGGACACCGGAAGAACGGGGATCTTCGGGTCGCGGGTTTGTATCGGGTTCATCGCCCATATATGGGCTGGGACATGGATTGGGCTCAGCATGATTCCTTCTTGCCGTTGCTGCGTACTCCTGTTGGGTCTCTTGGAGCTGGGTCTGTTGGTTTGAGACCTCACTCATTATCGACTCCTTCGTCGGGTGTTGCTCGTGATATTATTTTCAGAGAGATGGAAGAGATGGCATCTCGATTGGGGACGGATGCTGGCATAGGTCAGGCTCCAACAGGTGAGGGAGGTGACAAGGGAAAAGGGAAAGAAGTGGCCTCGGAGTTGGAGAGGATGGAGGAGTCTGAGGAGGATGTCCCCCTGGCGGGTGGAGGGGTTGGTGGAGCCGAGGTTGGTCCGTCACATGCCGGTGGTGCGTTGACATCCTACTCGATCCCTGAGTATCCGCAAGATATTCCATACATGGATTTCGATCGGCTGAAGCAGTATCGGATTCCTGACGTTCCCGTTGACGATGAGCAAATGGGGGCATTGGCACATGTCTCGGATGAGGAGGTATGATTTCATGATATAAGTGTTTGAAATGTGATATATATGCAGTGTTTATAAATAATGATGAATTACATATCTTGTTTTTTGACAGATGGGTCTATTCCGGCTTCGGGAGGTGGTTGTGTTGCTGAGGAGCTATTTCAATGCCTACGGGTTGTTGACATTTGCGGCTCCTTTCCCGACGGAGTATATGGGGAAGTACAGTCGACGTTTGGCAGGTGACATGACGGCTACCTACCATCCATCTCACTTGCATTCCCGATCAGCGGCACCTTCTCAGTCTGTTCAGCAATCGGGTCGAACGTCTAGACTCTCTCCTCTTCCTCAGGGTCGCGGTTGCATAACTTCAGAGAGTCCAGCGGAGGGCATTGGTGAGACGGAAGCCAAGCGCCCGCGTACCATGGATCCTCCCAGTTCTCCTCAGCGTTGATGGTTTTAGTGTGATGGTTCCTTTTTGATGGTTTTAGGGTTGGTGTTAGGTTTTTGAGAAAAAACTTCTTAATTTAGCGGTTAATTTAGATGTATGTGTTTTTATGAACAAGTGGTTATTTTAAGTTATTAAGTAGTGCGACTGGTTTTTAATTATCAATAAACTACACCTGTGCCATTTGGCACGATAAATTAAATAAGAACTGATAATAAGATAAAAAAGAGTAACGTGTGATGAATCTAAATCAGCAAACTTAGGGTCAATATATCTTCATGCTAGAACAACTAAAAGTAGGCTGGATTGGACCAACTTGTTTTTAATTTGTAAATAATCTTTTAATCATATTTTTTGATCTTATTTTGATCTCGGCAAAATAAGTTTTTAACAAATTAAACTCAAGGCCATATGTGAAAATAATTCAATCATGTCTATTGTTATGATTTGAAGATAGTTTAAAATATTGACTGATATATTGTAAACACTCCTAAAAATGATATACTAAGATGATCAATAATGTACAAACACATAAAATACGTCCTTAAATGTTATTCAATAATTTTTATTATTACTTTTTTATATAATTCTATAGTCATGATGGATCTCGTTTAGTTGATCATGATTAGTAGATTTTAAATATTAAATTTTGAATTTTTTATTTTAAGTTATGACATTTTTAATGTAGAAAAAATGATTGATATGTGAGAGTTTATTATGTGTATATTATTGGTGTTAAATGTTACTCAATAATTTTTCTTTTTTTTTTTTACATAATTCTATAGTCATGATGAATCTTGTTTAATCAATCATGATTAGTAAATTTAAATATTAAATTCATAATTCTGTAGTCATGATGGATCTTGTTTAATTGATCTTGATTAGTATATTTAAATATTATTTTTTTATAAAATTTCTTGATTAATATATTTTAAATATTAAATATTAATTTTTTTTATTTTAAGATGAATCTTGTCTAATTGATCTTTATTATTATATTTAAATATTATTTTTTTTATTAAATTTCTTGATTAGTAGAGTTTGAATATTAAATATTAAATTTTTTATTTTAAGTTATAACATTTTTAATGTAAAAATATTTATTGGTGTGTGAGAGTTTACTTTTGTGTATATTATTGGTGTTATATTTTTTTACATAATTCTATAGTCATGATGGATCTTGTTTAATTGATCTTGATTAGTAGATTTTAAATATTAATTTTTTTATTAAATTTTGAATTTTTTATTTTAAGTTATCTTATTTTTAATATAGAAAAAATTATTGGTGTGTGAGAATTTATTGTGTGTATATTATTGGTGTGAGTGTTTTAACTTTGATGTGACATCTTGATGTGTGTCTAAAACTCATCCAAGGGTATAGAGTTAATGCATACCATAACATGTATATTTTTAACCATTAGATTTTTATATTTTTTGAAAATAAATTTGGTCAAACTTGGTGTTTTATAATATAGATGAAGTATCTAAAAACATGTTTGTTTGTGATGTGTTTTGAAATATGATAATGTTAAAAAAATATTGTGAATTTGTTTGGAAAAAATAGTTACTTAATATATGTTGACAAAATTATTACAACTTAATTTGAGAAAAAATAGTTAACTAAAAAGTAATTCGAATTTATGAAAAAAAGTTAAGTATAATTGTTGGCAAATTAGATTGCAAAAAATGATTAAGTATATGTTGGCAAGTAATTATCAAATCTATATGCATGCAATGATGGATCGTTCTTCTTGAATAACAACTGGCAATATTCATATCTTGATGTGTTGTGAAGGAAGTTTGGAAAAAATAAAATTTTTTGACGAAAGGGAGGAGCCAATCGCAGGCCCTACCTGCAGGGGGTAGCCGTACGGTTGGGAGGCAACCGCACGGTTGCCAAGCAACCGTACAGTTAGTAACCAGCCGTGCGGTTGGCCTGTACTTTTTTGCTATAAATAGAGCGTGAATTTATCCTTTTTTCCTCATTGTGTTCAATATCCATTCTATCTTTCTAGCCTAAAATAATTCTTCTTTCTTCTGTCATTATGTCTATCTTTCGCACCAGTGCTGCTTTTTCCCTTTTGTCCGATTTTGTGTCTTTAGCTGAGGCTGATTGTGGCCTTAACTGGGGCGACCTGAGCCATCTTCATCGCTGGTGTTCTCATGAGATCAACTAGTCTTTCCTCCTTGGTTTTGCTCATGAGTTTTGGGATCCAGAGGATCACTGCTTTTGTATCGGGCTGGATGAGCTGTGCCCGACGATTGAGGAGTTCACACTACTGATGCGCCAGAATGTTTCATGGCCGCTGGCGTCCCTGCGAAATGTTAGGAGCCCGCGGGTTATGCTGGCCGAGTTACTAGGTTTGAGGGAGAGTGAGTGCCGGCCTATGATAGTAGACGGGCGGCTTGATCTACGTTGCCTGGCGGACTTTTTCATTCATCATGGTGATGATCCAGCTTACTATTCAGGTCGAACTTCTGCTTGTCTGATTTTTACTTTTTCTCAGATGCTCCTGGTTACAGGAGATGCTATTCTCGTAGACCCCCTAATTATCCGGGTTGTAGCTGAGGCTAGACGCAGTCATTTAGTGACTCCCATTTTGTTGGCGGAGACACTAAATGGTTTGGATGCCTTAGTTCAGTCTCGGGTAGAGTATTTTCGAGGCAGTCCTTATCTACTATATATGTGGGTGACTGAGAGATTCCGATATCTGGAGCCCCGTCTTCCCTGGGATTCTCGAGATTTCTTTCTTCGTCCAGATTATGCTTTGATTCATCGTCTGTCATCATTTGATTGGGCCGTTCGTTTTTCAGAGTCTTCTTCTTCGATTCATTGGGAGTTCCCTGGTGGCGTATGAGGACTATGATTATGAGTATGGGTGGGCAGAACTACCTTTGGTTCGTGGCTTGAGGGAGACATCATTCTATATACCCGGGTAGTTGACGTGACAGTTTGGCGTTCCCTTGAGTGTGCCTCTTCCATTGAGAGACTTCTCTTCAGTGGCTCTTCCCATTACCCCACGGTCGGAGACTACTTTACGAGGTTTGTGGTCCACTCGTTATATTCGACGATTTCATGGGGCAGAAGTTGGTATCACCCAGGCGACTCGTTCTGATGTCGTGTTGTATATTTGGCATCGTGTTCCTCATACCATTGAGCACGAGCTGATGATGAATAGATGGTTCCGGTTCGCGGATACACGAGTGACGGATAAGATGGTTCTTACTTCATATCATGCCCTGGAGCGAGAGAGGATCGTGAATTAGAGGGGATCAATACTTTTTTCGTTCACTTATATTAATTTCAAAACAATAAGAGAGAATTAGATATTTAATCATAATGTTTTTGCAGGATTCTTTGCAATTGTAATGTGTTTTTCTAGGATTCTTTGCAATTGTAATGTATTTTTGGTGGCATGTAAACTCTTATTATTGACACAAAATTATTATTTTTTTACTATAAAAAAATTAATACATTTATTTATAAGAGGGCATATTTTAAGATTTCGCCTAGGGTCTCAAAATAATCAGGATCGACTTAATAATAACAATATTAATAATAATTTTAATGATGATGATGATGATGATAACAACAACAAGAAGAAATTAATAATAATATGTATACTAATTATAAAACTGTGAATGGATTTGAATTTTTATCAATTGGTTAGGAATAAATTGCACTCTCGTGAATGAATCGCATTCTTATCTTTTTTCCCAGTTAAAATCCTACTCTATTTGGTATTTAGGTTAGGAATTTTTATCATTCTCAAATTCCTACTCGTCAACATTATCTTTTATAATATAAGAATATCTCCAACAGTAGTGTATATTTTGCTTTTGTGTAAAATTTAGACAATTTATACATGTTCTGGTTTTCAACAATCTTTTAATTTGGCTTTTGTGTAACATGGATTTGTTAAATTTTAATATAAATATAGACATTAATAAAATAATATATATGAATTCTACTAATAATGGCCAAAAAAAAAGATCTATTATACATATAAGATTATGTATACAAGAATTCAAGAAAATATAATAATAAAATGCAAAAAATAATATATGACATATATTGGTATCTTATTGTTTGATTCAAATTTTAGACAGAAGTTCAGAAAAGTACCATTAGAGCATCGTTTTTTTAGAATTCAAGTTTTCTATAAAAGTAAATTGACACGTAGGATTTACGAAACAAATTTTTACATTATGAATGAAGATGCTCTAACAATTCCAATTGTTTTGGATTTCACTAGCAACTAATGAATCCTTAGTAGTGTTGGATTCATGTGTTATAAATAGAGCACAAACATATTTCATTTTTTTTTCTTCGCTATTAGAGCTTGTGAATTGAAGAAATTATTTGTGCACATCATCAATTCGGATTTCAACATTATTTGTCATACCTGTTAGATAATATTTACTTTTCTCTAGGAATATTATGTAGAGGCAATGAGTTAAATGGGTTTTCTCCATAATTATATTCAATTTAAAGATAGCTTACATTTTCATTTTTAAAAAAGGATACTCCTTTTTTTTAACCTAAAATACTCGATCTTCTTCCATTTTCCTTTTCCTAAGAAAAAAGTTTAATCTCCACGAGAGTTCTGGCAACCAAAATAGAGTGTAAATATGTTTTTGCACTAAATTCGTTGATAAATTAAGATATAAATTTTAGTGCAAATTTATTTTTGCATTAAATTTGCAAGCGATTAAATGTACAAATTTCAGTAATATTTTGTTTTTACACTTTTTAAAATTTATCGTCAGAGCTTCAGTGATGTCGCCGAGGCTCTAGTGATGATGGAGGATAGTGGTGGTGGAGGTTGTTAATGAGGCTTGACAACCACCAATGGTACATAAGTAACAAAAATAATGTAATAAGCATATAATTGACCTTCCAAAAAAAGGGATGTATCCTTTTAATAAACAAAGATTTTAAATTATTCTTATGGTTAAAACAAATTGTAGATGAAGCCCTCTATACAGAATAAGAAGGTGGCCTTGATTTCAATATAATTATGGAGAAGGCACTTAGAATCCATTTTCTCTATTATGTATATATAATTGTTATTATAAAATGGATCTATATTTTTTCACATTTTAACTGTGGTATTTTAAGTTACTTGATTAAGCTTATAATTAGACAATAAATTGTGGCAGCCTTTTAATTTGGAGTTTATATTAGACTATCGATGTACCAGATCAAGTAAGAGTCTTATGTCCTACTTGATGTGTCAAGAAATTGGTACATTGTCGTCCACTAATATATACTTTGGAGAGCATAAATTATGAGATTTGTTGTGTTTTAAGAGCTTTTCAGGTGTTTGGAATTAAATCGAGAAGTTTTCGAATGATGAAAAAATTGGCTGCACACAATACCTGTGTTCAAGAAACTTTTGGTACTAATTCGTATGGAATTTGAAGAAAACTCCAGCAATAGAAGTTCTATATTTTTGAGCTAGCTACGCACGGGAAAAAACCTTGCATCAATCGAAGTTCGGAGTACAAAGTTATGACCAAAATACGATCAGTGCGTCAAAATATTAATTCTAAATATTAATTCTAGCGAGAATGGGTTATTTTAATGAAGATAAGCCCACTAGCAGCCCATTTGTTCTTATATGCCAACCAGGCCCAATTAAAGAAGCAGGCCAGTCCACCCAACAAAGTTAAAGCTACAGCCAATTTAATTAAATCAAGAACAAGCAGTCCAGCCCATTTATTAATCCCACAAATTCAAGTCCACAAAAAGCCTAAAAGCCTATCAAGTTCATCAAGCAGCAATTATAAAAGAAGGGGCTGCCGAGAGGAGAAAGGAATACTGTCGACAATTAAATTTTTTTTTTCTTTTCCTCTTGCATAGTTCTCAAGAGAGACAACAGCAGCCGCAGCAATTAATTCATGACAGCCGCAATCGTTTTTTTTTTTTTTTTTTTCTTGGGCACGGTTTTTGAGCAGATTTTTTTATTTTTATGCTTTTCTTTCTTCCTTGTCAATTAGTGTGCGCAGCAAAAAAAATATTCTTTTTTTTTTCATGCACAGCAAGAAGGTTTAGAACTTTAATTATTATATTTTTTAGTTTCTTTGTTGAGATCACTTTTATTTAATTTTGAGTGGATTGCTTTATATTATGAATTTAAAATTGTTCATCTTTAATTTATTTGCGCGTATCTAAATAAGTGCTTAATTTATTTATTTATTTTGTTTTATTTACAAGCATGCTAGGTTAGATTCTTTTTTAGAGTTGAGGATAATTATATTTGATTGATTCCTTTGCACATATTCATACCAATTGACTCTACCAATTTAATACTTTAATGTTAAAAAATCATTCTTCCTATTGAATGGCTATTTTAATTAATAAAAATAAGATTTGATTCTCATTATGATTTATTGAGAGCAGATATAGGGTATATTTTGACAGATATAGTGACTGTTTTGATTTTTATACACGCGTTTGGCTGTTGAGGAATTAACAATTGGATTTTTTAAATTAATTGGACTTAATTGATTTTATTTTCCGCATCTAATAGAGTCGAGAGACCAAATTAGTGCGAGGTAAAGAGTGGAGTTTGTTGGGCATGAATATTAGGAACATGATATCAAATATATGACTTCACCACCCTAGTATTTTGTTAATTAATTATTTCACTAGTATTTTATTAATTTATTATTTTATTCGTAGTTTTAGTTGATAAATCATCCCATTAAAATTTTAAGCTAGATTAGGAATTAATTAGAGTTAGTGAGAGAGATACGTATGTTCCATCCGTCAAGTCCCTAGGGTTTGACCTCGCACTTGGCTAAGTTATACTATATACCGATTCGTGCACTTGTGAGAATTTTAAAACATTCACAACACTACTCCCACTGATTTTTGTTATATTTGGACTTTGCACCCCACATTTTGACCCATAATTTGAGTTTGCACCCCATATTTTAAATCTTTTGAGATTGCACCCCGCTATTAATTATTTTCGCTAAGTTCCGTTAATAATGAAGAAAATGCCATTTTCTTCATCTTTTTCCATCTTCTTCTTCAATCTTCTTCGTCATCAATCTTCTTCCATCTTCCCTTCAATCACCGGAGGAGGCAGCTCTGCCGGAAAATCGAAAGTTCCAATGAATGGATGGTAAGCAAGTTGAGACAAGGCCATAGAACATGAAGCACGGTTGATGCCGTACATGCGGTCAGACAAGCTACTAGAACTCTCGGATTCAGTCACATCAACACTTAGGCTATAACTTCCACAATGTTCACTCTGTTGGTCGAATCATTATTCTTCGAATGAAATTTCACTAGCCATTCAATTGATTATGATTTATGAGGATGAATTTAAATGGTGCTGCTGCTACTGGTGGAATTGTGAAAATGTGAAAACAGATAAGGCCATGTACTACTGCTACTGTTCAGAGGAGGAAAAGCAGAAGAAAGAAAATAATGAGAAGAAAAAGCAGACAAAGAAGGACAAAAAGAAGAATGAGAAAAAGAATGAGGACGAGTCGGAGAAGGAGAAAAGGAAAATAAGGAGAACAAGAAGAAGAAGAAGGATAAGAATGAAGGAGGAAAAGAATGAAGAGAAGAAGGAGAAGAAGAAGGAGAAGGGGAAGGGGAAGGGGGAGGGGGGAAGAGGAGGAGGAGGAGGAGGAGGATGAGGAGCAGAAGAAGAAGAAGAAGAAGAAGAAGAAGAAGAAGAAGAAGAAGAAGAAGAAGTGTAATGCCCCGTACCTCTATTTCTTGGAAATCATGATACAAGTCACGTGTAAGGCAGAAGTGGATTTCGGATAGCCATATTTTGCTCCGAAAGGATCTAAATGGCTCAAAGACTTCCAATGAGTTATATTAATACAATTAAGCATGTTAGAATAGCCATATGTCATTTTGGGTGGTTCGAGTTGAAATCGGGATATCGATTACAAGTTTTCAATTTACTCGACTTCATAATTTTGGATAACTTGGAGGAATCGTAACATCTTCGTTCCTCGCTATTCCATTCGCATAAGTGTCTAGATTTTTATGCAATCTACAACTTTTGTGTTTTTTCCAAAAGCCAATTCAGGCTCCTACTTGGTCAAAATTGAGCGCGAAGTAGGTCAATCGCTAATAGTTGTTCATTCGGTGACATTGTAGCAACATACTGATTTCGATGCATTTCTGGGAATAACCCATTGGGAGTTTGGAAAATCTTCCTTCTAAGAAGTTGTAAATCTTCGAATTACCTTTCCGTGAACATAAAGATCATCTCAATCGGACTTCTGAGCGAGAAGTTATAGTCGTTCAAAGATCGGTGCCGTAAGCCCCGCACGTGAACAGTAATCGAAAAAATTAAAACAGGATTATATATTTTCATGGCCCTTTTTCCTCTCATTTATGAAATATCCATCTAGTATCTTCGAGAGGTACAAGAGGGAGCCTTTGAGAGAGATTTAGAAAGATTTTCATCTCTATATCATCACTACACAAAATCAACAACAAATTAACACTAAATCAACCCTCCCATCACTATTCATCATCTTCCTCACCACCACCTCCATGGCTAGGGTTCCAAATTTGGGTAAAGCTAAGGAATAGCTCAATTTAGCTCGGTCTACTACTCGAAATTCAGATGGGAAGCTCTAACCAGGTAGGAACAATAGTATTTGAAATTGTTTTTAAGTTATTACAAGTTATTCATCTTAAATCCAAGCCAAATGAGTAGTTTGCATACAATTTTGAAAATTACATAATCATGGGGGTTCGGGCTGTTTTATTTTGATTAATTAGTTGATTTGCATTACATATAACTTGATTATTACTTTGATACCAAAAGCCCAAATTTCAAATGAGTTTTAAGCATAGTTAGCATACGACCCTCATATACGTATATGATAACGAGCAATAACTTTGATATACATATATATATATGAGGTTATATACATAGAATTAAAAGCATTACTTGGATATAATTACTAGTGTTTGTAATACTATTGTTGTACTTTGATTATTATTCTTTTTTATGAGTTTTGCCAATTACTTGCCAGTCCGTAACTATGCTGGGCAGATTTATAAGTTTATTTTGAGTAAACTAAGTACACTAAACATACGAGAAAGTTTTTATTGAACTTAAAGCTTATGAATTGTATGTTATACTTGGCTTGGAGCCTATGTGTTGTAAACCTATGAAACTTACCACACGGATGAATTTCTTAACTAGGCTAATAGTTGACAGACTTGGCAAAGAGAGTTTAAGTACAACATAGATACTACTATTTGATCTAAGGTATATATAGATATGTATATACTCACTAGCTATATATATACCTATGAGGCATACACATATGTGTTGTCACCATTTTATATATTGATGTTTTCCTGTAGCATATAGCCTTGGAGGCTACGTGAGTTATGAGTTATCCTTGGGGAACCTAACCTATGTGATATTTGGAAAAGTAAGTTTGATATATATATATATATATATGTATTCTAGATGTATATACATGTTAAACGTATCTTAGAGCCAAGCATATGGATTTATGATATTTCATGCTTTTGTAAGCGATAATTATGATCTTTGTACAAGTATGGGTGTATTAAGTATATGTTTGAAATAATGATAGCTTTTCATCACTTCTATTCTTGTTGGCTAGTTGATCGGTTCGATATGAACCGTTATATTAGTTATCCAGCCCAATTATTCATCTGTGAGCTTGATACTTGAGTGATTTGATATGTATACATACATGATTGCGCTAGTCTATGGTAGGTCCCAGGTTTGATCTCTAACGATTGGGGCCGGAAGTTGGGACATAGTCTCCTGGGTGCAAGACCCGAAACCGTGCACAGAAATGATCGGGAGGCCCTGCTACAGCATGGGTGAAAGGCCACGAAATATAGACCTGGTAGTACGCTTGATTAGTTGCGAGTTGTTGAGATGATTGCTAAGAGCGAGTTGTTTTTAGACGTTAATATTTTGGTGTCACGTTGTATAAACTAGCCAACGGTCTTATACATATATTTTCTTACTAAAGATTATTTGTATATTAACGATACTTCTTTTACCGTATGTGTGAGGTTTATAAACTATTTTATGTTATTAGTGAGCCTTCAATTATATTTTCAATTGACTTATATCTTATAAGATTTTGGGGGTGGGAAAGCATCGGCTTGTATGTTATAAACTTCTTTTCATCACCAAGAAAACTACTTTCATTATTAACCTTGCACTCATCATTTCCAAAACATATTTTATATGCAAACCCTTATAATTCCCACTGAGCCCGTGTTTGGCTCTCTCCTATTTTCCAAAAAGTTTTGCAAGTCACTTACCGGGGATGACATGAGCAACGGATTATAAACCTCTAATGACTGTAATTCATTGTAGTCGTCCTTGTATGACTCATGTCCTATGAGTTACAATTCTAAGCATCATTTGTATGACTAGACTGTATTTGATTTTATATTGATGTATAAAGACCATTTACTTGCTTTACTGGGACCTCGTTGGAGGGATTGGTATAAATGTATATGTTGGACATTTGATTTTTATGATTGAGGCTTATACAGATGTGGAGTTGATCCTTGTTTTTTTATAAATTATAGGTTTTGGTTTTGTTAAAAATACGAACTCCACATGCTAAAATTTAACTAAAATATGGCCCTACACTTGATTTCATTCATATTAGTATCTAATTAAGTGTATTAAAACCCGCTGTTGTGTACGACACCATGATTAACCGAGTTCCGGAGGTTTAAATCTAGGAACGGGATTCGGGGTGTCACAAAAAGAAGGAGGAGGAGGAGGAGGAGGAGGAGGAAGGGAAGAAGAAGAAGAAGAAGAAGAAGAAGAAGAAGAAGAAGAAGAAGAAGAAGAAGGAGGAGGAGGAGGAGGAGGAGGAGGAGGAGGAGGATGTGGAAGAGGAGAAGAAGGAGAATGATAAGGAGAAGGAGAATGAGGAAGAGGAGAAAGAGGAGAAGAAGAAAGAGAATGAGAAGAAAAATGAAAAGGAGAAAAAGAAGAAAGAGAAAAAGAAGAAAAAGGCATTTTGTGAACACCCCAATCCACGACTCTCGTATGAATCTGGTTTTCATACAAAACAAGCATTCTGCATCAAGTCTTGAGTCGTCATGCATACAAGAGACTGTTAGGAAAAACTCTGATTTTCGAGCGCGTCGGGAATCTACCATAACCATGTTGCCACTTCGCTTACTAGGACAGGGATTGACCTACCCAGTCAGGTCGCGGGGTGCGGGGCAGCGCCCCGTTAGAAATTTTGGTTTTTTGTTAGCCAGCCGCACGCCCCCCAACCGCCCGGTTGGAGCATACCCTAGCCGCACGCCTTAGCAGCAACCCTCCCTAGCCGTACGGCTGGCTCCTAGTCGCGCGGCTACCCAGGCCGTTTTTCTGCATTTTTTTACTTATAAATAGGACCTTTGGGCTCTCATTTTAGGCATCAACACTGAATAGTGTTTTTAGTAAGTAGAAACTTTGTCAAAATTATTAGAAAGTCATTTTAGAGAAATTCTGAGAGAGAAAGTTTTAGAGAGAGAAAATCTAGAGAGAGAAAGTTCTAGAGAGAGAAATGAGCAATCAAGGCAAGGTTCTTCTTTCTTCTTCAAGCGCATCAGGCACGTCTTTCTACTACTCTACTAATTTCAATACTCCATTTAAATATCAGTTTTAATACAGAAAGTTAGATAACTTGCAAAGAAGTTCATTGTTTCGTAAACTAGTCTTTTCTAAGTTTTACAAGAAATTCAAAATCCGTTTTGACACGTTTTCAAAACAAACAAAAATACAAAAACAGTTTCTGAAAGAATGGAACTATAAGACTCTGATTTTATTCTATGAATGAATACGTAGGCGCTCGCAAAGCTCGAGTCTGATTTTAAAATACTGTTTTAAAACTGAATTTATCTGGAAAGGACTATTCTGAAAACAATTCAAATTACTTGCAAGATATCTAAAATAGGAATTAAATACATGATCCATTAAGAGACTGAAAGGGAGAATTGGATGCCTAACACCTTCCCAATTCGTAACGTAGCTCCTGAACCCTAGCAAAGTAAATTTTCAAAATAAATCTCTGGTTTCAAACGTATGAAAGATGATTCATTTCGAATTGTCCTTCGTACGATCTTTTGTTTGTTTTCTTGTAAAGCAAACTGGCTACTCTACAAAACACATTTTCCTTCAAAACCGAGAACAAGGACGCCTCTTGGGTCGTGGGTCCGGATTCTCACACATTTTCGTCATTATTAACGGAACTTAACGGAAATAGTTAACAGTAGGGTGTAATCTCAAAAGATTAAAAACATGGGGTGCAAACTCAAATTGGGGGTCAAAATCTGGGGTGCAAAGTCCAAATATCCCCTGGCTTTTTGGTTTAATCTTGTATGTAGACAATGCAAAGAGAAAAGGAAACTAATCACTAGTTACACATTCAACATTCTCTCAAACTTCTTGAAAAAAATTATTAAAAAAAAAGAAGGAAAATGGCTAAAAGAAACCCTAGCACTAGGCTATGACGTTACTAATTACTGCCACAAAAATTCCTTGATAGCAACTTTCATCTCCTAGCTTTATCCATTTTTTGAGTTAGCAATGGAACCACCACGATTTTCATCAAACCGTAACTGTAGTAAAAGAAGAAAAAGATATGAGATCATTGACGAGATACTCACCAGACTCCCAGTTAAGTCTTTATTGCGATTTAAGTGCGTCCGCAAACGGTGGCTCTCTATAATATCAAATCCAAATTTTCAAAGGAGTGAATCAGGGTCCATATTATTCACGGTATCCAACCGTGAAATTCACACTATTTACACTATTGATGATGATGATGATCAAGAACATGTCAATCCCTTTTCTATGACGTGGAGCTATGACCAAATTTTGTTTTAGAGAGTTTGTCATCGCCTCAAATTCCAGTAATGAATTGGTACTTATAGGTTTTGGCATTTCTTTGTTCCTGATGAATCCATCCACACCTTAATCCATCAAAGTTTTAACACTTGATGGCTCACAAGACTATGGCTACCGTGCTGTTAGAAGACTTTGTTACGATACAAATGCAAATGATTACAAGGCCATAGTAACCTTAAGCGAATATGTGGCTGTTGCGAGTATTAAAACAAAAGAGTGGACAAAGATTAATTTCCCCTACAATTTTTACTATGTAAGGGAAGGGCATGTGGTAAATGGACTAATGCATTGGACAGTGTATGGTTTGATTCACAGACAAATAGGTTCTATGATTTTCCATCCCCACAGTTAACGTTTGGCGATGTAAATGTGATTTTTGGTCTAAAAGTTTTAGATAGATGCCTTTGTATGGCATGTGTGGAAAATTGAATCGATTTTTAAGTAGAAATACTCCAGAATGTTAAGATACTGACAGTGAAGGAATATGGGGTGGTGGAATCTTGGACTAACATGTTTGTGTTGTCAACTTCAGTGGTGATTGATCATTATCTTATAGAATTGATTCCGCTCTGTACTACAAAAGATGGTGAGATTCTGCTTCTACTTTTGCCAAGGATTCGTCCAATGAGTCAAGTACTAGTGTTGGCCTCCAATTATAGAACAAAGTCACAAAGAAGGATATTTGAAATCTTATTGTCATTTGGCAACATATTAAGTATGGCTTCATTAGTTGAAAGTCTAGTCTTGCTCACTGGCTATTATTGGGATCCAACACGACATAGTAAGCTCCATCTAATATAGTGCAAAGAATCTGACTCCATTTAATAATTGTTATAACTCTGCATGCCTAGGATATTGATGCACGCAGGTTCTTTTACATATTGACTTGATTTTAGGTTACTAATAGTACAATCTATATATATATGATTATGCTAAATCAATGCTTTATATTTGGTGTCCACGTGCGCCTGATTAGATCTGTGCCATTCCAGATTATAGTTTTGTCCATTATAAGCAAAATAAAAGAAAAGGGAATTGTGTTTTTTGGGATGCCTTGGAAATAATTGTTAGCGACTTTCATCTATATTTGTATATGTATATGTGTATTGGGTTAAAAAAAAGGGGGCTTTAGTTTTAATATCCTTTTGAAAATACAAAATTCTTAACCAAACACAATCATGAGACCTATTTATATGAAGAGTAGGGTCCATATTTGTTCATTGGTTGAGTTAACATATTCCGCTTATTGGCTAATCCCATTGTAGTCCAAGTTTGAACCTTACTCGCCTTAACATAATTAACCCTCTCATTTAAAGAAAAATCATCCTTCTGAATACAAATTATGTTTGATGCAAGTAGTGGTTTATTAGTAACGATTAGTGCACTTGTTAATAAAGTGGTTTATGTGTTGATATACATATTTAAGAGGCAATAGTAGAGCATCTGATAAGTTAGATGGATCAAACAGCCTTTTTTACTTGGATGGAACATCGTGTTATTGAATCATAACACTCGAATCAAATTAACCATTGGTATAAAAGCTTAGTTTAAGCTACATATTTTATACCACGTGGGATTTACATGGAAATTTTAACAGATGCAAAATGCCTCTTAATATGGCTTGTGCATTCTCTTTTGCATTTAAAATTCGGCTAACTTTTTTGTTATAATATCATGACTTGGTGCTTTTGATCTTGTCATAAATGTTTCAAGTCTGATTTCTTAACTCTTGTTACAGCTCTTGGCTTTTGTTCACTATTATGACTAATTTGTTTTCTCTTGTAAGTTTCATTGTTTCTCTCATATATATGTTTCGAACATTTTCCACCGAAGAAATTGAAAAGAACAAGGGGAAGACTAGATTATAAAATTTCAAATATTTTTTAATTCCATCATTGCTACAGTTTATGTGTTTGATTGGATTCTCTCGAATACTTCAAATGTATTTTGTGATTTCCTGAATTTAATTTGCAGTACATATAAATAAGTAAGGTATTTCCATATATTTTAGAACAATCTTTATTTGTAATTCCGTTGTGCGAGGGTATTTTGTTTTATGGCTGAAGGGTAGCGTCATCGGGATTTTATTTTTTATTTTTTTTATCTTTCAGCAAAACGACATTGTTCACATTTGCCATTTAATTGGGACTTCGTATTTCACTTATCTTTGGCAATAGAAAAACCTATAAAATGGGGCAAATCAAACTTATGAACAATCATTACAAACAAGAGAAATAATGATTATGAGACAAGAACCTAAATCGAATTCATTGGGTCTATCGTAAGTCTGTTTTTGACAACCTAGTTCGTCACTCTACATTGTTATAAATATGAAAAAGAAAAATGAAATATTAGCTAAATGAGCCACATATGTAACACCTTTTGTTTAATTTATCCATTAATTTTCATTCCGAAGCTTTATTTGTGGAATAATGTCGCTTTGACTAGTATTTTTCGTTCCGAGTGAAATTTTGTGGGCCCGACACCTCGAGTAGTTTTCAATAGCTTCATTACATTTGCGTGAATGATCATTTTGCTGTTTGGGTGGCCTTATTAAAATATAGGTTCTAATCACTGCTTAATCATAGCTTTAGGTAGTCGAATTTTGTTATGGGCATATTTTTATAACCCAAACATCGCAAGTCATATTAATCATATTACATATGTGGGCATGGTTGAAATGTATTTTGATGGCCGGAGTTGAATTTGGTGGGCTAATTGTTATAATTCAGATTTTGGTGAAATGAGTTTTTGGCCAACTTTGAAAGGCCATAACTTTCTTGTTTGATATCCAAATGAATCACCATTTGTACTATTGGATATATTTCTATTATGTCTACAACTTTTGTGTTTGACCAAAACCCAATTCTAGATACTTATAGGTCATAACTCAGAGCAAAGTAAGGCATTAAACCAAATATGTTCGTATCAGAATGTAGTGTTTTGGCGGATATGGGCATCTTCAATGAATTTCTGGTATTATTTCGTCCAAAATTTGGAGAAACTTTAAGAGAGAAAAGTTGTAGATCATCAAGTCCTCTTTCTGTTAATATAAAGATCATCCAATTAGAATTCCGAATGAAAACTTATGCTTAAAATACGAACAGTGCACCAGAAACTTTTGGTCAATTGGGTTTGACCCAACCCAACTTGTTTTGACTTATTTTTCACGGTCTCATTCACCCAAACTCCACCAAATTCGATCATAAACAGAGAGTACATATTCAGAGCTTGAGAGAGAGGTTGTGAGGGAGATTTGTAGTCATCTTATCACATTTTCACATGGGGATCAAGAAATTGAACTAGAGTTTACTTTATTCATAGTCATCATCTTCATTCCATCACCGTGGGAGCTTAGAGAGATTGGATGGGAGTTATTCTAGCCATCTACATCATTATCAATCTTTTTAAAACTTGTGTTAAAGCTTCAAATAAGGTGGGAACGCTAAAACTCAAACTTATTTTCAAATTATTATATGTTTTATATTTGATTTCAAACAAAAATGGGTGGGGTAGTACAATTTTGAATTTTATCACATGCATGGGGGTTAGGTTGTTTTTCCTTAAAATCTTTTAGTTAATTTGTGAGTTATATAACTTCAATTTGTTGATCATACAATAATCCCCTATTTAGTATTGTTAAGAACGAAGATTTCTATAAAACCCATACGAACTGATACGATAACGGATAATAAAGAGCGATACATGTGCATATATAGTGATATATTAATGGGTTTAAAGCATATTTTGGCTATGTCCTCACATGTATGTTATATTATTTGTAGATAACTCACTAGTCTGTAATTATACCGAACATATTTTTAATGTGCTTTTGAATGGGGTATGGTAATAAACTAATTGGTGGGATTTATTCTAAACCAGGCTTATAAAATATATATAGATAATGCAACATCTAGTTTGTTGTTATAAACTCACCAATTAGTAATATCCAGTTAACAAACCTATTGAGTGGACACTAAGATGACAGACTTGGTATAGTTAGCTTAGTATAACACTAATATGACTAGGTAATGATATAATATATAAAATTTGATACTTGTATCCTTTCGAGCATATTTATATTTGGTTTATGTACTAAACCTTGTTGGATAAATGTTTGAAATGTATATATATATATACATATATATTTTGATGAACGTAAACCATACCATTTGATATGTACTCAATATATTTATATATCGGATACATATTTGAGATAATTATATTGCTTAGTAGGATTATTAATACTATATGATGTGGGTATCAATTAAGATATATGGATAGATTTACTTGAAACTATTATATTATTGTCGTTAATGGATTTTTCCACCTATTTTGAGTATATAAGTATATTTATGCATTTTTTTCTTTTGATACATATCTCCTATATGTATAATTCCATATAACTAATGGTTAGCTTTTGACATATATATACTTGATATCTCAATTGGCTTGAGATTTATATAGTTTCATGATTTGGCGCCATATTGTACCATTTGGTTAGTTACCTCCTTGGTGGCTATATGACATATTTGTCCTTGGGGGACATAGCCCATGTGACTACATGAGCTATTTAGCCTTCAGGGCTTACCACTAGGTGGATAGTAATAGGGGGTCCTTGCTATGGAAGCAAAAATACCCAAGCCATGGGGGTTGTCAACTATGCACAGAAGATTTAATTCCTTGATGGTTGATTATACGTCCTTGGGGAATGATTTTATTTTAGGGCTCTCCTGCCTCGTGGTTTTAGCCATGGAAAATGATATAAGTCCTATGGGAGGACATATTGTATGGGAGAAATATGAGTGCCTAGGTTCTTATCCTTTGGCTGGATTTGGATACTATTTTATATAAATGTTTTATGTATACTAATTTCCTTTGGGGGATATATCATGTGATGTATTATGTAACACTAGTTTCGATACATGGCTTCATAGTATTTTGGTATAGTACTATATATAAGTATATGGCTTACGTACAAGGAGTAAGTTCTATGCATCTCGTGGCTTTCCATTATTTTCGATATTGGGTGTGTGCTTGACTAGTTTTATTTTTATAAAAAAACTTTTGTAATTCCCACTGAGCTCGTGTCTGGCGCACCCCATTTTTCAAAACAGTTTTGCAAATACATTCATGGCATGGTGCATGTATTATATCTAAATGCCTCTAATGACCCCAGATACTTAGTAGTTGTTCACGGTTTGACAATTTAGTTTGCTTAAACTTAGTAATTTGTCTTATTTATTTAAATTAAGTTGTATTGTATTGAGTTAAAGAATTTACTTTGAATTTTACAATCAAGTTATGCTTGGAGATTTAAATAAGCTGTACAAATTAATTGACTACTTTAATAAAACATGGTTAGACTATAGATGGAATTTTCTTTAATGGTTATGTTTGTTCGAGAAATGATTTGATGAGTTTCGTATAAACAAGATTCAGTTATTGGTAAAATAGAGGAGACAATGTCGAATTTTTGTAAAAATCTAAGATACACCTTCTAATGTTTATTTTCTTTTTACTCATACCATTTTATAAAATGAGTAATGCCTTGAGAAATGTTTTTAATTAATGAAAAACGTTACACTTCTCCTGCCGTTGTGAGTGACTGCATCCGTGATTAATCGAGTCTTGAAGATTTAAGCCTCTTAACACGATTCCGGACTCACAATAAACCAAATATTACAGAAAACCATTGCAAATTAATCTCCAAAGGGAAATTTATTTGATGTGACTTTTGGGTTGTGAAGGGAAAATTTATTTTATCTCGCCACATTATAAATTTTCTTTAGTACATTAAATTTTAAACAAATCAAACATTCCATTAATTAAAATTATTTTTTCATGTCCTACAAAATATTCATGGGTGAGTCTTCGAAGATTCAAAGTATATAAAGGTTCAACGATACAAAATTGAACACTAGTCCAAATTTCTTTTACTTTCAATTTGTATTATTGTATGTTTTTATATGGAATGTTGGGCTATACATAGGAGGTAACTCTCGACTATTAACTAGTCCTTGCAAAATTTGAGAAAATGCTCCAAATAGAATTTAAACTTGTCCGGGAAATATTCCATTTCTAATTAGATGGTCAAGCTTTACTCCTCCGTTTAGAACCCACAAAGTCTTTTACCCTTTTAAGTTAGTTAGCTAAACCTCCTAAGTTTTGACTTATCAAAGCCAAAAAAAAATTATGAAAATTTGGCTAAAGGTCGCAAATGACCTTTTTCTAGATTGAAAACTGGGAATATTATTTTTAAAATTTAGTCACTTCCTGGCATGTGTATAGCATAAGTTTTCATGTGAGATAAGATGACGTACCATAAAGCTATGAATAGGATATAAACTCACAATATATATAAAAAAAAAAAAGCACTCAAATTTTATTAAAACATAGTCTGCCTTCAACGATTACAATGAAATCCTCTTATAAGAGGATACAAATGCAAGAAAGGAAACAAATTCGAAATAATTCGAAAAAAAACTACCAAAAATAGAAAATCGCAAAAATCATGGGATTCTGCAGTGTTGATGTCAAGAATCATGCGGGATTTGATGGAAGTCCAATCCGACTTTCCAAACTCAACTTATTGTGTTATTAAAACCTTTCTTAAATAGTAAAAACGCAGATTCGGTTACCTAAACAAAAGAATTTTGCATGCATAATTGCCCATGGGGGAGGGGGGGTGTGGGGTGGGTAAATTGGCAATCTTTGAACTAACTTGTCCCTCTTTTATCCCATAAAACAATAGAGATTGAGCAGAAACATTTAAACAGTGTTTTAACATAAAACTTATATGAGCCGAAATGGATTCCATTATTCATTAAATTTATGTTTTAATCGCCATTCGGGTTTGGAACTCAATTTTCTAATGTAAAATTGCAACTCTTGCCTTCCTAACTTCAGTACTTTTGCATTTTCTTGGATATGCAAATGGAATCTAAGATTTACTGGAGCAACACAATGACGGATCAAAACAATTAATTTAGAAACTAGGTTACACAGATTATTTAAATCGCATAAAAGGATTCTCATGCTTAAATTGAGTCCCTCTAGCTATTCTTAAGAATAAAAGAGTAAAATGCAGGTTTTGCAGTCACCTTGTACAAAATTCCAATAATAAATATCTGTCATAGTCATATAATATCCATTATTATGCATAAATATCCAAGGCAAAGATATACTAACCATCAATTGGATCGAATCAAATTATTTCCTGCGAAACCCCTTCATAATCTGATATTCCAAAAATCGTCGTGTCTAACTTTGTTCTAGGATTATACAAGAACAATGCATAGCTTGTATACTTCAAGAACTCTTCGTCATTAGTAGAACTTCACCATCTTTTGTAATAAGGAACGGAATCAGTTTTCCAGTACAAGAATTCAACCCCAAATTTGACAATGCAAACATGCTTGTCCAAGATTCCGCCACCTCGCATTCCTTCTTGTCAATATCTCACCATCTCGTTCTGTGAGTAGAAAATAGTTTGCATTATCCACACGCGCCATATTACACTTAATTTGTTTTAGACATATTGCAATTACTTTTTTTTTTCAACGGCAAACATACTACCAATTATTGAACTAATGTGTACCTTTTTTTTTAGGTAATTTTATTTGTTTATGTGTACCTCTTTAATAAGGGTATTTTTGGAATAATACTAATACAGCGTATTTAAATGCAAAATTATCGATAAATAATTAATTTACGTGCTTTTGAATTTTATCCTACAAACTAATCCTTAAAATCTATTTTCCTTCAATAAAAAGAAAATATCAACTTTATCCTTTATAAAAAAAATAAAAAATAAAAAAAAGTCCTAAATAATTAGGGTGCACGCAGAGGAAATGCACCCATTTGTAATTTTGTATAAAGCTTTACCAAGAGGTGGGGTATGCATGGGTCGGGTCCAGTGTAGACCCAACCATAACCGAATTCGATTGTGGTTATCTGGTCTAAGCCAACCTGGTTGATTCCCAGATTGGTTAGGGTCCATTTTTGCTTCTTCCGTAATAAGGGGATGATAAATGTACATTTTTCTTTTGTCACCCTCTATAATTTACACCCCTTTATGGTGTGAACAGCCGGAGGGTACGTGGTAAAGATAAAGTTTGATTGTTTAATTTAAAAATATTTAAAGTGTGTTAGTGACAAAAAAATAAAATAAAGTGCAAATATCGATCACTCCACTTAATCAAATGACAGATAAAAAATCAACATAAAATATCTAAATTTACAAAATGCATTTGCACATATATCATCTAACAAATGACAATACTCTCTTGATGTATATTCAAATCTTACTTAGTGGGAAGACGATATAATTCTCGACAAGTTAACTAATTACGGCAGAGATTTTTATTATTATTATTATTATGCTATTTAGTAATAGAGGCGTATTCTCAAAAACAAATGTACACATAGTTCGGATTAAATCCATTTACTACTTGAACCTAAATTAAACTAATCTAATTAGGAGTGTCACCCATTGTGACTTTTACCAAACAAACTAAATTAGTTAGAAGAAAAATAATTTCCGTATCACGTATTGATTCCTGAAAACTGAAATACCAAAAATACCAAAAAAAATTGGTTTGGTTTTGATGTTACTCCTATAAAAACTGAAATATCGATTTATCATATCGAAAATACCGAAAAGTATAATATGCTGAAAATACTAACCAATATTATTGAGAACACTAATTCCAAAAGTTTAGAATTTAAATAAGACTAATATTATTGAGTAATTATACACAGAATGTTGAATATATCTAATATCACAAATACCAAGTATTTTAATACTTAAAAATTACTACTTTTTTAAATAATGTTTTATATTTATACTATCAGTGATCTTGAGCACTCATTTCTTTATAATTTTTAATTACTGGCATAAGTATTGCTTTAATTTTTACAAATTTCAATCTAAAAAATATTTTTCAATCTAAATTTAAGTGAAACCGAAAATATTTAAGAACATTTACACTAACAATACCACTTACTGAAACCGAATTTAATAGCATTACAGAATACCGAAATTTATTGAAATTACCGAAAAACTGGGCGGTATGGTATTGGTTTTCACTTTCAAATACCGACGGGTAAATTAACCGGTAAAATTGGTATTGAACTTCTAAAAAATAGTTTCTGTTATGGTATTGATAAAGGTGATTCACCAACCAATTTACTGAAAACACCCCTAAATCTAATCAATTCCAAAAAAAAAAAAATTGTACCAGACCCAAATTAATTATATGAAAATATCAAACCAAACCCGAGAATTCACAATAGATTGATTCGTACTGGGTTATATGATATATATATATACACAAATGATAAAAAAGAAAATAAAAGAAAAGGTGTACCGAACTAAGAAAAAGAATACATATTGAGCCAATAATTAATACATTTATTTTTTTACACTAAGGAGCATAAGTAAAACTTTTGTTCGGGACATTTGGTGTTTGGGGGGTTTTGGGGTGTAAATGAAACAAATATCGGGTCAAAGGTTAAAAACAATTCAAACCCAAGTAGCCAAATGATTCTGGCGCACTGGTTGTATTTTGGGCATAACTTTTCACTGAAAACTTCGAATTGAATGATCTTTATATCAATAGAAAGAGGACTCGGTGATCTTTAACTTTTATATTTAGAGTTTTTCCAAATTCTAAGTAGAATAATACTATAAATGCATTGAAGACAACAGTCTGCCGAAACACTGTATTCTGATAGGAACATATTTGGTCAAGTGGCTTTCTTTGCACTCAGTTATGACCGATAAGGAATTAGAATTGGGTTTCAGTTAGAACATCAAAGTTGTCGAAGGAAATGAACTCTATCAGAAGGTTCAAACGGTGACTCATTTGGACGTCAAAGAAGAAAGTTAGTTGGCCAAAAACTCATTTTGCCAAAACTCGAATCATCACCATTAGCCGACCAAATTCAACCACGGCCATCTGAAATGTGTTTCAACCATGCACGAATATATAATATGATTAATATGATTTGCGTGAAGTATCCGCTTCATCAAAGTATGTTCAGAACTAAATTCAACTACCTAAAGCTACATTTAAGGGTAAAATACTACCAAGGGGTAACTAACACCTATAATTCAATAAGGACCGCCTGAGTAGCAAAATGATCATCTATGCATATGTAATTAAGCTGTTGAAACATGCTCGAGGTGTCGAAATCACATAATTCTACTTGGAACCAAAAATTACTAGCCAAAGCAAGATTATTCGATAAATCAAGCTTATGAAATTGAATTAATGAGTAAACTAAACATGAGGTGTTACATGAAATTTAGCATCTGAAGTGCCCTTAAAAAATCTATTTACTTTGGTGCAAGTGTTGCTAAAATGCCTAACCCCTGTAGAAAACCTTTATCGAACAAATTGTGGTAGATCTCCGCTTTGTTCTAATTGTGGCTCGGAATCGAAATCGGTGGAACACTTACTATTGTATTGGTTCAATTAATTTAACGATACACACAAAACCGAACTAATCTAAATGATTTTTGAAAAGACAATCCAAATATGTATATTCCCCACACCCTCTTTTTTTTTTTTCTCTCTCTCTTTTATTTGAAAAGTCAGGCCCTACGTGCCCCCCACCAGCCACTTTAAATTGGAGATATTTTTGGTCCAACATTATTAATGATTACTCACGTCGGCACACTTTGAATTTGAGATATTTTTGGGTCATTTACATTTTTTTAACAATAACGTTCTAACGATGTGTTACTGCTGGGCCGGCCCTACATGAGGCCCAGCGGCAAGAATTGCAGATATTTTGGATCTTAGATTGTTGGTGATTATGACGTGTGCCATTAAAATTTGTTGAAGGAAAGCAAATTATTTTGTGTATTAATTAGTTGTTGATTCTTTGCCCCTTTTTATAAAGATTTTATGAGTTTGATTCACAGAGTAAAATGTACGCATGAAGAATATCACTTACTTTAAAAAAAAAGAAAAAAAAATTGAGAAGTTTTAAATTTTTATTTTTGCAAGAAGGAAATAATGGTCCTTCTCCCGGACTAAAACTCATAAATGGTTTTCTTTTGGTAATCATTTGACTTGAATTTTTGTTCATTTATGAAATTCAAAATGATAACTTTACTTGAAAAGTTGAGTCTCATAAAACATATAATCTACTACTTGCTATAAATAATAAGAGGCTCTTAGTTTAAATATATTAATATTATAAGAATGAAAAAGAACTCAAACCAAATAAACACGAGTTGCGTTTGATTGCCAAAATTTTCTAAGAAAAATTTAGGCCAAGATGAAAAATTTATACTTTTTTAACTTTTGTTGATATTTGATTGCCTAATTTTCTAGGCTATTTTAATTCTATGGAAGAAATATGAAGTTCAGATAAGCAGTTTAAAAAATCTATAAAATTTAATTTCGGCATTGGGCACAGTAGGTTTTCAACGTTTATCTTGCTTTCAAAAACAAATATATAAAAAAAAAAGGTTTAAAAAACAAAAACAAAAACGTTTTTTCTTCTTAGACACATTTTTCCTGGACTGGAATTAATCCAATCATAACAACCACAATAAATTTGTTATGTACTTAATTTTGTTTCTTTGTTAATAAATAAATAATTGTTTGCCAACAAGAGAAAATTTAACAGCTCGGAGAGTGATCTCGGAGGCGACTTGTTTGCTGTGTAATCAAGGGGTGGAAACGATAGACCACGCTCTAATTACCTGCCCTTTAGCCCAGGTAGTTTGGAACAAAGCTCAAATACGTGCAGCTCCAAGCCCGGGCACTACTGTGTTGACATGGTGGAATGGGGTTAGGAGTGTACAGTTGCGTCCAGTTATGGAGCGATGTGCATGTGTTATGTGGGGAATATGGAATAACAGGAATGCTGCCACCTGGCAAGGACATTCGAAGCCTGCAGCTTTTGTACTCAATCAGGCATCACTATGTCAAGCTGAATGGCAGTCGGTAAACTTGGTTACTGGCACGTCGACTGAAGCGGTAACTGAAACAACAATTTTGGACAAGGAAAAGTGGACAAAGCCTCAACCTGGATCATGGAAATGTAACGTGGATGCAGCTCTCTTTGACGGGGAAAAGAAGATTGGTTTTGGAGGCATTGTGCGGGATGCGAATGGCGACTTTTTGGCTGCTGTGCAAGGATGGAAACGGGGTTTCCTTTCACCGCTTTTTGCGGAGGCTATTGGTCTTCGGGAGGTCCTATCTTGGATAAAAGAAGCTGCGTTTCATTCAATTATAGTTGAAACTGATTCCCAAATTTTAGCAAATGCAGTCCATAGTGAGCATAATTTTTGTTCGAGTTTGGGAATTATTATTGATGATTGTAGAGCCTTGTGTAAGGCTATCGATCAGTGTCGAGTAGTTTTTATTAGACGGTCAACGAATTATGTAGCTCACAGCCTAGCTAAGGCTTCTAATTCCGTGTCTGGTCGGAGGGTGTTTGATGTTTGTCCCTCGTTTATTTCGGATGTTCTTGCTGAAGATTTGATTGAATAAAATCTCTCTTTGTTTGCGTCAAAAAAAAAAAATTAAATAAATTATTTTATTTCCATTTGATCAATAATGACAACAATGTCCTAGAAATGAGTGTATGGCCACCAATATTTTTTCAGTTGTCTATTTTGACATAAACCAATAGCTATAACTTAGAATTTTGGGGACAAAAAAAATGTAAATCGTAATGCAATAAAATATAATTTCACAACCAAATTTTTGCCGGTAAACATTTTAGCCGCAATTTTTATTTGGATGTTTATCACAAGTGAAGTTTTATTTTTCCAGCCATATATATACTTTCCCCAGATCCATCAGTGACGTGTTCGAATTTTATTTAAGTTCGAGTTTATTGTTAATTTTCTCATTTTTGCTTGAAAAAGTTCTACGATTATCGAAGTATCACTGTTTTCTTTTTTTTTTAATTCTAAAAAATTAAGACAATAATTGTTTAATTATTACTGTAATAATTTGTTTTGTTGATAATTAAAATACAAACCAACAAATAACTTAAAATCATTCCACCCTATACTTTGAAAACTACAGTGTCTAATGATTCTTAATCCTCCTTAAAATTAAACTGAAAAAAAAACATTATTCATATTGAACTTGATCCAAAAGTAACATTTCTTCCTCGTCAAAGGAAGATTGAGAACCTAAATCCATTTTTATTTTTTCTTTTGATTCTTTGAGGAAACCACGAAGGGTTGAAGTGTTATAGGAGTGTATAAAGGGGCTGAATAGAAGCTCCATGATTCACTTTTGAGGTCCAATGGAGGGTTGAATTAGTGAAGATGAATATGATGATTCTTAAGCCAAATATTGAATTGATGTATTTAATCCTTGAAAAAATCACCCACTAAACTCCCACCCAAGAGCTCTGGAACATTTTAGGTGTACGCATGCGTGGCATAATGGGTGCAAAAGCAGGTTTAAATGAGTTGTGTTTTCATGAAACTTGCTACAGATGATTTCTATGATGAATTGATGATCATCTCCATAAATTTTCATCAGAAGAATAAATATAGAAATGGGTGTGACGATTATCTAAAATTTGAATGGTCGAAAATGAACAAATGCAACAAATTTTTACTATGCCCACTTTCAGTTTTTATTTCTTGATGAAATTTTGTGGATATTATATACTCATTCTAGATATCATCTCTACTAAGTTTCATGAAAAAATTCATCCGTTTTACCCTTGAATTAGATCACCTTGAATGATATTGAACCGAAGGAACAATGGAGGGGAGGTAAGTCCCTCACTCGGTTGCCCTCTTGTAGTTTTGTTTGTTGACGGGCCAAAAAAAATTAAAAAATAAACCTCCATTTGAAGAGAAAGTAACAATCAATATCTAATTAAACACATATAAAAATAGTTTCAAAAGAACAAATAACGTAGCATCAGTTAATCAAAGATAGTCCAAAAAAACATGAAGAAAGTTCTTAAATAGAAAAAAAATATAGATAAATAAAATTATATTGGTTCAATCAAATAGAAGTTTATTCTAGTAAATTTATTTATTTTTTAACAATAGCAAATGAGTAAACAACCCAGTTATAGGAAGGTTATTTGAACAAAACCCAGCTCCTTACGGAAATTAGTGAATAACCCATTATTTTGTTTTTGATCAAATATTAAAATTGTTAATTTAAATCAATTTTTGGCATTTGGATCCAAGATTTGACTAATATACCCCATCTGAATAGATTGAATAAACTTTCTTATATTTTGTCAACTATTTACTTCCAGTTACTTTTTTATTATTAAATTATTTTTGAAGTAAAAAACAAATATTTGTTTTTCATTATAAGTAGGATTCTTCTTTTTACATTGCCGTGTGATTCAAATATTTTTCTTAGTTATTATTTTATAAATTCATCTTTATCTTCCAACTATGATTCCCAAAGTAAATAGGATTGTATCACCTAGCATTACCTTTTTGGGGGTGTGCTCGTTAATGTTTAGTAGGTTTTGATTAGTTAGTTTGTCTTCCTCTAATTTATATACTTTTTATTTGGATTACTAATACACGTACATCCACCTAAGTTGTGAAACTTTTCATTCATAAGTTTGCTATCAGATCTATACTTAATTTTATGTGGTAAATTGATGGTTAGAAGCACCACACCCATCGTGTAGTAGGTTCAATTTAAGCTATAAGGAATTCAACTAAATTACAACAATATGATTTGTATATCATATCATCGAGGAAGTCATTTTCTCCACCAGAAAGGGCAAGGAGTTGTTCCTTCAAGGGCCGGAGAGGTAAATTATATATTATATATAATGACTTTCCACCACAAAGAAATTTTGTCCAATATTTTTACATGTTAATTAGCTTGTCATCAATATTACTTTTATTAGTAATATAAATGTATTTGTATGTGCAGTTAATTCATAAACACAATTTGGACATTGCATGTCTATTAGGCCGCTTGCTAGAAGAACTTGCAACACGACATATTGCAAGGAGCACTTCTATAATTCTATTCCCTTTTTATTAACTTTCCCTCACTCGTAATATGTCTGCTTTGATTCTTTAATATGTGGTAATATATATGACTTTTAAGAGAATACTTTTTAACATACATGATTTTTGACAAAATACTTTTTGAGATTTTTTACTTTTAAAATTCTCTTGACATAGAGTCATATTATAGCTCAATTGATATATACTTATACTATGTCTATAAATTTTACATATTATGTCTTCCTTACATTTCAGTTAATTACCATGAAAATTATCCCTCAAATATTCATCTAATCAAATGAATCGTTATTTTCAGGAGTTTTCATCCATATATCATATTATAAGGTGCGCTATTCCAACTTATCATTTATTTATAATTATTAAAAAAATAATATATCTGTCAGACTACATGAAATGTATCATAACATATCTAATACATATATCCTTTAAAAGATTTATTATCTTCCAAGTTTGTAGCATTTGTTTTTGGAATTAAAATTTCAAATTTTAATTGATTGTGTTTGAATTTGTTAAACCAATAAATCATTTAAGTTTAAAATGTTATATATAATTTAGCAAGTCTAATTAAATTATAAGAAGATAAAAGATTTGAAAAAAAAAAAAAAAAACAGTCAAAGAAGGGCAGCATTGGAAATCACAAAACTAAGTTAAAATATTAGTAAAAAGTAAAATTCATAATTATCCAAACGTTTGGGCTAAACAACCAATTACTCAAACGAAGTGGGTTAAAAGTCAAACAATTCAAATTTTATGGGCTAAAAACAAAAAGGCCCTTTTAACAATCACGTTTTAAATAGAAGTTTATTCTAGTAAATTTATTCCAGATATTTTGGGTCTCAGGTGGTTGGTGATTATGACGTGTGCCATTTAAATTTGTGGAAGCTAGGAAAGCAAACAATTTTGTGTATTAATTAGCTGTTGTTTTCTTTGTCCCTTCTTATAAAGAATTTATGAGTTTGATTCACGGAGTAAAATGTACGCTTCAAGAATATTACTTACTTTTTATAAAATAATAATAAAAAAATCAGAAGTTTTAAATTTATTTATTTTTTTCAAGAAGGAAATAGCTAGTGATCCCTCTCCTAGAGTGAAAATCATAAATGGTTTTCTTTTATTACTCATTTGATTCGAATTTTTATTCATTCATGAAATTCAAAATAATTATTTTTATTTGAAAAGTTTGAGTCTCGTAAAACATATAATCAACCACTTGTTTATGAATTTTAAGAAGTTCTTAGTTTAAATTTATGAATTAATATTATAAGAACGAAAAAAGAACTTAAACCAAATAAATACCGGGTGCGTTTGATTGGCAAAATTTTCTAAGAAAAACTTAGTACAAGATGAAAAATGTGCACTTTTTTAACATTTGTTGATATCTAATTCCCAAATTTGATCAAGATAGAAAAAATTACTTTATTTCTATTTGATCAATAATGACAACATTGTCCTAGAAATGAGTGTATGGCTACCAATATTTTTCCAGTTGTCCATTTTGACATAAACCAATAGTTATAACTTAGAATTTTGGGAACAAAACAAAATGTAAATAGTAATACAAGAAAAGTAGCTATCAACTCGTGCGATGCATGTAAAGGCATTTAACTATTTATTATATTCTATAATTATTAAAATGTAAGGGTATTTAAAATTTATTGGCAAGAAACACAAAAAAAAAAAAATTATATTTTTTGTATCATTTCATATTTTTAGTATCTCTCTTCATTTTATTTACTTTTAACCCCGACTATAAACATTTTCATTGTACAAATACAGCATAATTAAGGCATAATTAAATGAAATAGTACAAGTAAAGAAATATAAATTACATTGAATGAAACCTAAATTAAGTAAGAATAAATAAATGGGAAAAAAAAAAAGAAGAGAGCTCATTTTAAGATATAGATACATGTAATGGGTCCTTAGGGTTCAAAGTTTTTTAAGGTATAGCCTTGTTAGCAATGGTCGAGTTACTCGGGCTTGATTTTGTTGCGTTTGAAAGTGATTTGCTTCAAATTTTTAATTGTTTAATAGTTTAGCTTCTTCATTCAATTGATTAACATGCAATTTAACTACTCCCAAAAAATATAAAAAAAATTGATGCCAGAAAGCTGAAATGACAAAACACGGTAATTAAAATTAACACATAAGATACATTGTTAAATATTTAGGGTAAAAAGTGTAAGAATAAATATAATACAATAAGAAAAGTTTGTTGACAATATTTGTTCTGAGAATGTAAGAATGTTTTTTCCACCATTGTTTTGTAAATAACTTAAATGTAGTTGGAATAATAATAAATAAATTATAAATAAAAATATGTTGACGTTAAAAACCTTTTGAACAATGTAATTTTTGCCCTAACTTAAATGTATTGTCTTGCACAAAACAATAGAAAGAAACATCCAAAGCACATAGATTAATATTAACCTTAAGGAAAAGAGACCTTAAATAGATAGGAAAAGAGAAGATGAATGCGAAATGGGGAGGGGGAGCTGTTGAATTCACATGTGAGAATAAATTAAAATAATTAGGGGAAAGTAACATCAAAGGAAATGGAATTTATAATATTTAGGAGAATGTAACAGAAAACAATAATAAAGAGAGAAATAGATTTTTTAGATAAAAAAAGGGCATATAATTAAAGTTAGAATTCCCTAGGATTTTTACGAACAGTTAAGTTGGTGAATATTGGATAAATTATAACGGAAACAAATCAATTAACGGAAGTGTGGAGAAATAAAAAAAAATCAGTGCCCCTAGAATAAAAATCCTTCTGCCGTTAAAAAGACCCATAATTTTAATTTTTGTGCCCTTTTTTAAGGATACCAATATAAATTACACCTAAATTAATTATTAAATGAAATATATTTTTGTGCATAAGCACAGCTCCATACTATTTACGGATGGAATGGAGCATTGGCTCCTAAATGTTCTTTATTTTATCATTCTTTATTTTTGGTGAATTTTTTTTTTCTTATCAACAATAAAAGAATTATTTTTTATGACAAAAAAGTAAAAAAAAATTAGTGATTACGTTAAAAGATTAGTTTATTTTAAAAAGTGACAAACAATATAATTAACATTTTGAGAATTTTGTGCCAACAACCCGTTAGTTTCAGATAGTACTAGAGAGGTTAAAAAGTTACAAAGTACAAACAATATAATTAACATTTTGAGAATTATGTGCCAACAACCCGTCAGTGTCAGATAGCAATAGAGAGGCCCAAAAGTTGAAAACAATATAAACGTGTTTCAACTCCCCCTATAGCGCGCTTGTGGAGTTAATTGCAGCACCTGTGATACAAATGGCGACACAGTTGCTTCACTATAAATATTCAATCAACAAGTTCTCTTTCACTCATGCATGTAATTTTACAACTCATTTTATAAGTTCTTGTTCTCGTCTTAATTTACTCATTAGATATATTTACAGGCTTTTCCTAGCAAAATCTCCTCCAATCACCCCCATAATAACATCAGCCAAAAAAAAAAAAAGAGACAAAATTATGGACATGTATGTTCAAGCTTCTTATGGTCCTTTTTCACCCAAAAATAATATACCTAAGCCAGCCCGTCGGTCTGCAAATTATCATCCTAGCATTTGGGGAGACCACTTTCTCAAATACGCTAATTCTGATTTTACGGTAAAAAACAATAATTAATTATAGCCTGATTAAGAATAATATATATGATTAGATAGTTAGTTAACTAACTTTGTCTTCTTGTTTTCTAGTTCTCATATATTGAATTGAAAATATTTGGTTTGCAGAAATGTGAAGGTGCCACAGAGCTACAACATGCGCAACTGAAAGAAGAAGTGAGGAAGATGATAGTGGGTGGTAGCGATGAGCATACACAGCAACTGAAGTTGATTGATGCAATCCAACGGCTAGGAGTATCTTACCATTTTGAGAGTGAAATTGATGTGGCACTGAAAAATCACCTGGCAAACTTCAATGTTTCTTTTGGTAAATGTAACAAAAGTAATGACGAGGATGACCTTTATATGGTAGCCTTGCGTTTTCGATTACTTAGACAACGAGGTCATTACGTTTCTTCTGGTAAGTTGCTTAATTGACATTTCAATCATCATTTTGTTACTTACAGGTGCATGGCTTCTAAGATTTATAAATCTTTGAAAAAATATCATTTTCTTTTCCATGTATACTATACTTTTTCTTGCATCTACACTATGTTAGTTGAAAAATGGCAAATATTTTTCCAAATTAATTTGGTTTTCTTTGGGTGTCAATTACACAGATGTCTTCAAAAAATTTAAAGACAGTGAAGGGAAATTCAAGGAGTCCCTAATCAATGATACGCAAGGATTATTAAGTTTATACGAATCAGCGCATCTGAGGGTCCATAAAGAAGATATACTTGATGAAGCACTTGAATTCACCACCGCTCATCTCGAGCAAATGCTAAATTCATTGAGCAGTAACACATTATCAGCTTCACAAGTTCTTTACGCCCTAAACATGCCCATCCGCAAGTGCTTAACAAGGCTAGATGCCAGGCACTACATCCCCATTTACCAACAAGATAATTCACATAACAAAATACTACTAAAATTTGCCAAATTAGATTTCAACATGCTACAAAAGGTTCATCAAAAAGAGCTTGGCGATATAACGAGGTAATTAATTTTTGTAACAAAACAAAATTTATGATTTCGTGGGACTAAATAAATTATGAAAATCAATTGCACTACATTATATGCAGTTGATTTGCATAAAAAAATATGAAACAATGTAATATTACAACGCCAATCAAACAAACTGTGTAACATTTTCATAAAACAATTTTCAGGTGGTGGAAAGATGTTAATGTCGCAGAGAAACTACCTTTTGCTAGAGATCGAATGGTGGAGTGCTACTTTTGGATATTGGGAGTGTATTTTGAGCCTCGATATTATCTTGCTAGAAGGATACTAACAAAAGTCATTTCACTAGCGTCCATTATGGATGACATCTATGATGTTTATGGTACAACTGAAGAGCTTATTCTCTTCACTGATGCAATTCAGAGGTTAAACTCCGTGCTTGTATATTAATTCTTACATTTATATCCATTATCACATAATATATATATATAACTTCAATCCTATTTCGGAACATTCTTCGTAACTGATTGAGCATCATGAAATTCTATTACTATAATTAATTTAGGCTCATTTCTTCCTCATAAAAAGTGTAACACGTGTTAGCTTATGTTTTATACTGTTTTATTTGTCAGGTGGGATATAGATTCTGCAAATCAACTACCAGAATACATGAGACACATTTATACAACACTCTTAAATGTTTATAGAGAAATGGAGGAAGAATTGTCCAAAGAAGGAAAATCCTACAGCGTCAACTACGCGAAAGAAGCCGTAATTAATTGACTTGAATTAACTGTATATGTGATGATTGATGGGAATATAATCAATTAATAGATTTACCAATAATTTTTTGATCTAATAAAATTTTGCAGATGAAACAATTAGCAAGAGCATACTTTGATGAAGCCAATTGGTATCATAAAGGTTACGTCCCAACCATGGAGGAGTACATGGAAGTTGCATTGGTCTCTGGTGGTTATATAATGCTAGCAATCACTTCATTTGTCGGCATGGGAGAATTAGTAACTAAACAGGCTTTTGATTGGGTATCTAGTAACCCTTTAATTGTCAAAGCCTCTTCAGTAATTTGCAGGATCACAAACGACATGGTCGGACACGTGGTATAATTAATTAATTAGTGATTACACACGCAACTAATGTGTCAAGAACAAATATGACTATGCTATATATTATTGTAATTAGAAAGTAATTGTGTTTTTCATGGTTGTAGTTTGAGCAGGAGAGAGGTGACGTAGCATCGGCTGTGGAATGCTATATGAAACAACATAGTGTTACAAAAGAAGAGGCGTATATTGAGTTTAATAGAAGAATTACCAATGCATGGAAAGATATGAATCAAGAATGCCTGGGTCCGACCGCCATGCCAATGACTCTACTGGAGAGAGTTCTGAATCTGGCTCGCGTTATAAATCTACTATACAAGGACGAAGATGGGTATACAAATGCCAAAACTCGGGTCAAGAATTTTATTACTTCACTGCTCATAGAGTGTGTCCCAGTTTGAGATTTATTTTTCTTTTGTACGTGTCTTTTAACTTTAGTGGATTGAACTGTTTATATACATATTTAGCGGCAAGTGGATTGAATGTTAAGTACGCATCCGTACAAGAAACTACTTATTAATTTTTCTAATAAATTTATTGTGATATTTGTTCCTACTAATGAACTACTTGCTAATTTGGTAATGAGTTTATGCCACACATACATGTTTGTTGAGGTTGATATGATGAAATGGTATTAAGGATTAATTGAAGTTGCTTATTGTTTAAATAAAAAAGTCACGAAAATGGCCCATGTTTGAATGAGAACGGAATGCAATCATACCCATGCCAACTACCTATACAACAATAAATTTCAGGTACAACACATATGAAAATGAATTTCAGGTACAACCTTGAGTTATGATAAGTAATAGGTTGTGAGTATATGTGAAATTTGAGGTTCAAGCTGGCCACAACCAACATCTTCTGAGTCTTTTTGACTATCTAATCCCAACGTGTAAATAATCTATCATTGACCACCCAATCTATTTGAAAAATGTATGGAAGTTCAACATCAGAAAATTTAGAAAATAGACTCGTTGCATGTATTTCAATACAAACACCATCATCACCATAATTAAGGGCCAAAGCAGAACAAGCAATGTGTTGATGATGGTTTTGTATTTGATCTATACATAGTGCGCTACCATGTCACGCGCGCGATCACATGCAATGGAGACTAAACCATTGCATTTGGTATAGCTCAAAAATATAATCAACACTTTTGTTATAGGAAATAATGAATGTTTTAAATACCAAATTCTATATTTAGAACTTTTTGAAAACAGAATTATGATCAAAACTTTCAACAACTAGAGCTTAAGTTCAAATCTATAAGAGCTTAATCATTTATTGAAGATTGTTATATAGAACTAGCTTATTTTTGTCTTATGTTTGTACGATACATATGCAATTTATATAATATATATTTTGAATAAAACAACTATTGAAAATAATAAGTGATATAGTAGATGAAAACATGTTCAATTTGCTTAGATTTAAACAAAATGTCTCTTTTTAAAAAATATATAAAAAAAATACTATATTGGACTTATTGCACCAAAGGCGGCAAGTACAGTGGCATAGGTACTTGGGGACAAGGGAGGTCAATTGACCCCCCGGATCATATTTTATATATATATAGAGTACAAATAAAATTAATTTTGGGGTCAATATATGTTTTTTAAAAGTTTTGGGGGTCTTTTTCTTAGAAGTAAGGGTAAAAAATTTAAAGGAAAAAAAAAAAAAGGAAACAACTGGCCAATTAAGTACTTCCTCTTTTACATAAGAGTCAAAATCACCTTTTGTTTTTACAAAATACAAACATACAAATCCTCCGAGCTTCTTCTTTCAAAAAACTCCACGGATCACTACCACTCTCACTGTGAGTATGTGCTTTGCTCTGCTACTTATTCCCTCCTCTCCCCGTTGCTCGGTCGTAGCGTGCTGCTTGGTCCGTCCTAATCTTTTCTCCTCTTCTCAAATTTCACCATCTCAAGGTTAATTTAAATATTTAATACGAATACGAACAAACAACTCTTATTTGCTCTTGTTGAGTTTGTGCATTAATTATTCTTTAATAATCTATATTGTTGGTTGTTGGATTTTTTATGCCATGTTTAGACTGTTCTTGGTTACCTGGTCTTTGAATATTGTATGAGACTTATAATATTGTGTTTGCGTTACAAAGTTTGCTCTATTATTAATTTAAGTTTTCTTGTCTTGTTTTAACTTGTTAAGAAATATATATATATATTATTGTAGTGCATCTGACCCCTCCATCTCATAATTCTAGATTCGCCATCGGTCAAGTAGAACTTTTTATTACTATTAACTATCACTATATACGTTATAGTGATCTTAGTGAATTGTAATATTTGTTAACCATATTTATGACTATATATAGTTTTAGCTAAAGAGGAGACGTAAGCTCGGCTATGGAATGTTACATGAAATAACATGGTGCCACAAAAAAAAAAAGCTTTGTTGAATTTAATAAAAGAATTACAAATGCAACGAAGGATATGAATTAAGAATTCCTCGTTCTACCTGCGGTGCTAATTACCCTGCTTGAGTGCGTTCTGAATTTATTTTTTTCTTGATCCAGAAAACATTGCTGAATACTTGAGTGAAATGAGTTGATTCTATCAGTTGAAAAGTATTCTATTAACATTTCACAATAAATACTGTCTTCGGACGGTGTGTATTGGAATTTATGTTGTTCAAAGTTCAAAACTCAGATTAATTTTATTAATTGAGAAAAATAAAATAACTCCGATTAAATTTTGAATTGAAATTTATCAAATATTTTTAATTTTTTTTAAAAAAGAAGAAAAATTATTTATGAAGCCTCGAGGATCGCGCCATCAGCTCATTAAAGGAGAGGGCCAGGGGGAGGGGTGGGTTGGTAAGTGCTTTCAAAATTAGTTGGATAATGATTAGGCCCATTGCAATGGCATAGTCAAAAAATCAGTGAAAAATAATATTATGACTCTAAAACCGAGAAAATAAACAAATGAAATGATTTTAACCTGGTAGCAAGTGTTCCCCAACAATTTCATTTATAATGGATCGAATAAATTATAAGGTAGAATTAGAATCATCTCATAATATGAAACTTATAATTAAAGTGTAACTATTAATTTGACACAGATAGATATATAGCTGTTTTATTTGACTCCCTTATTAAGAGTTTTCCCTAAGTTTAAATTGTGTCAAATATATACACTAATGCAAATTAATATCCCCAAATATTTGAAATGCTCAATTGCAATTTTTTAGGGCTCGTTTGGTTCGAGCGAGTTTTAAAACATTCTTGGATTTGCAACATTCCATTCTAGAATGATTATAATGATTGGTTCGGGTTTTCATTCCATGAATGGAGCATTAAGTTCTCCTTCTTAAATGGATGGGAATAGAGGATTGCTTAAGGTATTCTCATTTAGATTTTTTCCTAACATTTTCTCTTTTAAGACCTAAATATGAATTTTACATACCAAGACAAAAAAATAATTAAATAAATAAATCATTTATATTCCTCTTAAAAGGAAAAAATATTTGTTATTAAATTTATTTTTTTATTTTTATAGTTAAATACCTATGACGACTTTTCACAAGTTTAACAATAAAAAATTAAATTTTACCTTTATAAAAATATTAAGACTTGTCTTTTCATTTTATAAAATGAAGAATATCTTAGTAATTCACACATATTCATTCCTATTATCGTTTGAACTAAATATAGAGAGATAATTTAATGTTCCCGGAAAGAACTTATGTCCGAACTAAATATTGACAAGACATCCTAGATGCACGGAAAAAAGATTTTTGAAAATCTAGAATGCCCATTCCATTCTTAAAACCCGAACCAAACAAGTCCTTAAAGTTAAGTGGGGTATTCTAACACCACAACCACTAAGGTAAGTACACTCCTGACCCATTGGCAAGACCATTAGTAGCTAAACCGGTTCACGATTATTGATCTTGCTTTTAATTATAATAGAAAATTAGTATTGCGTGCACATGAATCGCATATATTAATGATCGAATTTTTTCATGACCAGTCGACATACGCGCCGATCATGCAATGTAAAAATTAGAAAGCCACCTCCCTTGCAAGAAAACCAACTTGCGATATGATGATGGGGGATATAATTATCATCCTTCTTTTCTATTTATGTTTTTCTACTTCCGATGAATAAACACAAACATATTATTGCTTGATCCTTTGTGTCATTCTAAAGGAGATTTGGTGATTTTAGGTGATGGAGAAATAGAAAAATATATGAATTTTTATTGGAGTATGTGTTTACAGTAAATGACACTCTGTGAGTGTTATAGGTATAAAGAGAGTAATACTATTGTAAAAGCCGAAAAAAAATTAATACTTATAAAGTTCTAAAAACTAAATACTAACCAATTAATATAAGATTACTAAAAATGCATCTCCACTAAATTTATAAATTAAAAAGCATCAAATTTATAGTAACCAATTAATAAATTTATATTAACCAATATTGTAATTTTTTTAGTATTTTCCCTGTACGAACTATTGGGTAAACAGAACTAAATTCATTCATATGTGCCAAAATCTACATATTGACCATGTAATTTTTTAAAATAAATTTGATTAATATTGTAGAGGAAAGTTCCATGGACAAAACTATATATTGGAGAATTTTTTTTTATTTAGATTTGTGTATGAAGAAGTTATCTTATGCCACAAAGAATGCAATTATTTATAAATATTTAAGTGTCTGTGATCGTGAACTATCCTATATATTCATATTTGCATTAGAGATTTTAATTTATGAGGGATGCTATTCTTATTGAGAAAAGATTGTGTTAGTGTTAAAAGTCATTAACTTCAAATACTACTAATTATTTTCTTAAATCCAGCAGCTTTATGTTTTAGAAGCCCAGCCTACCAAACTTAAATTTCTTTTAATCCCATTCTCATCATTGTTTTCATCCCATACCATAAGCCTAATTAGAGAAAGAAAAATAAACAAACCCCCCATTCCATTTAGCCGCAGATTTTGGTTTTTAATACATAGCCCAATTAAGCGAATACAAGTTTGTTCATCCTAATTCGAGTAGGGTTAACACGACTTTGATTATTTTTACTTGTAAAAATTATGAGTGTAAATTATTTTAGTAGCCTTTAAATTATTTATCAGTTTCATTTTGGCTCTTAACTTTTAAAACGCTTCACCTAGGCACTTAAACTATTAAGTGAATCTCACTTTGGCTCAACCATCCAAATTCTCAGTTAAGTTCGACGGAATTAAATCACGTGCACAACATATGAGATGTTTAAGGGCAAAATAGTCAAACAAGAAATTCTCTAGATAAAAGTTTAAATGTGCATTTTATTTTAAAAAAAAGAATCATAGAAGAACAATGCCACAGTTCACCCCGCAGCTGGTCCTCCATCTCCACACAAATACTCTTTTATAGGGTAAAATGTAATAAACCTCACTTTGATTTCATGGATTTGGCTTCCCTCTATTACTCTTTCATTCAATTTCGTTTAATGAGATCAAGTTTGAGGTTTTGAAGGGATAAAATTCTTTACAAGACATGGTGGAGATGATCTCTATATGATAAGTCTGTCATGTCTACAAAATTTCATAAAAAAATTCAAACTAGAAGGAGGTGTTGTAAAAATTTGCTATATATGTTCATTTTAGACCATTAAAATTTTTGATGATCATTTCACTCACTTCCGATTTAATTGTTTAACAAAATTTAGTGAAATTGATCTTCTTGTTATACAAATCATCCCCACTAAATATTGTAAAAAAAATTATCTATTTAAATCTCAAACTAAATCTCATTAGACAAAATTGGATGGGAAAAATAATTGGAGTGGTGTTATTTACGCACCCCCACCCCAAATGTGTCATAAACATATCCTCCAAAATTTAACTAAAAACATATTTTAAACCACCACCCCCCCTCTCCCTCCCTCCTACTTATCATAAATACTCTCTTTCATTGTCTAATTAGGCAAGTGCTTAGCAACGCACTGTCCCTATTTGAGCCGAATTTATGTAAGTGTACTTATATCTCATTAGGCGAGCCTAATTTTAAAAATACTCATTCTATTATCTAATGTTAGGTAGGTTCTCGCCAACAAACTTTCTTAATATAGACTGAATGTATGTAATTACATTTACTTTTTATTAGAAGGGTCTTATGAGAATGTTGATGATTACAAATTTAGTACTTGTGAAAAATACGACAGTTATAAATAATTTCGCCTGATATTTAAAGGGAGCCCAAGTCCCATTTTCATTATGAGTTTGTTATAGATACCTTACAAAGAGAGATGGGCTACTGCTCTGGCCTACTTTTTTTCAAATGGGTTTGGATATGTGAGCTGGGTACTTGGGCCGATTTTACCGAAAGGTCTTGTTAGTCTTGTGAATCTATTGTAGCTCGGATTTGGACCCGGTCGGACCAGTGTGACACGAGCCTACTCGGGTCAGTGATTTTTAAACATATGCACAAATACATTTATTTCACCCTAATTTTAATATTTTGTTTTCTTGAAACGACAAACAAGAACTAGAAACTTTAATCTATCTCTGTGTGGGCATTTATGCACTGCAATAAAAGAAATTTTCCCAAATTCGGATAGGAACGTTGCATTCTATATTGGCAAATCTGAAAGAAATTTGTGGCATCAACAGAAATTTCAAAATTAATCGAACTAAAAATGGAAATATTATTGTGTCATCAATACTAATTTGCAAATTAATTGAACTAAACAAGTAGAGATGGTGACTTATTTATCCATTATGATTAGAAAACAAATATTTTCCTAGAAATTTAAAATTATAGCTAATTGTCTTTTGTCTTACTCACGGGATGTTTGGACCAACTTTCGTACAACTAATTCTCACTTGTAGTTTAAGGATGTTACTGGCCAAGCATTATTTTTGACAGTCCCAAAAATCGACTTAAGAAGTAAGCCCAATCGACCCCAAGACAGTCCCAAATGGTAGAGTTGGATTTCAAGGAGTAAGCCCAGCCGATCCCAAGACGGTCCCAAATGGTAGAATTGGATTTCATTGAGTAGTTTAACCCCAAATTCACTTGCTCATCTTCATTAACCAGTTATTTCATTAATATCTTAATCCAATTCTTAAAATAAAATAAAATAAATGAATAAAAATTATGCTCCTCAAAAATCTAGGTCGCTAGAACATTATATTATTAAAATAAAGAAAAGGTGAATTTAAAAAAGCCCAAACTCAGGGGCGTACATCATAAAGGAAGGGGGGCATGGACCATGCTTCCCCGAAAAAGCAGCAAAAGCAAAAACAAAATCAATCTAATGGGCTTGGTAAACCAGCCCACTAAAATTAAGCAAACCAGTCCAACAAGATATCACTATGGTCCAAAAACAGATCACTTGTTATTACATATATAATTATAGTCTACTTTCCTTCATCTAATTATTAAATTATGATCTGTTTAGGGGTGTTTATCTGAGGGAACGGATTGGAATATCCTTATTTAGAATTTTTTCCAAAAATATCAGAATTCCAAATACTTTTCCAATTCCAATTTCAAAAATGTTCCAAAATCGGAAGTTTGGAATCTTCAGAATTTTCTAATCTCTTAAAAGTTTGACATAACTTCAACATTATTTGGAAAACAACCAATGAATTGTGAATATTTTTTAAAAACCATATTGTAATAATCCACTACCATCAAAAACAATATAAACAACATACTACGATCAATATTAGAAGTTTAATTATACAGCAAAACACTAGATAGTAGATAGTAGTATTCCATGCATCATTATTAAATATTTGAGTTTAATCAATATAATAAATCTCCTATAAAAAAAAAGTTGTATAACTGTCCTAAGTTGAAATAAATATAATTTATTAGATGGTACTAAAAGTTCAAACATTACCTTAAGTTGAGATGGATTGAAAGAATACCAAAAAGATACATACAGGAAACAACAAACATAGTTTCAATTTTCTTTCAATTTGAATATAGCTTCAAATGGGAAAAAGACCAAAACATACAATGAACTTTACACTTTTTGACAAAATGGGTAACATACTGTTTTTACGACAATTTTGACAACAAACTTTTAATTTCTTCACAAAATAGATAAAATTGACAGTAATGCGTATCATTACATATTACCCACAATGTAAACAAATTAAAATTTTATTGTCAAAATTGTTGAAAAAAAAATTTGTTTCCTATTTTGTGAAAAAGTGTAAAGTTCATTATACTTTTTGGTGTTTTACCCTTCCAAATTCTATTCCAATTTTCCGAATTTTGAAAATTTGAATATAGTTTCAAATTTTCTTTGGAAAAATCGGAAACCTGAAAATTCTAAAATTGGAAATGCTATATTCCATACCAAATTAAGAAAAAATTGAATTGGATTTCAAAATTTTCAAAAGTTCGAAATATTTGAACACTTATAGGCCTGTTATATATATATCGAATTTATAACGACTACATACACCCATAAGCCTCTGTAAACAACTACATACACTTTTTCTAGTTGTGAAAAATGGATATAAATGTATTCAAAGCAAATCCCAATTAGGATCTATGAATCGTTGCAAAAATTGTCTAGTTTATAATTATTTCATTGCAAATTAACAAATCGTATTTTTGTTTAATTTTTTTTCTTAAAAAAAATGGTGTGATTTTTGTTCACTTGAACTTATATGATAGTGATAAGTTATATAATTTTAACTATGTCGTTATGTTTATTGTCTAATGTGTTAGGAATTAACTTAAGTTTATACCTTTCTATACTAACTTATTTTTGCAACCAAACATTAAAATTAGATAATTTTTGAATTAAGTAATTTAAAGTTAGTTCAAATTATAAATTAGAGGATAACTAAACTAACATAATGGTTTGAAAAGGAGGTTAATTTTGTCATTACCACAAACAGCTCTCAGCTTGTCGATCTATATCACCCTTATATGCAAATTTGATCAATTTATTTTATTTAAAAATATAAATTTTTCTATACAAAATCGTTGTTTTTCCTTAAAATAGTAGTTACTGCCATTTAATATTAGGGGCTTTTTTTTAAAGGACAGATCTCTTACTCTCTTTCTAACAAAGGACATTCTATTTTTAGATTTAGTTTAAAAGACAAATTTTTAATAAAAGACAAAAGACAAAATATTTAATTATTTCAATTAATTATGTTGAATTCCAAAACTACCCTTTTTGTAGATAAATACCCAAAACTAAATATGAAATTAATTATGTAATTAAGTTGATGGTAATAAATTCAAACAAATTCAAAAATAGATAACAAAAAATTCAAATAAAGAGGATAAAAGTAAGAATAATTCAAAAAAATCAAATATACAACAAAAATGTGGAGTTTTCAAATTCTAAAACAATAAAGTCAAAAAATTAAATAAACAAATTAAAAACTTATCAACTTTGATACTTACGTTTAGACCAATGAAAAAAAATATTCAATGATTCATCTATCTGAGTCTTAAAAAATGATTACGAAATAAAATGTTGTAGTTGTTAGTTAATATGTTTGCAAAATTAACAAGGATAAAAAAATGCATACAAATTAATATGCCTACAAAATAATATGTTAAAAAAATGCGAGCAAAATAAAATGTTTGTACTTGTTAGTTAATATCACTGCAAAATTAACAAGGATAAGAAAATGCTTACAAATTAATATGCCTACAAAAGAATATGTTAAAAAAATGTCTACGATAAAAAATAGATATTTTTTCTAGCAGACATATTAAGTTATGTTAATTCTTACAATTAATTTTCTGACAGACATATTAAGGTATATCTTTAAAATTTTCTGGTAGACATATTACATTACATCTTTTCAATTTTCTGACAGATATATTAAGTTACATTTTTCTCAAAGTAAAAAAAAAAAAAGAGCAAAACAAAGATAAAAATATGTATTTTTTTGGCAGACATATTAAGCTATATTTTTAATTTAGTGGCAGACATATTAACCTGTATCTTTAATTATATTTTTCTGGTAGACATATTAGTTAGAATGTGGAGCTCATATCATATTTATCTGTATCAAAATTTATTCCAACCACTGAGTAATCACTATATTAGAATGTCAATTTTTTTGTGTCTATGTAGAAGGTTATATTTAGCACAATATACACCAAAATATATAAAATTATTAATGTATTAATCTGGCGATCACTCATTAGTCGGAAAGAATTTTAATAAGGACAAATGTCATATGGATCCCACATGTGTCACACATATTTAGAATTTTACACTCAACACTCAAAAACTTTTATTGCCATTTTGGTTAAATTGGTAATTTCACACTTGCGGTGTCTTATAATTTATGTCGAGAGGTTGAATCATTAGTTGATAAGGCTCAAACTTTCCCAATGAAATATAATTGCCATTTTAGATTGCAGGAATAAACCAAAAACTCGAACTAAACAAGCACTTAAAAACCACAATTAGCATAATAATTAATGAAGACTGCAATTACCAGAGTGAGGAGGAGGAGCAGATCTGGTGTAATCTCAATTACGGTAGTTCAAAGGCTTGGGAAGACGAAGACAAAACTGCTATTGCGATGGACGAAAATATTATTGATTTGATAGAAAGGCAGTGGACAGAACAGATGTTGGTTATGACTGAAAGGTTGTGGTGGTGAATATCGATCGAAAAAAGGACGAGAATTAAAAGGAAGTGGTGGTCGAGATTGGGTATGATTTTTGGAGCGGAAGTGCGAGTCTCCGGTAAGGTATTTGTCCCTTATGTTTCGATCGAAGGAGTATCCTCTTCTCCATTGATTACGATTGCCCCTATACTACAACAACGGTTAATATGAATCAATTAATTGAGCAACATATATATACACACAATCACACACATTAATGAATCAATACTTTTGGATAAATTAATTAAATTTAGGGGTAAAAAAAATGAGACTTACAGGTGGGTGAGAAGCCATCATGGGGATGGTGTCGGTGGAAGTTGCTCTTGTTATGGCTATGAATTGGAGAGAAGAAAAGGTTTGAATTAATTTATTATCATTAATTAAATTCAAATTTAATTGTATATCTACTTTCTTATATTTATCTTTAACAAAGGTAATATTGAAATTCAACTTAATTAATTGAAATGAAAAAATAATTAATATTTTGTCCTTAATTAAAATTTTTTCCTGCATACTAATAAATTCAAACGGGTGTCTTTTATTATAAGCATCGTTTATCTACTGTCCTTTATTATTATTATTTTCTATTAATATTACTACAACAATAAAGCAGGCTGCGTCTAGGTTACAACAATACAACATAATTTTTTATGCTATCTTATAAGAAAATCGTTCACTTTTAATTAAATTTACACCAATATCTCATTATCATTTATTTATTTTTTAAATACTTGGAGACATTCATCTTTCTACTGATCTTTTATCACTCGCACACTATGTAAAATCTGAAAATAAGGTAAAAAGGCTTGTGTGAAAATATTTTTCTCAAAAAAATCAACGAATAATATTTTTTAGAAATAAGGACATAGATATCATTATTATTTTGAGATAAGGGCTTGTTTATTAATTATATTTTAAAATGAAGGTTTTGACCGAGTGCAAACTTTACTTTGCACTAAAATGTGTTGAACGCAAATTAACTTTGCACAAAATTGTATTTTGTGCAAATTTAACTTTGCAATCAAAAAATTTTAGTGCAAATTTGTTTTGTATGATGTGTTTATATTTTTCAACAAGTACATGTATTCTAATGTTTCATTCATAAAACTTTAAAACAACTTTGAATAAACAAAAATACATAGTAATATTTGTAAAAATAAAGAGTGCAAACTTAACTTTGCATAACTTTGAAAATATTATTATGTGCATTTTATTAATAAATTGGTTTTGAATATATAATTTGTTAAAATTATTCTAAAGCACCGTAAATTAAACACTTATTTATGATAATATGCTAAAAAACATGCAGTGCAAACTTTATTTTGCATGATTTCATAAAAACGCAATTTAAAAATTTACTACAAAGTTAACTTAGCAATCCTTTTGAAATTTGGTAAAATATAGATCCTTAATTTTAAAAAATATTATTCCCTAATTCTTTTGCAGAAAACTTTTCCATACACGCCTTATTTTTCAATATCCTGTTGTAGCAATTGTAATGGAATTATGAGTTAAGTGATATTTAACCCCTATCAAATTTTGCAACCTTGAATGTGTATAGATCATTCAAAATGGGAGCATAGACATTCATCATATAAATTACATGAGTCTAACAAAACAATAAATTAAATAAATTGTATATTTTAGAAATAGAGGAAGAGAAAGAGGGAGAGAATTTTTTTTGTATTGAATGAATAAAATATACAAGAGAGAGCCCTATTTATATAGGGGTGTATACAAGTATGAAAAAGAAACTATACAAGTCAACGCCTAGTATATGACAACTTGGCATAATATTCAATATAAGGCAACAATATATATAATATATAGACAATATATATTGACATCTCCCCTCAAACTAAAGGTGGCATATGTGATACCAGTTTGAGTTTGGAAATAAGATCGAGAAACGAGTAAGAGGATGATCTTTGGTGAAAACATCGGCTGGTTGATCTTCAAAAGAAACAGAAAGAAGACGAACAATGCGGCGCATCACATGTTGACGTACAAAATGACAATCAATTTTTATATGCTTAGTACGTTCATGAAATATATCATTATGGGCAATCTATATTGGACTTCGATTATCATAATAGAGAGCAATGGAAGAACGTTGAGGAATACCTGTAGACACCCCGATCCGTGACCCCCGCAAGAACCCTAACGACCTTCGAGAACTACTGTTTTTAGGTCCGGGACCCACCCGAGCACCCGAAACTACCCTTGGTGGGTTTGTTGGCCAACAAACATATTTTTTAGAGAGATTGTCGCACGACATATCACATTGTCGCGCGACAATCCCTGATATGTCGCGCGACAATCATGTCTTGTCGCGCGACAAACCCTTCTGCACCCGACCAACCACTTTCTGACAAATCACAGTGTCAGAACCATCACTTCAGCCGTTTGTCGCGCGACAAACCCCTCTGCACCCGACCAACCACTTTCTGACACATCACATTGTCAGAATCCATCACTTCAGCCGTTTGTCGCGCGACAAAGAGATATGTCACGCGACACTTGCCCTTTCTGGGGGAATGTCGCGCGACAATCTTCCCCGAGCAGTATAAATAGGCCAACACCCCCATGGGTTCTAGACGGCAACTTCTCGCCACAATTTCTATACTAAAATTCCTTATTCTCTCTGATATTTTCTAATCTTTAAGCCTTCTCCGGAAGCATCTGCGATAACATTTATTTCCGCCAGAGTCTCGGATCTAATCTTGGCACCCGGAGTGCTACATTCTAGAGTCAGACCGCCGGAAATATTTCTAAGAGGAAAGCTGATATCCGTCAGAGGTCTTCTCTGCCGTATTATATTTTCTCTCTCTTATTCTTATATATATCGCCGGGAAGGTAACTAAAGTCTCTTCTAGTAATTAAATAAGATATTTGTATATTAGTTTTATTGTAGACTTGTTTAAAACTCGATTTTTCTAACGGGGCGCTGCCCCGCACCCCGCGACCTGACCGGGCAGGTCGATCCCCGTCCTAGTAAGCGAAGTGGCGACAAGGTTATGGTAGATTCCTAACGCGCTTGAAAATCAGGTTTTTATTAGTTATTTCCAGAAAGCAGTAGAATATCAGTAAAAGCATCCAAGTTTTCCAACATAGAGTAAACATATAAAACCACTAGAGACCGAAAGGGCGGAATGGGTGCTTAACACCTTCCCAAACCGTAATATAGTTCCCAAACCCTATAGAACCCTGGTTTCGTAGACAAACGTGTAAAGAAAGGCTTAGCCTTTCCTCTTACACAACTATTTTGTCCGTTTTCTCGTAAAACGTACTGGCGACTCTGAACGAACCCTCTTGCATCTAGAAATAGGATAGAGGGACACCCGATATGAATTATCAACACATAGAAGCAAATGGAACAACGGAATCCTTTCCGATGTTTCAGACTCCCAGAACCAGGGGCCGAGACCCGGGGGTCGCATTTGCGGATTCTCACAATACCCATTTTTTCAAAAATCCATCAAAGCCAGACAAGTTGTTTTGTAGTGTCAGCAAGAGCATGATATTAAGAGTCAGTACTAGATTTTGAAACAATAGATTGTTTCTTGTTACGCCATGAGATCAGGGAGTCCTCTAAGAAGAAACAATAACTAGTGGTAGATCATCGATCAGTGGGGTCTCTTGTTCAATCAGCACCAGAATAAGCTCGTAACTCAAGAGAAGATATGGAAGAGAAGTGAAGACCATGAAACATTGTTCCCTTAAGGTGCCCAACAATCCGAAGGACAGTAGCATAGTGCGTAAAACGAGGAGCAAACATTAATTGACTGACCAAATGAACTGCATAAGCAATGTCTAGGCGAGTGACTGTGAGATAGACAAATTGTTAACCAATTGTCTATATAAAGTAGTATCACTAAGAGGATTGCCATCAAGCGGAGTGAGCTTGAGACTAGTTTCTAGTGGAGTAGGTACAATTTTTCTATCAGTGAGACCTACTTGAGCAATAATGTCAGAAGTATATTTTGCTTAAGAAAGATAATGACCAACATAGTCAAAAAGAATTCCAAGATCCAAGAGGTAGTTGAGACGTCCAAGGTCCTTCATTTCAAAATGTTGGCTAAGAGACCTTTTAAGATCAAATATACTCGCATAATCATTTCCTGTTATTATCATATCATCCACATATACAAGAAGAAGAAGAAGAAGAAGAAGAAGAAGAAGAAGAAGAAGAAGAAGAAGAAGAAGAAGAAGAAGAAGAAGAAGAAGAAGAAGAAGAAACGTAATTCCATTATATGTTCATCGAATAATGAGACCAGGATCAGAATCACTAGAAATAAAACCAAACTTCCCAATTGTAGAGCTGAATTTTGTGAAACATGCACGGGGGGCTTGCTTAAGACCATACAAGGCACGGCGAAGCTTACAAACTTAAGAGGAAGAATGAGTATATCAAAAAGGAGGTTTCATATAAACTTTTTCACTTACTTCACCATTGATAAATGCATTCTTTACATTCATTTGAAAAAGATCCCATGTTCGCGTAACAGCAATGGCAAGAAGTGTGTGAACAGACATCATGCGAGCAATAGGAGCAAAAGTTTCTTCATAATTAAAACCATACTCCTGGGTGAAACCTCGGGCAACAAGATGGGCTTTGTATCATTCAACCGAACCATCGGATTTGGTTTTGATCTTATAAACCCATTTACAACCAACCAAAATTTTGCCCGGTGGAGGAGCAACTAACTCCCATGTTTGAGCTTTTTCTAAGGCCTGTCATTCCTTAGACATACCTTTCTACTAGAGTGGGTTAGAACTTGCTTCTTTAAATAAGGAAGGTTCATGGTGTGAAAATATAATAGAGTAACAATGATAATCACAAAGGAGATGAGGAAGCTCTCTTGCCCGAGTGGATTGCCGTGTTAGTGGTGGAATGACATGACCAATAGACGTGGCATCTTCATTGGGATTGACTGCAGTTGGAGACTCATTTGAAGATGTTATATTTAATGAAGATGGTTCAAATGATATGGCATTCTTTATGGGCTGAGCGAAGTGATCAGAATCAGTAGCAGATTTACCAGGTTGATTGAAAGGCTGATTATCAAATGAATCTGATATAGTGGTGGTTGATGGAGAAAGATCAACAGTAGAGTTGGTCAATAAGGGAAGAGGAGATTCATCAGAGGCATGAAACTTGGATAGGGAAGAGAACATTTTATGTTCTCAGAATATGAGATGGCGAGAAATACATAAGCGTTTAGAGATAGGATCCCAGCATCTATACCCTTTGTGTTCTATCCCATAAACTAAGAAATAATATAGACGGGATCGAGGTTTGAGTTTGGAGTATTCATCTGGTTGAAATAACACAAAACATGCACAACCAAACACCTTGAGAAGGCTATAGGTAAGTAAAATACCATATAACCTTTTATAAGGGGACATATCCTCGTTTAGAATTTTTTCCAAAAATATCATAATTCCAAATACTTTTCCAATTCCAATTTCAAAATTTTCAGAAATTCTAAAAATGTTCCAAAATTGGAAGTTTGGAATCTTCAGAATTCTCTAATCTCTTAAAAGTTTGACATAACTTCAACATTTTTTGGAAAAACAACCAATGAATTGTGAAATTTTTTTAAAAAAACCATATTGTAATAATGCACTACCATCAAAAACAATACAAACAACATACTACGATCAATATTAGAAGTTTAATTATAAAACAAAACACTGGATAGTAGATAGTAGTATTCCATGCATTATTATTAAAGATTTTAGTTTAATCAATATACTAAATCTCCTATAAAAAAAAAGTTGTATAATTGTCCCAAGTTGAAATAAATATAATTTATTAGATGGTACTAAAAGTTCAAACATTACCTTAAGTTGAGATGGATTGAAAGAATACCAAAAATATACATACAGGAAACAACAAACAAAGTTTCAATTTTCTTTCAATTTGAATATAGTTTTAAATGGGAAAAAGACCAAAACATACAATGAACTTTACACTTTTTGACAAAATGGATAACATACTATTTTTACGGCAATTTTGACAATGGACTTTTAATTTTTTTACAAAATAGATAAAATTGACAGTAATGCGTATCATTACATATTACCCACAATGTAAACATTAAAAGTTTATTGTAAAAATTGTTGAAAATAAAATAAAATTTGTTACCTATTTTGTGAAATTAAAAGTGTAAAGTTCATTATACTTTTTGGTGTTTCACCCTTTCAAATTCTATTCCAATTTTCGGAATTTTGAAAATTTGAATATAGCTTCAAATTCTATTCCAATTTTCCGAAATTTGAAAGTTTGAATATAGTTTCAAATTTTCTTTGGAAAAATCGGAAACCTGAAAATTCTAAAATTAGAAATGCTATATTCCATACCAAATTAAGAAGAAATTGAATTGGATTTCAAAATTTTCAGAAGTTCGAAATATTTGAACACTTAATTATAGGCCTGTTATATATATCAAATTTATAACGACTACATACACCCATAAGCCTCTGTAAACAACTGCATACACTTCTTCTAGTTGTAAAAAATGGGATATAAATGTATTCAAAGCAAAGCCGGATTAGGATCTATGAATTGTTGGATAAAATGTCTAGTTTATAATTATTTCATTGCAAACTAACAAATCATATTTTTGTTTAATTGTTTTTTTTTAAATGGTGTGATTTTTGTTTACTTGAACTTATATGATAGTTATAAGTTATATAATTTTAACTATGTCGTTATGTTTTATTGTCTAATGTGTTAGGAATTAACTTAAGTCTATACCTTTCTATACTAACTTATTTTTGCAACCAAACATTAAAATTAGATAATTCTTGAATTAAGTAATTTAAAGTTAGTTCAAATTATAAATTAGAGGATAACTAAACTGACATAATGGTTTGAAAAGGAGGTTAATTTTGTCATTACCACAAACAGCTCTCAGCTTGTCGATCTATATCACCCTCATTTGCAAATTTGATCAATTTATTTTATTTAAAAATATAAATTTTTCTATACAAAATCTCCTTAAAATAGTAGTTACTGCCATTTAATATTACTACTACAACGAAGCAGCGCTAAAATAGTAGCTTCTGCGATTTAAAGTGGTAATTGTGTTGGGCGTGCCGCTGCGTCTAGGTTACAACATAATTTTTTATGCTATCTTATAAGAAAATCGTTCACTTTTAATTAAATCTACACCGATATCTCATTATATTTTTTATTTTTTGAAATACTTGGAGACATTCATCTTTCTACTGATCTTTTATCACTCGCACACTATGTAAAATCTGAAAATAAGGTAAAAAGGCTTGCGTGAAAATATTTTTTACAAAAAAATCAACGAATAATACTTTTTAGAAATAAGTGCATAGGATATCATTATTTTTCTGAGATAAGGGCTTATTTATTAATTATATTTTAAAATAAGGGTTTTGACCGAGTGCAAACTTTACTTTGCACTAAACTGTGTTTTGTGCAAACTTGACTTTGCAATCAAAAAATTTTAGTGCAAATTTGTTTTGTATGATGTATTTATATTTTTTAAGAAGTATATATATTCTTATGTTTCATTCATAAAACTTTAAAACAACTTCAAATAAACAAAAATACATAGTAATATTTGAGATAATAAAGAGTGCAAACTTAACTTTGCATAACTTTGAAAAAATTATTATGTGTATTTTATTAATAAATTGGTTTTGAATATGTAATTTGTTAAAATTATTTTAAAGCACCGTAAATTAAACACTTATTTATAATAATATGCTAAAAAACATGCAGTGCAAACTTGATTTTGCATGATTCCATAAAAATACAATTCAAAAATTTACTGCAAAGTTAACTTTGCAATCCCTTTGGAATTTGGTCAAATATAGGTCCTTAATTTTAAAAATTATTATTCTCTAATTCTTTTGCAGAAAACTTTTCCATACAAGCCATATTTTTCAATATCCTATTGTAGCAATTGTATTGGTATTATGAGTTAAGTGATATTTAACCCCTATCAAATTTTGCAACTTTATATGTGTATAGATCATTCAAAATGGGAGCATAGACATTCATCATATAAATTACAAGAGTCTAACAAAAAAATAAATTAAATCAATTGGATATTTTAGAAATAGAGGAAGAGAAAGAGGGAGATAATTTGTATTGTATTGAATGAATAAAATATACAAGAGAGGGCCCTATTTATATAGGGGAGTATATAAGTATGAAAAGGAAACTATACAAGTCAACGCCTAGAATATGACAGGTTGGCATAATCTTAAATATAAGGCAACAATATATGTTGACATCTCCCCTCAAACTAAAGGTGGCATATGTGATACCAATTTGAGTTTGGAAATAAGATCGAGAAAACGAATAAGAGGATGAACTTTGGTGAAAACATCGGCTGGTTTATATTCAGAAGAAATAGATAGAAGACGAACAGTGCTGTGCATGACATGTTGGCAAACAAAATGACAATCAATTTTTATATACTTAGTACGTTAATCAAATATATCATTATAGGCGATTTAGATAGGACTTCGATTATCACAACAGAGAGAAATGGAAAAACGTTGAGGGATACCCATTTTTTCAAAAAGCCATCAAAGCCAGACAAGTTGTTGTGTAGTAGTCATTAAAAGCATGATATTCAGAGTCAGTACTAGATTTAGAAACAAGAGATTGTTTCTTGCTATGCCATGAGATCAGGGAGTACCCTAAGATAAATAGTAACTAGTGGTAGATCGTCGATCAGTGGGATCTCCTGCCCCATTAGCATCAGAATAAGCTCGTAACTCAAGAAAAGATATAGAAGAGAAGTGAAGACCATGAAACATTGTTCCCTTAAGGTACCGAACAATCCGAAGGATAGCAGCATAGTGCGTAAAGCGAGGAGCAGACATTAATTGATGACCAAATGAACTGCATAAACGATGTCTAGGCGAGTGACTATAAGATAAACAAAACGATTAACCAATTGTCTATATAAAGTAGCATCACTAAGAGGAGTATCATCAAGCGGAGTGAACTTGAGACTAGTTTCTAATGGAGTAGGTACAATTTTTCCATCGGTGAGGCTTGCTCGAGCAATAATGTCAGAAGTATATTTTGGTTAAGAAAGATAATGACCAACATAGTCAGAAAGAATTCCAAGATCCAAGAAGTAATTGAGACGGCCGAAGTCCTTAATTTCAAAATGTTGGCTGAGAGACCTTTAGAGATCAGATATACCTGCATAATCATTTCATATGATTATCAGATCATCCACATATAAAAGAAGAAGAAGAAGAAGCGTAATTCCATTATCTGTTCATCGAATAAGGAGACCAGGATCAGAATTACCAAAAATAAAACCAAACTTCCCAATTGTAGAGTTGAATTTTGTGAACCAGGAACGAGGAACTTGCTTAAGACTGTACAAGGCACGGCGCAGCTTAGAAAACTTAAGAGGGAGAATGAGTATATCTCAAAGGAGGTTTCATATAAATTTATTCATTTAGTTCACCATTGATAAATGCATTCTTTACATTCATTTGAAAACGATCCCATGTTCGCGCAACAGCAATGGCAAGAAGTGTGTGAACAGACATCATGCAAGCAATATGAGCAAAAGTTTCTTCATAATCCAAACCATATTCCTGGGTGAAGCCTCGGGCAACAAAATGGGCTTTGTATCATTCAACCAAACCATCGGATTTGGTTTTGATCTTATAAACCCATTTACAACCAACCGCAGTTTTGCCAGTTGGAAGAGTAACTAACTCTCATGTTTGAGCTTTTTCTAAGGCCTGCAATTCCTCAGTCATAGCTTTCTAATAGAGTGGTTTAGAACTTGCTTCTTTAAAGAATGAAGGTTCATGGTGTCAAAATATATTAGAGTAACAATGATAATCACGAAAGAGATGAGGAAGCTCTCTTACCCGAGTGAATTGCCGTTTTGGTGGTGGAATGACATGATCAATAGACGTGGCATCTTCATTGGGATTAACTGCGGTTGGAGACTCGTTTGAAGATGTTATATTTAATGAAGATGGTTTAAATGATATGGCATTCTTTATGGGCTGAGCGAAGTGATCAGAATCAGTAGCAGATTTACTAGGTTGATTGAAAGGCTGATTATCAAATGCATCTGATATAGTGGTGGTCGATGGAGAAAGATCAACAGTAGAGTTGGTCAAGAAGGGAAGAGGAGATTCATCAGAGGCATGAAACTTAGATAGGGAAGAGAACATCTTATCTTCTCAGAATATGACATGACGAGAAATATGTAAGCGTTTAGAGATAGGATCCCAGCATCTATACCCTTTGTGTTCTATCCCATACCCAAGAAACAATATAGACGGGATCAAGGTTTGAGGTTGGAGTATTCATGTGGCTGAAATAACAAAAAACATGCACAACCAAACACCTTGAGAAGGCTATTGGTAAGTAAAATACCATATACCCTTTTATAAGGGGACTAATTTTGAAGACTCGATAATGGAATGCAATTGATAGTGTAAACATCAGTAAAAGCTACTTTCCCCAAGAAACGCTTAGGACACCCACTAGAGATAAGAAGAGTGCGAACAATATCGAGGATGTGTCTATGTTTACATTTAGTAAGACCATCTTGTTGAGATATGCTTAGACAAAAATATTGAGAGATAGTACCTTGTTCACGAAGAAATTTAAGAAAATTTGTTTCTTTATATTCCATAGCATTATCAGCACGAAAAACTTTAATGGGGCAAAAAAATTGAGTCTGAATCATTCGAGTAAAATTATAGTATATTTGAGGTAACTCTGAGTGGTTTTTCAGAAGATATATCCATGTAAAATGAGTGTAATCATCTAAAAAGATAACAAAATATTTTGAACCACCCATAGTATTATGAGGAGAAAAACTCCAGACATCATAATGTATAAGATCACATGGAGCAAAAGAAATAGAATCACTTTTATTAAAAGGTATTGATGATTGTTTCCCAAGTTGACAAGATAAACATGACATTTTATTAGACTTTATTGAACCTAAATGGCTAGAAGACATAAGAGATCAGAGTCGATCAAAAGACATGTGACCTAACCTAGAATGCCATAAACTGAGAGGAGAGTCAGATGGTGCAGATGTAACAGTGAGAGGTTGAGCTATGCGAAGATAAACAAGCTCAAACATCTGCCCAACTTTACAGCCTATCCCAATAATTAGCCCCGTCTACAAATCCTGCACTCAGATGAAGAGAATTTAACATTTAGTCTGAGTTAACACAATTGGTCAACAAAAATGAGGTAAGTCAATTGTGAGATATGAAAAATAGTAGGTAAAGAGAGATTAGAAGTAGCTACAGATTCGATATGACTAACATGTAATTTAGATCCATCAGCAGTATTAATAGACAATGTATGTGTGACTAGTTCTTTGGACAAAAATATGGTGGAATCAAAGGTCATATGATTACAACATCTAGAATAAAAAAACCAAGAAGTACCTGAACTGCCAGACAAGGTAGTACCAGAAAGTGATATAACCTGTTTAAGAAAGGCTGCAATATCATTAATGGATACTGAGGAAGTAGGACTCTTTGAATTGTTGATGGGTTGTTCGATGGTAGCAGTGATGATATAAGTGGAGTGAGAACATTTGGAGGGATTCTTACGGCAGTCCCGCTGATAGTGACCCGATGCTTGCCTGTGATAGTGCATACAGGTCATAATAGGACATTGTAGTAAGGCATGATTGGTAGCATGGTAGTATGAACAATGACATTAAGAGGTCACCGTGGTAGATTTGGGGTAATGAGTAACAAGCACGACATCGGTATTTTGAGATCTGGTGCCAGGACGAGTTTCTTTAGACAAAAGTTTTGTAATTGCCTCATCAAGGGTTGGTAGGGATTGGTGATGAAGAAGAGCAGCTCGGATTGGTTCAAATTGATCCTGCAAGGCCATAAGAAGAGTAATTACACGTTGATGATCCCTGTATTTTTCAAACTTTGTAGCATCTATAGTTGATGAGCATGAGGAGCCTGAGGATAGCACAAGAGCTGGATCATGGAGTGAAGACTATGCAGATCCCATCCGGGTTCCAAGTGGTCCAATCACCCGAGCTAGAGCCAAGAAGATCAAGGAAGCACTTATGAATGTGGTTCAAAAGTTGATGAATAAAGCTAGAGCTTGAAGAAGTATTGAAGGAGATGAAGAACGAGAATGGAGAATATTGCTTAGCCAAGAAGACGTAGAATAATTAGGGCGTTTTATTATTGTTTTTATTAATTTGCAGCCCAAGGATTATGTATAATTAATATTTAGAGTGATGGGCCTGCTAAGAGTGTTTTTGGGCTTATTTAGAGTGTTCCATTATTTTTGTTGCCTTAGAATTGGGCTTGTTTTTGTTATTTTCGTTTTTAGGGTTTCCCTAGGGTTTGATTAGGGTTTGCTTATTCTCCTCCTATTTAAAGGAGGCAACTCTAAGGTTTTGAGGTAGCTTGGTTTTATTAATACGAATTTGAATGTGTTTTTCACTTCTTGTGTTCTAAGAACACTTCGAACAGCCAGAATATTATTCTTGTTGTTCTTCGACTTATTAATCAATTAACCCATCAATTGATTGTTTTGTCTTCGACTATACCAAGGTTCATTCTCATTTTTAGGGATTGGGTTGAGGTTCCACCTCCATCATCTTCGCGTGATTCCAAGGTTCTTACATATTCAACGTCAAGGGTCGCGGATTCGTCATATTGGATAGAAATACGGTCGCGATTCACATCAATAGTGAAATCCTAAACAGGTTCAGAGAGAGAGAGAGCTAATCCCATATAATATAAAGTTATGACTAAAAACTATTAATTGACGTATCTAGTTGTAAGTCTTGGCATGCAAGGTAGTTAAAAGATGGTACTGATGAGCAAGGTGATTGGTAGTGTAACATGCTTTTAAGAAATCCTACACTTCCTTTATCGTGTTGAATCAATCAAATTGTTGATTGATATATGTCGTGGAAGTGTTGCAATACCAAGTGATGATATCACCATTCTTACTATCTCAATCTTCCTACCGCTCAGTGTATTTCTTGGTTGTTTCACCTTGTCTTTGAACAAGCTAAGTAATGTCTCCGGTAACGATTCACCAAACTCATCGGGCTTTGAGAAAGCTAGTGTATGGCTTGGGCCCAATATATATAATTGGGTCAATTAAGAGTGATTGAGATGGACGAGCAAAATATTTTTTTTCCATTGTAAATGGCTAATGAATATTTAAAACCATAGGAAAGAAGCTGTTTTTGATCGAATAAAAACTAGAAATGAGATCAAGACAGCTGAAACGATCAAAATATTGGTGAACCGATCAAAAAAGGATATTTAAACCAGTCTGGCTGAATCAGATTAGGGCTGAATCAGATTAGGGCAAGTGGTAAAAGGAACGTGTCTCTGGCGCGTGGACTGCTGCATTACTGATGGCGCGTGAGTGGAAGATGCACGTGGGAGAATGAGTTGGATTCGTGCGTGTGGCACTTGCAGGACATGTGCTTGGTGGCGCATGAGGGCGTAGGTTTGTGTGTGGAGTTGTTATGCGTGAAAAAAATTAGACGATGAGGGTTTTACACTTTTCGCGGGTGAAATGTGTGTTTGGGATATGGTTTATATGGATAAGATCATCTAGTCGAGGCGATTGTAACAGTATGTTGGTGATGTATATCTGAGTAACGAGGAGGGTTGGGATGAATTTTGAAAGCAGTGGTGATATTATTGAATCTATTTTGAATGTCAATAGTAGTGGGATTTTGTTACACCTTCGCCTTAATTTACATGATAACACCCATAATTAAGACCTAGAGTGTTACTGACCCATCTTAGTAGGACTAAGGCAAGTGTATAAGAAGCACATAAATCAACAGCAACATGTATACCAAGCAACAACAAGGCCATATATTCATTCTAGATACTATATATGATAAATATTCATTCTAGACATACATGGCCAACCATATACACAACAAAAATATATAAATAATCTATGGGCTAGCCGTGGCTTCTCGGACAACCATATTTATTGCAAAAGAAAACTATAGTATCAGAGGCTTCTATTTTGTCCCCGAACCCGTCGTCTCTTTGTTCCCTTGGGAATCATGAGTACGTGTAATATTTTAAGGAAAATGATGAGCTTCATGCTCGGTAGGGGTATATAATAACAAAAGCATCACATATATAACACATTTCGATTTAAAACCATATATTCAACAAACAATGCATGCATATGCCAATGTAGGTGGAACAAGAGAAGATCGACGCTAGTAGATTCCTTGATAGGAAGAGAGGTACCGAGGGAAGGAAAGCATGTGGTATGGCGTCTGCAATTTGGGGAAAAATTAGACTGCGGACCGGTATATAGTTTTTGCTATACCGGTCCGACGTATAAAGTTTGGAAAAATTTTACACTGCGGACCGGTACTTTGTTTTTGGCATAAGGTCCGCCACACGGAACAGAGCACTGACTTAACCCATTTAAAGTTGGTTTTGTCCCCCTTTTCACTCATTTTCGACCCACACACTTCTATAACCATCTAGAGAGTTCTAGAAAGAGAATGAGAGGTGTTCTTAAGCGATTCTCACGTATTTTTCACTCCCGATCGAAGATTTGCGCTCCAAACCCATCAAATTCTTCTATATTTCACTATTCATCTTCTTCTTCCTTGGGTTATTTTGGGAAAGCTTGGACTCTCATCTATCTTTCTTCTATATGACTAATAAACACGAGGTAGGAGTTCTTTTGTGTTCAAAACTCGATAAAATAATTTATTAGCTGGATAATGGTTATGTTTGATTTGTTTTTGATTTATTTTGATTTAAAAATTTATGAATAAAGAAACTTATGAGGTTTGATGATTCTTATAGTTATGATTGCATGATTTAAGGCAAGATATGCCATACACACTTGTTATAAAGTGTTAATTGAGCTATATGAGGTATCTCTTGGTTGTATAATCGATTGCTTGTGGATAAAATGAATTTGTTGATGTTTATACATACCAAGCGATATATAATGGATTGATTTGAGTGGATAGGCATAAATTGCTTAGTATATGCATGAAATTACATGTTCACATGCCAAACATATCATCATTGTGTCAACCAAACACTTGGAGGATTTTCGGCATATGTGGAGTATTCTTATGGCCCGACATATGGGGCGTACATTTCTTATTGATGATGATGATGATGAAAGCTCATTATGATCATGATATTATTCGGGATGTTATATGATCCTGATATGGATCTGGATATGACTCTATTGTGGCCCTTCGATTGTGAAAGGATGATGTATTGATTTGTGCCTACCGGGATGAAAAGTAAGTAGGGCCTAGTGCCCTTGGGTTGAAAATTCCTAAACCTTCGGAGGGCAGCAACGCGTCGGCTGTTTAGAGCCAGCGGTGTGTAGCTCAGAAATCTAGACAAGGGTAAGGCACTGATGATTCTGTTGCTATGATGCTATTGGTGGACTTGTGGTCCAAATCGATTATGATCTATTGATATTCTCTGGGGCCGATGGGCAAAATTTTTGATCATTGTAAGATTATCCTCTTGAGCGGGTAGGCCCATGTTTTATTATTGATTAGTACGAATATATACTGGCTACATGGTTGTACAATTGACACAAGGGAGGTAACCTGTCTTGGCATATGCATGCATTGCTCAATGAACTTATGATTTTAAATTGATTTGTGTTTTACACATAATAAAAATAAAGAGTAATTGGAGGATTTTACGCAACCTTTGAAACCATGTTAAAAATAAAGGAAGATAAAGAGGGAGAGAATTTGTATTGTATTGAATGAATAAATTATATGAGAGAGCCCCGTTTATATAAGGGTGTATACAAGTATGAAAAGGAAATTATATAAGAAAAGGAAACTATACAAGTCAACGCCTAGCATATGCCAACCTAGCATAATTTTCAATATAAGGCAACAATATATATAATATATAGACAATATATGCTAACAGGATAGACTAGTGTTTAATTTTGACAAACCTTTTTATACTAATTCACAAGAGTAATTGCTAGATATTGCAAGTGGTTACAAAATTAAAAATAATGATAAAAATATGAAGTTCATTTTAAGGAGTTAAATAGTTAAGATTACCTTAACATATTTCTTGAATCAACAATCAATATTTTATTGATAAAAATCCTTTAGAATATTTCTTGTCTTTTTATTTTTAGCTAAACAATCCTTCAGGAGTAAACATAAAAGTGAAGAATCTTAAGGATCCATTTGATAACAACATGAAAAAGGAAAATAAAAATAGTTGATTTGTGTGAAGTTAGAAAATAAGTTAAGACATATGGTATGATGTCTTCTTACTTCATGACTTTTTCATGGAGAAATTTTTTATGATAGTTGAGGAAGAAAATTTTCCATAAAAAATTATGAAGGATGGAGGACAAATACTCATAAAATAAGCATGCCATGGGGGACATCTTATCGCATGCCCTCAACTTATTTTCCAACTTCTTACTATATTAAGTATTTTTATTTTTCTTTTTCATGTTATTGTCAAACGTAGTCTTAATTTTTTATATTTTTTGGTCCAAATGTTCTTAATTTGAAATGGAGGAAATCATATAACTAATCTATTTTATAGAATAATTTTTACCATATTGCAACACATGGCATTACCTAGGTTTGACACATATCCCAAATTAGGCAACTGTTAATCTTTTTGATTCAAGAATATAACCGTCATTCAAATCTATCTAGACTGAGAGACCAAAAAAAAAATTTCTATGTAAATCAGGGATCTAACTCCTCTAAAGTGCTGGAAATTATTCTAGAACAAAGTTGTTCACATCTATATCCTTAAACTAAAATTGATGGTTCGGATTGAACCCAACTTAAATCCAAAACCACAATAAGTTGTTTTATTAATTTGAACAACTAATGTTGTTCTTTCCTCCAGTCAGTTTTTCTTTGGGAGTTTTTAAATACATCAATAATAATATTTTTATCACACTAGATTTAGGAAACTTGAAACTTATCCAACCACAATTTATCAATTCCTTTCACCTCACCTTTCCTATTTTTCAAAAGCCAGATACAACTTAAGACACTTCTTCTCTCCTCTTTCTCCCCCCGACAAATAAAAGTGTTAGATGCAAAAATTGTAAGAAGAAATTGATGCAAATCAAATTTCTAGATCACTTGCAATAGCATCAATGTCAAACAAGAATTCTTCTCTTGTTGTATCTAGGTCGGGTTCCTTGGCAATCAAGTTTCTCTTTTATTCCTCTTCCTTTTTTCCTTTTTTGCAATAGAGATATTTTTTTTTTCTAAATTGAAATTAGCTTTTGGTTATTTTTGTTTGACCCACTGTTGCACATGTTTGATGGGATCAGGAACAATTTTATTGCTTGAAGCGGCTTGCTATTTCATTAAGGTGAAAAAATTGCCAAGATACATCCATTTTTAATTTGCTTAGTTTTTCTTCTTCTTTTCTTTTTTTTTTAATGAAAAAAGGGGAAAATTGATGCAATGGTCTCCCTTTTACAGATGTGACAATTGTACTAGCAACATAGCAAGGCTTTTCATCAATCATAATGCAGTTTATTAATTCACTAAACAAGCCAAGTTTATAAATCATGAGTCAAAGTTAAAGATAAAAACAGGGGGCTTAATTTAAAAATTCCTAAAAGATATTTGAAATCAAATCATGATTAGATTTGCAAACTTCATATGAATACAATGCTTAATCATCAGTTCTGATGCGCAAACAATGCCCTAGTTTAGGAAGTGGGTTTAATCGGCTAGTTAACCTTAAATTCCCGTCATTTTGCTCCATTTCCTCGGCTATCTCTTCCATCTTTCTTCTGATAACTTTTTTGACTACTTAAAAATAGTTGACTAACACCCACCAAAATCTCATGCTAATCGAAGGGGGTGATGGGTGATTTGGGTTGGTGAATGTGACTAGATTTAAAGGGCTTGTTTGGCAACAAAATATGTATCTTTATAATTAATTTTTGGAATTTTGGTGGAGTGAGTTTCTAGATTTGATGGGTGTAAACAAGAATGCCCTTTTCTTTTTCTTTTTTAATTTTTACAAAGAACTCAAAAAGGCTATTATGTTTGTAATCCCTCTTTACTTTCATCGCCGCCAGCATCTCTCACTGCTCCTCCATCACCTTCCTCGCCATCCCAAACTTCTCGCCCTCCACTCGTCTGGCTAACCCTCCTCATCTCCTGACATCTTCCTCGCATACCTCTCTCAGGAGGACCTCTTTCGATTCTCTCTCGTTGGAAAATTAATCACCACTCTACCAAGCCACCGATAACACTGCCAAAAACTTCTGACCATATCAATACCAACTTCGATCCAGTCACAGCTAGATCCCCTGCCTCCCAAGAAAAAAATTCTAATTCTCATCAAATCAATTCCTTATAAGTAAACTAGGCTATACTAGTTGTGAGAACCCGCGTTTTCGATACTGGTCTTAGTGGGCGGCAATTCCTCCGGTTTTCTCGTTTATTTAAAAAATGATGTTTGTTAAGAAAATCATAGTCGCCAATTTATTTTACTAAACAAACAAAACAAGGTGCGAAAAAGGAATATTTATGGATTAAACCACTTTTTAAACATAATTAATGCGAAACCAGTTGATTTAAAGGTTCAAGGAAACACTTATTTGTAATAACTAGTTTTTTTACACGTGCGTTGCACGTGGTTTTAGTACTTGACAAATATCATTAAGTCTGTTAATGAATACCTATATACTAAGAATCAAATAATTTGTATGAAATAAAAATAATAAAATATAAACAAAACATAGCATCAAGTATAAAATTTAATTAATAATTATAAAAAAAAAATCATATAATCAGTTAATTATAGAAAAATGTTGTAGATACATGAAAAAAATTGTCGCCTTGAATTTCTTTAGTACATAGGTGGCCAAGCAGACTCTTAATCATATATATAAGAGAGTAATATATTTTTACTATGTTTTTAGAATTGGTAAATAGTTAATTCTATTAAAGGTATGTAGATTATTATGCACAATACCAAATAATAATATAACACTCATATATAATAGATTACATAACAGCAAAAATATTAAAATGGTAAAAAAATAAATTTAATATAAATATTTTAATGATCCATAGCTACAATATATTCATATTTTTTATTTAAACATTAAACATAATTATAAATAAAAAAATAATTTTTAGAATATATAATTAATATAAATTTGATTTAGTATAGTGTTAGAAGCAGTCAAACAAAATAGAGTTTAATTCACATTAAAAGCTTTGTACTTTTAATACAATATATTAAATAGCTTCGTTCTTGGGAAATTTATTATGAAGTTATATAGAAATCTTGTACGAAATACCTAATTCAACACAAACTCTAATTTGTTTAATTATTTTAGCCAAATAATTAAATTTAATGTAAGGAGTTATACTATTTTATTTAATGTAAATCTAGTTTAAAATTTTTGTTTAATTTTTTTAGATAAATAAGTAGAGTTTTAATTTAATTGGAATACTAATACTAATAATAATATAAAAATATATTGAGTTATACTATTTTATTTAATATAAATTTAATTTAAAATCTTTGTGTAATTATTTTATCCAAATAAAGTAAAGTTTGTGTTTATTTGAAATACTAATACTAATATAAACATATATAGAATTATATTGTTTTATTTAATGTAAATCTTAAATTTTTACTTGTTTAATTATATTAACCAAATAAAGTAGATTTTAAATTTATTTGAAATATTAATATTAATATAAAAATATATAGAGCTATACTATTTTATTTAATGTAAATCTAGCTTAATATTTTTAGCCAAATAAGTAGAGTTTGAAGTTAATTGGAATACTAATACTAATACTAATATAAAAATATTTTGAGTTATACTATTTTATTTAATGTAAATGTAGTTTAAAATCTTTGTTTAATTATTTTATCCAAATAAAGTAGAGTTTGATTTTATTTGAAATACTAATACTAATAT